>JAOXYF010000014.1:707208-758029 GCA_028565775.1 Sternarchorhynchus goeldii
TCTACCAGTGCAACCAGTTTGGGGGGGGGGGGGGGGGTTGGGGGGGTTAGGAAAACACCCAAACAAACAAAAAACTAAAATGCGCCATGAGTCTAGGATGAAATTACAGCTGTTAAATAAAATAAATGCATATCTGCAATCCATCACAGAATGAACAATTTAGTTCAGCAAGCAATTATTTCTCTGAAGTACATGCACAAAAAGAATATTTTTAGATATGTATTTGTATAAATGCCGTCCTGATTTGTAGTTGTAGCACTTTTCTGTAGCACAATCATGTCTAATGGCTCGGTTGATTTTTTTTTTTTTTTTTGTGAACCTCGCAGAACTCTCTGGCAGAACTGTATGAAGTGCAATGACATGGAGGATCAGAGCATGCCACGCATGCCAGAAATGATGCCCGAAATACTCTCAGGCTCTGCCCATCAAAATACCCCTTAAGTACAGTAATAGAAGTGGGATAAATTGTTCAAGTGCTTCCAAATATAACATAGTTAAGGAGGTGGGGGGGGGGGGATGCCCAACTTGTTGTGTGACCTTAAACACAGGCACGGTTGCCTGGAGTCTAAAGTGTGTCAGGAGAGGAGTGTGTGAAGCCACCGTTACCACAGGAAGAAAGTCGCGCGTTATCTTTCCAGAATAAAAGTCCGTAATGTCCTGCTTTCATCTTGTCCATCACCGAGGATATGGCCAACCGCTGAAGCCTTTCTTCGAGGTGTACATGACCAGGTGTCCTTTGTGAGATTGAGGGATTGTTTTTTTTCAGGATTAACGAAAAATAGGACAAAAATAGGACGAAATGGTGGGTGGTGATACTTGAGATGTGAACCAGGGAACTACACAGCAGATAATGCCAGCACACTCAGTAGTGAGTCCTCCAGAGAAATATGCAATTAATGGTGCCCCCCCCCCACACACCCACCCACCCTCGACCTCTATTTAGAAATGAGGACTAGAGCTCCAAGGCTGTGAAGTCTCTGTAGTGTCTTGTCTTCCAGAGAGAGACAGACAGAGAAGGAAAGAGAGAGAGAGAAAGAGAGAAGGTGTGGTCACTGTGAGAGACGTATGGTCAAGACAGAGCTGTAGTTTCTCATCCAAAATTCATAGAAGCATGGGGGAAAAAAAATGTAAAACCACCTTCCAAAATTTTGAAATTCTGCACCCATCAGAAAAATGCTAAATTCTTCTTGGCGAAGGGCAAGCAAGATTTACTGCTGAAAAATATGTGTTTTATTTACTGTAATATTCAAAAGTATATTCAAAATTCAGCCTCTAGGGTTGCATTACATTTTTCACATTGACTGCCCATTAATTTACATATTCAAATTACTTCTCATTTTCTTCAAGGTGTTGCCTGGTCCACCACCCCCAACACACACACACATACACACACACACACATTCATCTCTTCTATCCATATATACAGTAAGAAAGTGAGAGAGAGAGAGAGAGAGAGAGACTGAGCGAGAGAAAGAGAAGAACGTAGTCCTCGACTTTTCTCTGAGGCTTCTGTTGCTTGTCTTTCAAGGACAACCAACACGGAGAGCCTTAGCTCCGCAAAGATGAGGTATACCTTGAAAACGACACCATTAAAAATCCAGATTGCCGTTCTGTCACACACACTCCTGCCGTACACCAGAGGAGTTGTGGACGCAAATGAATTTGTCATGACAGTTTTGAAAGATAAGTTCCCGCTACACTGACAGTAATTTATTTCTCAAAGAGAATCTGTCAGTTATTGTAGCAAATTTGAACATCCCTTTCAAATGACTATGGCAGATATCATTTCAATGTCAGGATTCTGTTTTGATCGATTGCTCGGGAAGAATGTTCTTAGGTTGGTGAATTTAGATCAAAGCCTTGCATTAGAGATGAATCCTGGGCATATGTATAAAGGACTGTAATTTATGGCAATATTGATTCAAATAACCATAAAAGGCCTCCTCCAAAATTTTCATGAACGTTCGCTCCATTCAGCAAGCATCATATCTCCCAAGTCAACATAACCTTCATCAACGCTAGCATTTGAGTAACCATGAGATCAGCCTGCTGGGGGGTTGTGGGTGCGGAGGAGTGGTTTCCTCACATTTAATCATTTAATTCTTCCAGTGGGCTGGCTTTTAGCTCATTAAGACTCATTAGGCTTCATTAATAAATGCGTATTAGACGGCAGAGGTGGACATTCCAGGTTCAGAAAGTAAAGTCCTCACCAGGATTTTGTTCAAGCATCCTAGATCCTAGAAACAAATTTTACCTGCAGACTTGCACTAATTAGGAAATCCAGGAAGCTTGAGCAAAATCCTGATGAGGACTTTTACTTACTGAACCTGGAATGTCCACCTATGTTAGACGGTAGCACCTTCCTCTGGTTGGCTCGAACTCAATACCGGGGCTTCTCTGGTCATTACCCTTGGAGGAGGTGGCAGGAGATCTTAAATGCCTGAGTGAAATGATACAAGCAAGGAGCACGGAACATGGGGTCCCGGCGTTTTACTGCTCCCCCGCTCCTTCGGTAGGAAAGGGTCATAAAGTGGTTAGCAGGGCGGGGGTGGGGGGGGGTTACCGTAAAAGCAATACACTGTCGTGCTGCAGCATTTCATTTCGCTCCTGGACATGTCAGGATTGCTGAGAGAGAGAGAGAGAGAGACAGCAAGAGAGAGAGACAGAGAGTGTGTCTCCAAGGGTGTTAGTTCTAAACTGATCGTAAATGCCACACAAGGTCCTACCCGCTTAAAGCAAACGTCTGTCTCACATTTGTGGGCGGAGTTTAAACCCACACCACTGCAAGATCCATTACAAAAGAGCAAATACTATAAGAACAACTAGTCTTAATATCAGCTTTGCTGATCCTTATAAAACATTTCGGTCAAGAAATCTGTGTAGTATAATATCCATGCTTCTTTAATCTAAACACACACACACACACACACACATACAGAGCAGGCGAAGGACACGCATGGATATATTTCCATTCATGATTTTGACAGCCAGCACAAACAAGCCTTTGACATGCCAATGTGGTCATGAAACCCCATGGACTAGACTGAAATCTAGAAGCTGCCCAAATTACACCATTACTCTCTGTTATCTCCAGCAGCCGGTCTCTGCCAGTGTCCAGCCGGTGTCGTCTTCAGACAGTCCCTGAGGACAGGACACACACTGTGGCCATCCCACCCCACGCAGAGTCAAGGCGACAGAAGGAAAATGCTGGAAATATGTTCCCAGGACCCATGCTGTAACCCAAAGGACTTCCTCTCTGAGTCCTTCTGTCCCTCTCTCTCCTCACGCCAGGCAAAGCCTGCGCCCGCTGCAATAGGCCGATAGGCTGTCCATCTGTTTAATAGCCCCACCCCTCTTAATAATGGAGATGACCTCAGCAAGGTGGTTTGGGGAAAATATGGGGAAAACCGACTCTTTGGTTTTTGGTTTTTATGGTAGAGTTTAAGAGCAAGAGCAACAAAGCCACTCACAGAGAGAGAGAGAGAGAGAGAGAGAGAGAGAGAGAGAGAGAGAGAGAGAGAGAGAGGCAGCAAGAAAAAGGAGGATAGACATGCAGACAGAAAGAAGGAGAGAAAGAATGGATCAGAGTGAGGAAAACTAGAGAAAGAGAAAAGCAGGCTGGAAAGACACAGATGCATCTCGTTCTTCTGCTTCTTGCTGTCATTATCCCCTTAGCACTTTTTGTGTGTATTGATAACTACCATTTCCAGCATCTTATGCAAGGGGTCAAACAGTCTAATGAGAAGCTTTCGGTTTACAGTTCCTTATATTCCTGGTATCTGCAAGGCTTAATTAAATGAGAAGTGATTGGTGAAGCCTCAGACAAGCATGAGCACCTGGAAACTGTACAGTTATTATCTTTTGTCAAAGTAAAACAAGGTTGTACTTGGTTTGGGCCGTACTTAATTGCTTAAAGTTAAAGATCTACAGTTTCTAGCAATTAGGGCAGAAGTTTCTGAAAAAGTAAATGCATTTTGATAGTAGTTCATAGGGTAGTTAGTGATTCTCACAACACAAAGGTCTAATCATCAACGGGAGAAAATATATATATATTCACAAGCTGACCTTAAAGCATATTTTCATATTTCATGCCTTTATCACTTCATGGAAATATTGTTTGCATGTTCTTGTCATTTACCAGAAGGGTACTAGACAAGAAGGGGTCTTCCAATGCACCCGGATAAATAAGCTGAAATAGGAATATGGACAGAAAAAAAACTAAAACCTTCAAAAAACAATGTGCCCTCATATCACCAGGTCCTTTATTAGACCGCCATGTTTCCACCAACTTATTGCCTTCCTCTTCAGTGCAGTCTGGGTAAACATCCGACACATGAAGTATCCGTGGCTACGGCCGTGTCCTAAACCGCTCATGAGGAGAAACAGACATTGTTCCAATTTAATCTCCACTAAACTTGTTCTGTATGATTTATTAGGACGTAGACGGGCACGTGTCACGTGAATCATGCACGGTAAATCAGTTCAGATTAGATCGAGATGTCGTTCCCACTTGTCTGCGCATATTTGCCTCTAATCTCTAAT
The DNA here is from genome assembly GCA_028565775.1 of Sternarchorhynchus goeldii. Taxonomy (NCBI): domain Eukaryota; kingdom Metazoa; phylum Chordata; class Actinopteri; order Gymnotiformes; family Apteronotidae; genus Sternarchorhynchus; species Sternarchorhynchus goeldii. The sequence goes on from JAOXYF010000014.1 coordinate 711,751, forward strand.
TCCCCCCACCCCCAGAAGGAACTAGTGGAGCACCTCTGCATGTCCGTCAGTGCGTTTCAGCACCTGTTTCCATGTTCCTGGACCACAGCATCTGTCTGCACATTAAAGACCGGTGTCTTTGAATCCATATGGAATATAATTTGCCGTATCTTTGAAGCCATGAGTTAAAAATATTTTTCTCGGTATACAGACATTTAGGGTTATGGTTAGAGTTAGTCAATGTTTGCTCTTGAACAGACCCATCTCTTCACAGATGAGACATAATCTTGGAGAATGGCCACAAGTATGCCGTTTCAAACGGCTGCATCAGTTTAGCTTCTTATAGTGGTGTTATACTCAAAGAAAACATTGGTTGGCCCTAGCTCTGCGGCTTTTCAGAAGCAAACCTCAATTAGCTGGAAGTTTGAAAAAAAAAAAAAACACACACAGACACACACACATACAAACACAAGCACACACACATTTCTGGGAACCACTGAACTGTCCCGTTTGTGATTACTTTGCTAACGTTGTGATTAGCACCGCTAATGCAATAAATGAAGTCGGGTTCGAGCAGACTGAAATTAATTAACTTAGTGTCTCTTACAAGAGGAAGTCATCTTTGCTGCCATTGACTCTTCTTTTCGTGCCATTAATAGCTGCTAATGACTTAAGCATGAAATTGTTCAATGGGGAAATGACACCTTCCCACCACAAGGAGCGAACCAATATATTTCATTACAGAGTACTGCTCCATTGTTGACAGATACTTCTGCTACTGTCATACTGGCTGATACATTTCACAAAAAGGCTATACCAGCGAAATGAAAAGGTTCGTTGTTTTGAAATCACCTCAAATTAGTTACACTGACATTTTGCCCCAACTTGCTTTACCCCGCGTGACTGGTTTCATTCTGAAATTTGTTCACATAAAAAGCTGAGTGAATATATGGAAGATCTAACTAGATATCTCAGATATCTCAGACACGTCTTGCTTCAGTGATATACTTTTTTTTTTTTTTAAGAATTGCAGTCTCTCATTGAGGTGGAATCTCTCGACTTACGTGGCCTGCAAGAACAAGTCTGCCGTGAACTTCACACCTCGAATCCAATTTCCTGCACTACATTCTGCAATCGCTTGTGGCTAATTGAACAGTTACTGTAAATGATGGTAACCCAATGGTAATAGGAGAGTGGAGTATCTGTAGGACACTGACCTTGAGGGCTGTGGTTCCATTTCCTGTGCTCTACGCCAAATTAACTACCAGAGATAACCAAACCCAGGATCGCATTTTGGATTCAAAGCATGGCACTAAAGCACTAAAGACCTCTGCTACGAGGGGCAGGGGGGTTAAAACTGCATAACTTTGTGCAGGCAAGTTTCCTGGCTTTTTCTCATTCTGGCCCTGGGGACTCATTTGGACGTGACACCAAGTATGTGGCACACAATATTGCAGAACCTTGAGCCAACGGTGCATGACAGGTAATTCCATTACTATGTGGAAGGGGTCGAAGGTTGCACGGCGATCAATACGACACACTGAAATCCAGAGCTTAGTGTTTGAGTATCTACAAGACAAGAAAAAAATCCATTGTGTTTCCATCAGAGTGTATGGCTTGTTTCTTGTCGGAGATCTGCCGGACACAGATAAGCATTAGGAGATCATAAACTCGAGGAAAATCTAGAATCGCAAAAGCAAACTGTCATAGCCAACCTCCACATTTGTGAATGTGTTGGCGAGCGGTAAGACAATATTTGTGCATTCTCCTAAAACGGGGCTAAAAATAACCACAGCACATCCTGTCTTAAAAAGATTTGCCATTCAGATGCCAGAGTAAGACATCTAAGGTACAATCTTTTTGTCCACACAAATAAGTTCTGCTGATTCTTTAATTAACAAAAATCTTACATCTCCACAGATGTGATTTGCAGAAGGGGAAAAGGATGGAATCATTTTTAATTCTGTGACTTCAGAGCAAGGAAAAAAAGAGCAAGTAATACTGCTTTGGCACAGAAGTATTTGTGATGGAACACACACTGCTAACTCCACAAAAAACTCCACGTATATGATCCTATATAACAGCAGAGAGAGGACCTCACCATTGTCACCAATAGCCTGTTTGTCCAATCAACTTGGCTATACTGTTAAACGTAATTGGTGGGAGTGTTAAATAGCTTGTGAATCAGTACAGCTGTTAGTCTATTCAGTGCTATTTGCCATGGTGGCTTTTACAGCGTACAGGTAACCAAATAGCCAGGCCTTATTGCTCTGAATCAGGACTGGTGTCCACAATCAAACGTTCCCCACTGTGGACACCTTCCTGGGAAAAAAACAGCTTGTGCTAATGCTATTCCACTGCGAGCTCTCACTGAGAAAAAAAGAACAGATCTCATACGGGTACCGCGGCTCGATCTAATTAAAATAATCCCTTTTATTAAAAAAAATCCGCATATGGCATAGCCCGAATTCCCCCAAGCTTCAAAGGAATGAACTGGAAATACAAGTCGCGTGTATCAAAGATAGGCGACTTGGTCTGAATAATGTTAAGGTGACTCTCAACTAGTACACGTAGCTAAAGACACACTGGGGCGCCTAAAATAATTGCAAAGCCGTCATGTGACTTCTTAAACGCACAAAGTAGTCACACAAAAACCACAACCTCCCTGCGCAGTTGAATATAATTAGCGGGGTCTTCTTTTGCTGTCCTCTGTAATGAATTACTGTGGGTGTTACATGAATTACATCGCGGTGTTAACACGACGGTCGCCGTTTGCTAGCGGCTGAAATTTGTAAAAGTTCAGTTCACCTTGCCCGACTTTCATCGGAGGTTTGACTTGCAACCGTAAAGCCGCGAGCATAAAACAGTACGGGGCGCGATTCAACGTTCACCATCTCGCCGACATAGAAAATACATTTGAAGCCCACCTGCGTGACTGACCAAAAATCTCTTTCCTGATACTTTTTGTTGTTGTTGTGCAGAATAAGAGAAATAAAGTATATGAAAGAAGTAATGAAAGGGCAGGGAAAGCCGAGGAGATTCATTAAAAAGTGCGCGAGGGCCACGCACTGCGACACGGACACGGAGAGCGCGAGAACGACGGCAGCTCCGCTAAAAATGAAAGGCATGTTTATTACACATGGCGAATGGCGCTGTTTATCACGGGGCGATGCCAAGAGAAAGGAAGAGAGACGGAGAATATGCGTGGGGGGTGGCGAATGAGATAGGAAAGTGGCGGGTGGGGGGAGTATGTACTGAGCTAAACAAATATGAAATTGGTGCTAGAGGGAGAGGCAGAAAGAAGAGGACGCGACCGACCCCTGTGTTCATCTTCGGGTAATCAAAGGCTGTGAATGAGATAAAAAATTCACCATTTCTCTCAGAAAGACCAGATAAACACATATGAACAAATACACACACGTACGCAGGCGCACACATACGGCAATTGGTGATATTTCTTAAGCACGGGGGAAAAAATGAAGGAAACGTTGTGAGTACAAGAGATAGGGAGTCAGTCTAGAGTCAGATATGGAGAGATTCATACTAATGAACAGATGAAGGGAGGAGGCACTGTGAGTGAGTGTGGACATGTGCACGCGCGCACACACACACACACACACACACAGCTTAGCCAGATAAAGGATGAGGGATGACAGAGAGACCATGTCGCTATGTCGCAATGAAGCCAGTGAGCCTCTATTATTACACTCATAAATCCTGAGGAAGAGCTACACACACACACAAGCATGATCACAGTTATGTGCAAATACACACACGCGCGTGCACACACACACAAACACACACACACACACATCAAACATATTGTCTTATGTAAGACACACATCAAACATATTATTTGTAACAGACACACAACACCTATCACATTCTCCAGGTGGCTATTTATAAAAATTCATTTTTTCATTCATACTTAACTACACAGATACAATTAGCTAATTCATACCAAGTTCCTCACAGCAAAAACTGCAAAACATCACCTGCAAAGAATCAGCATGGGGTCTGATTGAACTCTTTTGAGAACTACTATTAAATACTATAAACTAGTACTCTGCATGGGGTCTGATTGAACTCTTTTGATAACTACTATAAACCGGTACTCTGCAGGTTTGAGCATAATTTGTTCAGAGCACAATTTATCGTGACCCTATTCAGAAATAATTTTCGATACCCAAATGTGAAGTGACTCAACTCTGATTATTTTGATTTCTGCAGTGATGTAGAAGTGTGTGTCGAGAACCTGACTGGTAGCGAATGCTGTGAAATGCACAACCAAGAGGTGCGTCGGCAGGAGAAGCTCCTTCTTCATTAGCCCTGCTGCAAATGCGTCAAAGGGCGGAAGATCACTTCCATTTGTGTTATTTGCCAGATGCTGTTGTGCGGAGCGCCATGCTGGACTGTAGCTACGGGAGTTGCACCATACCTTCGGATTAGTGCACACCTGCATTTCGACTGCCAAAACCCCCATTTCTTGAAGATGCACCGAAGATAAAGTTGAGAGAACTTGCTGTGATTAGATCAACTGGTCTGTTGGAGAAGACAAAAGGTTGAAACAAGTACTCCCATCCCACTTAGTGTGTGTGAGCTAGTGTGTGTGTGTCAGATGGTGGACTGGCCACCTGCAGCTCACTGCAGGCTTTGTTCTGCTGCTTTTCTTTGTCAGAGGGCACGCGTTGGTCCTGCCTCTAATTAAACCACGGCTGGCAGTAGCCAGCAAGCACTTGTTTGCTCTCATTGAAATGAGCAGCTCTGCCTCCCTGGAGACCACGCAATTAACCGACACGGGCCCAATTAGCAGCGAAGCTAATACCGGCTCCAGCGTGCTAATGCGCACTGGAAGAGCCCTCCCATTAAAGGTAATGAAAAGGCATAAAATGTTCGCAGAAGGCAAAACACCTTGGCTCATACCACTGGGCTCAGGCAAATGCTTCAGAGAATGTCCAGATTTAAGGTGAGTGTTTGTTTGTGTGTCTCTTTGTGTGTCTGTGTGTGGGTGTGAGGGACAGAAGGAGAGAGAGTTCTGAATACCGGAAATCTAGCTGCGTATATCCTACTTTTGAAAACAACAAGGTTTTCATATTTTTTTTCAGAAAGGAGGCACCACAATGCACCTACTAGAATCTGATTTATTTTTAATATTTTGTTTCAAAAAATAAATATGTCAGCACTGTAAGCAACCACAAATTGCCCACCAGTGTCATTTCAATAACCCTAATAGCCAACAACTCATCAGCGAAAATGATGCAATGGATTCATATGGAAATTAAATTACGGTGGAAGTATTTCTGAGGTGAAGTGTGGAAAACAGGACGATATATTAGTTTGTTTTTGGTAGCCAAGTGTATGCTGGGTATTTGACAGCGCTCATAACACTCATAGCACTCCATCAGTGCTGATGGCGGGTGGCTGGGTTTTCCGAGATAACAGACGCACTGTTGGCGACGGAAGCTCGGCGAAGGAATGATGAAACGGCGACTGGAATGGTAGGACCGTACCGTTCTCAGCTTCCACCTAAAAGAAACAAACGTACAGACTGGAGAAATACATAGAGTGTTTAGAAAGCAAAGCGAGAAAAAAATATTGTTTTGAAACCAAGATCAAGCGATTTTATGCTCAACCCAAATGCTTGATTTCGGTTAGTAGTCTGCTTGCCAACTGAGGCTAGAGTGAAGGTGTATTTTAGGCTACGTGAAGTTCACATAAGATGTGAGGAAGAGGATACCAACAAGACACATCTCAGTCAGTTTTCAACGCAACATGATAAACACAAAGCAAACGAAGTTAGTACTGTTTAATTTGCATTAAACTAGCGAGCCTCTGTTTGGTTTCGATCATTAATTAGCATTTTTGGATGAGATACTGCTTTAAACCTGTTTAAGTGTACCTTGAGCAATCTGATGTAGTCTCTTTGCAGTCACCCAACACAGGGAAAGCACACACGCACACAAACCACCTTTTAGTTAGCTTGCTAATGGTCCAGAATGACAGTAACTGATAATTGCTTCTCCCCTCAGGTTCCTGAGTCTTTACCAATCAATAATCCCTCCTGCGGGGTGCAGGTGAGACCAGCGAAGAACACGGCAGATAAATCTCTCTGCACCTTCCTCCCCGATGGATTAAGGGACCACTGTCACTCTCTCCGAGTCCTTACTGACTGGTCTGGGATCAGTTTTCCTCACTGGCCCAAATGCGACATCATTACCAATGGCCAGAGGTATAAAAAGTAGCACAACAGAACAGGATGGTAGTTAAAAGGAGGCCGAGACACACTGCCAAGCCATTAGAGCTTCCACTTTCACTTCCACAAGGAACATTTCGAGAATTGCTGAAAGCAAATTTACCAGGAAGGGCTTGTTTTTTTTTTTTCTTTCTTATAATTTCTCTCGTTTTTAGCTGCTACCTAGGGGAGAGTTTCTTAGTTCAGATCTACTACTTGATAACCTAACCAGTGCTTTTAAAGGTATCATACATGGAATTAAACTTCTTAGAATTCTTTTTGTTTATTTTTGAATTATGAACCTTTTTGCTAAGAGTGGAGGCAGATGTCCTGTGGTATCTTGCTTCTTTAAATGATGATCCACGTGCCTGTTTTTTTTTTTAAACCACTGCCCTTCAAACATGTACAGCGTTATGCAGCAAAACGTCATGCCGACACCCTGCCAACCCAAAGTAAATACGCGGTACATGCTCATGGCCCCTGCCCGTGCTGGGTGGAGGCAATATCATGATAGCTCCAAACTATCACCTCTCGGACGCCCCCCTGGCCACAGTGACCCACTTCACTCTTGGCAAGCATCACGCAGGGGGGCTGTCTGAGTAAAAACGTGCACCTATGCAGTGGGTGGAGAAAGCAGGGTTTTATCACCGGGCGGGTCTGCAGGTACCTGGTTTGTGCATTTCCCAGGTTAACGGCAGGTGGGAAACGTGTCTCGATATTTGTGACACTGAAAGATCATTTCTCAGTAGTTGCTGCTTCAGTATCGGCGCCTTGACTGGAGAGTGTTTAGAAAGTCATCAGCTGGCCCCAGAACACCTCATACTGTGGCCCTCTGAGAACCTTACATACGTCCTATTAGATTTTTGGCATGAATACAACCTTGTGCATGTAAGGCCAGCCATGAAACAGATCCAGATATCAAGTGTAGTGAACGTTGCAAGGAATGTAAATCCTTGTTATGCTCCTGGAAACATCATCACTCACTGGTATAAGTGATACACAGGCGTGTTGAGTTACACAGGTCACTAGACTAAACGGCCTTTTCAAGGATCAGCTAAATGCCGGATTAAACACATGTTAAAGTGACTACCATTCACAGAATCCTAGAATCCTGCAGTAACCATAGTGGCAACATTGCCAGTAGCAGCTGTAGTAGTTATAACAGTAACAGAGAGGCGAGTCAGTTTGTCGCTACGTATGTGTGAGAGACAGCGAGTGTAAAACAGAGAGTAGAATGGACTCCAGGTCATGTATCAAACCTGGCTGGTCTTCAGCTGCTGAATAAGCTCCACCACCAGCAGTCCAATTTCTGCTTTTGACGGTTGACGGTTTCTGCTGCCTCCCGTTGTAGCAGACAGAGCGGAGTGAGGCGTCTGCGGGCGGGGCCACGCTCCACGGGGCCAGACATGACGGCCGCCGCCGTGTTTGCGAGCGGCAGTCGCCGCTTAATTGTTAAAGTGGATGTGAGTTAATTGACTGGGGTGTGAGAAAGCTGTGAAGATTTAAGACCAGTGTGTGTGTGTGTGTGTGTGTGTGTGTGTGTGCGCGCATGAACATGTGTGAAGAAGAGTGAGAGAAACATAAAGACAACCATGTGAACTTCTGTCAAAACAGCAGCAGATGCTTCAGAACAACAGAGAACCTAATTATGGACTTAATTAAGCTGTGGTGTGTAAGCATGAAAGAGAGAGAGAGAGAAAGAGAGACTAAGTGCCTGTATAGATTTAGTGTCTGTGTGTTCCCTCATGAACATTTGCTAAATAATTATGAGCCGGCATTGGGGTTGAGAGTTTAATAAGGTGGAATGTTTGTATACAAGCTGAAGTTAAAGTTCCCGAGGAAACATTCAAACAGGACCAAACAAAAATATTTAAAACTGTGCAGGGCAAACTACCTTTTTCCCTATAATCAAAATCAACCAATCAGACTCACTTTTTTGATGCAAATGAATTTGGACGCTCAGCCCAATGAATTTTGACTCTTAATCGTTTGCTTTGATCTGCAACTAATTTTGCTAATGAGGACAACTTGTTTAGTTTGGGGCGAGCCTCCGCTCGGCCTGTGGAGCCCGCCACTACAGCACACGGGGGTCGTGAAATACACGCGCTGAAGACGGATTACACGGTCTGGCGAGGAGCTCCAGAAGAAAGGCACACGTCCTTCATCTCCGCGAACAGGTACTGTATGTAGAAAATGAACAGACGGCGCAGGTTCTCTCTGCTTTGAATAGTGATTTTTAAGGAAAGAAAGAAAGATGGAAAGCAAGGAAGAAATGAAAGAAAGTAAGAATAGAAACATGAGAAAAAAATGGATGTTTTAATCATTTTGATATAAAGGGATGTTTCCCTATCTTATTAAAATTAAACACAATCCAATCTTCTGAATGATTTGGACTCTTTTCATGGTTTTGTCACAGAAGATCATGTTTTTGTTTGGTTTTTTTTTTACCCTCCATAGAACACAGGGTTTAAACACATATTTAAATCACTCTTGGGCCTATCTGGGTGTGTGGCATTGCAGTTCACATTTAACACGCCTGCAACAGAACAGAAGATTTAACTTGGAACTGAAAGCCACAGTCAAAAGGCTCTTAGCCAGGCTGGTAGTAAGAGCAGAGGTAAGAGAACCCTCATCAGGTGCTGATCCATCTTCCCTAGGGCTACATTTGGGATATGAACCACTTTATGGTGTGTTGGCCCTGGCCACCTACCTTGTCTGAGCTAGGGTTTCTTGTTTACACTCTCTGCTGCATAGGTTAGGATCTTCTCTCCTCTAACTTCCCTGATCCGATCTCTTCAGGGCATGATCATTAGCTGATGGGCTGTGTCGGAAAAAGAAAAACAGTAAACTCCTGGCTGTGCAGGAGTCCCCTGGGACTGGAGTTGGGAACTGGTCTCGACACATATACTGCAAAGATAAATAAAAAACACCCAGTGCTAGTGTTCGGCTAGATGTTGTTAGGATTGCAACAGCAAACGACATATTACACCATTCCTCCAGAATGGTCAATCCAGGGCCCGGGTGCTTGCTGCGTCTGTCAGGTGGAAGACGGAGTCCGCGCTTTAGCTGGTAACGAACTGATGTTGCGCGCTCCGTGCTGCGGTGTTTGTCCGCCTTGGCACACCTTGGCTACGGCGCCCGAAAACAGATCGTGCTATTCCCTTCCTCTTCCCTTAGCTCTCGCTAAAGTAGTCAATCATTTGGACAGCAAAGGAACATCTAAATCAACATCGGTTAGAAGAACTCGTGGAAACTGTTCAGAAGTGGCTTTAAGGGGAAGATTCAGGTACCGCACCTAAGTTACCTGAAGTTACCTATTTCATGTATTTCAGATACACTGTACTTTTAGAAAAGGGGGAATAAAAATGTCTTCCATACGTGGCTATTTTGCATCTATTTGTTGGCATTTTTGACTTTTCAAATGTTTGCCTATATCTCTTGTTTGCCTATATCTCTGTAGCTCTGTATAACTGATATGACAGCAATATTTAATGACCAATGATTGGGCCAAGATGAAAATTAGGTGACTGCAATTAGGCTGTTAAGACTTGTAACATTTCCAGTGAAAGGTCAACATGTTCATCATTTGGCTTGAGAAATCCGATCTTTGATCATCTGTACTCATCTGCTTCATCACACCCACTCCTGTCTCTGTTAATAACCGCTCCTGAGAGAACATCAGTTGTCCTTCCACTATTTTATCTCCTGTCCTGGTTAAAACAGAGTACAAGGCTGGCCTGAGGTCTTGTTGTCCTAATTAAGTAAATGAGCAACACAGAAGCAGATGGTTGGAGAAAGATGTTAATAATCATGTTTCCTGAACCTCTCCATCAGAACTGCCCTGCAGGTTGACAGCATCGTGGAGCTCTCGAATTCCAGCCTGCTCTCATTCAGAGGTATTAGAGTCATATCCGTATATACAAAGTATGAACGACTGTTTCACCTCCTCCGGCCTCAGAAGTCTTCTGCTTGTGCAGCTGATGAAGGACTTCCTTCGTAAACGCCCTGGTTCGAAAGAAGGTATGTGTACTACAGCATATTTTTTTTGTTCAAGCTCTTTTCAACCTCTTCAAAAAGAGAGGAGCTTTTTGAAATGGAGATGCAACCAGTTCTTGTTGCTCTGTGTAAAAAACCCTAACGGCTGGTACAACTCTGCGCAGGAGAGGGATTGCCTATCGGTCTTTTTTTTTGTTTTTACAATGCCATGATGTTGGATGACTTCTTCCTCCCTCCTCTTTATGAATAACGAGTCAATAATATCAGCCTCACACCAGTTTTTTGTGCTGTTATTGTTGTTATTCTAATAGTGTTTTTTTCTTTCATTACTTGTCATGAAAATACATTTGCTATGAAACAGGAATTTTATGTTATACAGTATATACTGTGTGTGTATCTCTTCTGAAGCATATACCTAATGAGATAATGAGGACCTATTGATTGGTTTATATGGATGAGGTGCTAGAATGTCGAGAGGAAAAATGTCGACTGTCACAGATTTCCCCAAGGACTAGATTTAGAACCTCTGTTCTAAAACATGCAAATAATGCTAGCAGAACCCAATCGAACTATACATGGTTGGAATAGCAATAAAATACAGTCATGTCAAAACAATTACACTTAAATAGAGTGCCAGCCTTTCTTGAATACATCAGAGGTCCCTCCAAAATCACATTATGTGCATGTTATTGAGGAACTGAAACTATACACACAAACACTGAATAAAACAAGGGACCTAAAGATTCCTTTCTATGATGGTCCATTCATATTTACAGCCTCCTCGAAGGAAGTAATGGTCTCCAGACAGGATGAGGAACGAGTGGTAGAAAAGAAGAGAAGATGAGATGTATTCACTATGACAGACTTGGGAACAGTAGGGCGAGGGGAGAGAAGCTTTGAAAAGAGCAGCAGAAAGAGGCTGGAGACAGACCTGTGTGCAGTGACAGGTTCATGAACGAGTGTCAGAGGGCAGGAAAGAGGGAAAATAAAAGTCAATATGAGAGTAGAGAATGACTGAAAAAAAAGGATGACAAAAGAAAGAAAGAGGAAGAACAATGAAACGAGGAGATGACAAGCATTTTCTAAGACATCAATAAACGGTGATGGAAAACAACACCAAAAAAACATAAGAACCATGCAGATGGTATTGGAAGATGGAAGGTTACCAGGGCTTGAGGAAGTCCAAGCCTTTAGGGAGAAGAAGGTTGGCTTTACAAACCAAAACAATCAGGCAGCGGTGAGTAGAGCAGGACGGTAGGGAACATCTGGCCAGGGCCAGACAGCGCACCATGGCAACTGAGCTGATTGTGCCGTGTCGAGTGCTAGAGAGGACCTGACCACCGTAAACCAACATGCACAGCAATCCTTCACCCCACGTTGAAGGCATCAGGAGTCTCAACAAAGCAGAGATATGAAAACAGGGCAACATCAGACCCCCTTAAGACAAACATGCTATGAACAGAAATGTGACAAATAAAAAAAAAACAGAAAGGCTTAATAATGCAGGTGCATTAATTTTGCGCAATACGAAAGATGCAGTTATAGAACTAGTGAAAATCAGGTTTTCAGCATCCTGGAAGACAGTACACCACAGATATACCAGGGGGTGCTGGGGGTTGAGGGGTACAGATCAGCATAAAGAAGAAGTGGCCACCTCTAGCACAGAAGACCTTCCCCTCTGCAGAGTTTAGCTCCAAACCTAATTTAACACACCTGATCCAGTTAATCAAATCCTTCTGTAGTATCTACTATGGGTCAGTAGACCTCTGAGAGTGGACAGCCCCTGGTCTACAGCCTTTCAAAATGAAGGCAATCTGAGCAGGAGTTGGCAGAGTCGAACCTCAGTGTGTGGGCAGAGATGCTGGTGTGTTACAATGGCTATTGACTGCAGTTCCATGCATTTCCATTCAACATACTTTTTCATGATTTCCTTAGTATAACATACCTCACCTGGTTCATAAAGAGCCGAGAACCTAATGAGTAGTGTGAGCTGTGATGAAGTTGTTCTCAGGACTGTAATGGACTGTAATGAAGAATAACTACTGTACAGTGCACGAATGAGCTGCTCAGACTTTGTTCCCCAAGGTCTGGTTCCATCAGACTTTCCATGCTGCATTTAGCGTCAGGTACAATGACACAGTGGCCTGTCAACTGAATTAATTGCTCAGTGATTGTAAAAACCTGGTCTGGGTTTGGATTAAAGCACCAGGACTAAGTATGTGGAATTCCAGTGGCTGGTTTATCCCCTGCTACAGATATTCCCAGACAGATCAAATAAGATGAGTTTTGACTGAGTCAGTGAGTTTGGACTTGAGCAGCGTGGGAGTATGCAGTAACACTCAGTCTCACCTCTACCAAAACAGAACTTCTCCATATAAACTATATTTAGCCAGAATAGAATTACGCTCAATTAGTGTACGTACAACATGGTACGTTAGAGCTCCCAATGTCCAGACATAAGTAACCAACAATTACTTATAAGAATAAAATATAAAATACAAAAGCACAACATGTAATAAATTATGTATTCATGGTTTCTAAAAAGTATTCCATGACCAACTAAAAATGATTGATACTCACTGATACTCATCCCACATTGACTTTTTTGTAGATGTCATAGGAAGAACATAGAACAGGAGGATGTTATGTCAATTCTGCATTATTTTCTGACTGGCAATGAGTGCCGTCAAAAGCTTTTAGAAAAAAGCTCTTCATCGACTGTTGGCAAACAAAAAATTCAGCAAACTAAATGCAACTGGTTGGCCTTTGTTAAATGGCAATGACTCTCCGTTTTTCTCCATTCAACACATGGCATGCGACTTTAAAAAAAGTTTTGATGTGTTCACTGTGTTCTAGGGTACAAATGGAACGATTCCTGCAGATGTTTCTGAAAACAGCTCATCGTTTCACTGGCTAGCAAGTTCAAAACTTTAATGCACAAGATTAAAGCATGGACATACACATATTTAGTTTAGATAGCTGTGATTTTCAGAAAAGAATGTCTCTAGAGTTTGCATTTACAAGAACCATCCAAGACAGAGCTCTTCATATGTCACCATTAAGCTACATCCTGATAATTAGTCAACTTCAGGCTTTCCAGCTTCTCCAACCTTGATCACTCCTCTTTCCTGTAACTCGCTCAGTCCAACTTATTACTGCTTTGATCCGTATAGTTGGTGGAGCATCACAAGAGCATCACAGTTTCAGTCCATTAGCCTAGACCCAGGGCCTTTCAGTACAGTTGTACAACTCTGACTCTATGCCTTGCCAGCTTATATTGAGGGCCATTTTAAAATGTGACACCAAGTAGTGTACTCAGTGAGAAACAAATGTCCTATATGCTATTTCAGCACTGTAGCTAAGATTGTGTTAACATACTGCAGGCCAACTGGGAATGGAAGAGTGAAGTGGAAAGAATACCTCATTCGAAAATGTTAATGCTGGTAACAGAGAGTGCCAGAGATTGCCAGGGAGTGTCACTTGGCATCATGACAGTGGGCTTATCTGTGAAGCTTTAAGGCTTATGTCTGACCGAGAAGACACCACGCTAGCACCGTCTGAGGGGAGCAACAGGGCAGGATGCCGGATAAGAAGGGTGAACTGGATTCTGGGATAGCAGTGAAGCTGGAAAGATGATAATGCATGGTGCAGCCCCGTCGGGAAAGGGACCCTTGAGCGTTAGTTTTTTGAGAGGAATTCCATGCAGAGGAGAACACGAACCCTCCAGCAACTGAGCAGCGAATCCCTGTGGCTTCCTTTGCATCACTAAAAGGCACAAGAGAGAAGGATACACCCTACGGTAATAGCTTAACCCACACCCAGGAGCTGCCAGACAGCCCGGGGATGAAGCTCGCTGTTCTTGAACAGAGAGTGAAAAAAGAACGAGTGAGAAAAGAACAAGTATAGAGCTATTTTTTTCTTTCTTTCTCTCTTTCTTTCAGGAGATAATTTGCTTTGGCTGCCACTGTAAGCCCACCGAGGAAGAGCTGGTATGCCAGAATCAAAGGGTTTTGTCCTCCCTTACACATGAGAGGGAGAGAGGTTAAAACCTCAAGCCCCAATGGAAGGACGTCGAGAGAAACAAGTCTTCTGTGAGATAATGCCCTTTACACAAGGCTCTGAATAGAATTTTCTAGAGGATTTCTGTCTCATGCTGTGCTCACTATCCTATCCATGCTAATGTTTAGACAGTTAATATTTAGTGTTTTCTCTTGAGAAATGATTTTTATTTAAGACAAATGTCTCTCTTTTCATCTTTTGAATCCCTAAGATAGTGGAATTAAGTCAGTTACAAGAGTTAAGTGACAGTAGTCCATACTAGTGCACTAGACTCATTTAGTCTTGTAATGCAGTTAATCCTCAATTCTAAAGCCGTCCCAGAATTCAGCAATATACTTCATTACTCTCTCATTATTATTCACAACCTCTAACAGGCTCTCTGGGGCAGAGATGTAGAAAGACAGAGAGAGAGAGAGAGAGAGAGAGAGAGAGAGAGAGAGAGAGAGAGAGAGAGAGAGAGAGAGAGAGAGAGAGAGAGATTTACAAGCCAAAGAGGCGGTTAATAATGAGCACAATATGAGTCGTCACTGTTTACTAATTTGATTTTATTATCTGAATAGTTAGATAGTAATTTTCCTCAGAACTTAAACGTCACGGCGCCGACAGGGTCAAATATAGTATTATCTGCTTCTCTACAGAGCTGAGGTATGAAAGGTCTGGGATGAACAATCATCTAAAGGTTTCCTGAAGAGAAACGCAAACGACTTTGATTTTTTCCCCTCAGCGTTCATTCATGAGGGAAATTTTAAATCACATCAGCTAATAACCCCCTGTCTTTGAGCTGCCATTTCTTTCCTCTTTCGTCATGTAGGCAACGGTTTTACGAAATTTAAAAAGGGCGCGTCGCATCTGAAACAGCAACAAAACGTACGCTTTTGACCAACTACAGAGTTAACATCTGTATCCAGACTGTATGTGAAAGGTTACAGGACAGCGAGTGCACTTCCAGCCAAGTCCCTCGTTATCTTACCGTGACTGCTCCGAGCAACAACTACAAGTGCAGACAGACAGCCACTTCTGTATACCGCTGTACTAAGCCAATGCTTGACGTGCCATAACAATACGGCTATCTGAAAAAATACCACTGCACTTTTTTTCTGTCCACTGGAGAAATGTGTGATATGCAGTTTGCTTTTGAACTTTTGTCTTTACTACAATAAACGCATTTAACACATTTCCCCGAATAAGTAAAGCTATTCAATAATGTATGAGAAAACATTCCAGAAGCACTTTAATACACCCACAGAAATAAGAGATCTTAGTTCATTAACAGCCGACCACGAGTAAATTAAATTTTATGCTTATTAGACGCACTTGGGAAATGCGTGGTACCCTTGGTCTCGTGCAGCGCGGGTAGGGGGGGTGGGGGTGAATTCTGCTACGCGTGCGCTTTCGTTGCATGCCACCTTCGCGAGCATACCAAGTTACAGACCTACGCGCAGACCTACAAATACCCTGACAGGGACTCAATACTGCTGGTATGCGTGAATTATTTCTGTGCGTACTGAGACTATTGTTTAAAATAAAGCATTAGTGTGCTTTTTTATGTGCGTACTTTACATGTTTTTTGTTTGTTTGTTTGTTTGTTTGTTTGTTTTTGTAAACAAAACGGAACTCGCAGTTTGATTTCCATATCTGCATACCTACTAGTGAAACAGTGGGACAACGAAGTAAGTTTAGGCTCTGACAAACTCCCAAGATAGCACAGCCAGAGTGGAGAATGAACGTGATGCTCAGAACAGACCAGGATTACATATTACATACCACCAAACTTCCCTCCGTGCGTAGACAGGCTTGATGAATTTAGCCTTTAATGCATATTTTATAAGACGTCTATGAAATACTATGAGACGGCTAAATGTTAGCTGAGGCAAACGCCACAAATCCGCGCATTTCGGACAGCTGGTCAAAAACAAGCCACCGACACCTTACGCCTGGCGCACTTGAGTCGACACTTACCTGACTGCGAGAAGGTCATTCGAAAAACCACGGCTGTCAGAAGAAAGCACTGAAGAACAAGAGACGGCCCCATTTTCGTTATGTTGAAGAAGTTGTACTTCCATACATTCACATGTTCAGAAGGGAATCCTGTTTCTGAAAGGGTAGTGATGGCTCTCTCCAGTCCGCAAATCTGAATATTACAGCCGCGCTATTCAGAGTCGTTGTTGTCCACATGTCCCGACGACAAACAAATTAGTCTGGTATTTTTGTTCTGTGTTGTTTTCAGACCGGACTCGTTGCTTATCCACGCTACAAAACTAAAAACCATTTCCCAGTTACTGCAGCTCAATTCAGCTCCGAACTTCTGCTTTCAGCGCCAGGGCACGCCTCCCGGTCTGATTAACACCTCCCACCTCTCGAGGGATTGGCCATAAGAGGGATTTTAACAGCGTAAACCGCGCCCATTTCGTACTTCATTGGTTCACCAGTTCAGGAGTATTCAGAGATTTTTCACAGACTAGTATTCCGTTCATGCACCTGCAAACGAGAGGGCTGGAGAGAAAAAGAGAGAGTGGAAGGATTTTAACGAGGGTAATATAGAAACTAATAACCGTTTGTGGTATTGCTGCTCTCAGTTATTTATAATATACCAGCGTGTATAAACAGAAGTTATGGCCTAATGTATGGTTGTATGACAGACAAAATGTATAGGACCTGTGTTATCGACCTATATTTGTAAATTTTGTACTTAAAAAAAATCATATAATACAAAATTATATAATAGATAATAAATTATATATATCATGTAATATATATCATTCTCGATTTTTGAATGATTCCATGCTGCTAAGACTTCTAATCAATATGTCTAACTTCAAAATTTTATTCACTTTGAATAATTATTATTACCATTCCCATTTTTAATTAGAATTTGTGGTTCTGCTGAAGTGTAGAGGGACTAGAAGACTGAAAATTAGTTGATTTAAATGTTTTTTAAAGGTAGACGTTTGAGCTTTACCTGTGCCATCAGGTTTTTGATACCAAATACAGGAGGCACGTTGCTTCCTTAAAAATGACCATTTTACTGCCACTGTCAACAATGTAATCATATCCCATCAAATCTTCTGTTGCCTCAAGCCAGAGCTGGAAAGCAGATTCGAGATGGTGACGTTTATAAAATGCCCTGTAATGGTAATAAAAATCTTATCTAAAAAGTACAATACTATTTTCTGATTCCATGTTCTGAGCTAGTCAACACAGTGGTCATCCTGGAACAGCTGACTTGGCAAATCTTTTTTTCTTATGAACTAAACTGTAAAATTGTCCTGGAAGAGTTTATTGTCTCCTAAGCGACAACTCACTTGAATCATCAAAAATAATTAGGGCCCTGATTAGAATCAGGGAAAGCAATGATCTGACGTCGATTCCTGACAGTGTAGGAGCAGAACTGGAAACTGTGCTCTGGATTGTAAAAGTTGTCTTTTGCTCCTTCAGTGCCACTAGAGGCATCACGTCTTTGACTTCAGACTGAACTCTGAGCATGAAAGCTCTCCTACAAGTACCACCACAATTACAGCCAATTCAATCCAGACCATTTCATCTGTCAACATTAGAATCATCTCGCAAAAGTAAATACTGAACATATTTAAAAATGTGACTACATGCGAAGTGATTTTGAATTATTGAAGTTGTGTATAGCGTAGTATATCTTTGAAATAGTATAAAACTATTATACACTGATCCTTTACACTCATGTAACAATTTGTTATTCTGATCCAAGAAGTAAGATTTCATTATCTTAGAAAAAACTGTCATAGAAAATTTAACAAACATCACCTAATATTTATTTCAGTTCTATTGCCCAGTACACCATTACATATGGACAGAGGCTCTCAGAATCTCTTTCAGAAGCGTACTGTATCTGGTTCAGTCAGAGCATGAACAAAATTTTAAATTATATTGCATTTTTAAGGGAAAAATCAATACGCTTCAGTTCAGCTTGCTTAATGATACATTCAGAATGAGGACGGCTATTTTCCATCAAACTAATATTCAACTATGAAAATTCAGCAGGGCACAGCAGACGTACGGATCACCCTGCAGAACACACGAGCCGTGTGCCAGCATCTCCTCTGCTCTGTGTGCCCTGGGGTCTCCAAGAAATGAGATGCGAGAGACCCACGTTCAGTGCCAACAGCCGGAATTGAGGGGCATGCAACTTATTGATTCATACTCCCACTCAACTCATGACACAGGCCTTGCAGTAAGTTACCCCAGACTCCTTTGCTGCTCAATCTTCATAAAATTCTCAACAACAAAAGCCTAATCGAATAAGCTGTGTTCAAAGGCTGCATAAAATTGAACTTTAACAAGAACGGTCAATACCAACTGGTGCTGGATCCTGAAAGTCAAGGGCATTATCCTTTGAACGCTGGTGTTGAAAGGATGCCCATGTGAGTGTCAGTGAAGAGATCATTGCCTGCGGCTATGCCCAGTCATGAGCAAACAACAGTCCAAAATAAATAAATAAATAAGCAGAAACATGGTTATTTAGTGTAAAAAGCAGCAGACAGTGCTGTATTGTGGCCTGTGATATTACAAATCAAAATGTATTTATTGGGCCTCTTTTGGTGTGTATCGAAACAAAGAAGCTTTATCTGGGTTTACACCCCTAATGAGTTAGCAAAAGAGGACTGGCCTAAAGAAAAAATTCCCTAAGAACTAGAAGAAAATACCAAGGGACAAACTAAGGTTCAGAAAAGGACTGCATCCCACCGTTTGTTTGACCCTGGATGACTAACTAATAAAAAAAAATGCCATGAGTAATAACTGGAATGCAGGGAGAAGCTTTTCTGTTTGCTCCTCTTGGGTTACCTGACCGGTCATTGAAGCCTGATTTGTGCCAGAAGTGTCACAGTGTAAGGATAAGTTTTTATCTGGAAAATTAGCCTGTATGCTTCATATGGAACCGCTATGAATTATATTTCTGTCTGCACCCATTTCCTGCACCCATTGGTGCCAGGCGGCCGTCTCAAAATGATACCATGCTCGGAGTCTTCCCTCACACTCGTCTCTGTTAAGTGCACTGTAGTTCTAAAACTTTCGCAAGATGTATTTTGAACCTCCGCTCTTCACGTTATTACCTTCTTGCTTTGGGTGCATATTTCCTGCTGTCTGCCAGCCACTTCGTTCCTGTTCACCAGCCGGATTACAGCGATGATTTCACCGGATGCCGTGGGGGATACCGCAGCGACGAGATGCTCTGACCTTCCGGGAGTTTGCGAACCGGCTCCGCTCCGGACCGACCGGCCGACGGCCCGGAAAAGTGTGACATTTTATGACGAGCCCGTTTCCCAGAGGCGTGGCCCCTGAGGCGCCGGCATGAATACGAAAACGCCGTGACCGTGGGCTCCATGCACTGCTGAGCAAATAAGCAGCTTGCTTCATTGTCTCTGAGCAAACGTTGTGTTCGCCTTTGCAGGGGTTTTGCTATTTGCACACCAAGAGTGGTGTAATGAAACCCAGAGCATGATGCACTATGGCAGGAGGGATGCAGGGCTCTATGACAGACAATGGTACCATGAGCTGAAAAGGAAATGGGCATTAAGCGCTTACAGTAGATGATTATGATACAAGGACAGTTGATGGCTAGACCCTGTTATCTTGGGGATGAAGGGGACAGAGCTGATTATTTAGATTCCAGTTTCTAATATGCATCTAATAGGTTATAAGAATTATAAGTACAGTTAAAAGTATTACTGGCTTTTTTTTTATCTTGTGATCTCTTTCACGCTTTTCAGGAAAGGCATCAACATCTTGCGTTTGTCACTGCATGATATATTGAAACTACATTTGTGAATAGAGCTGTTTATAAAAAAAACATTTACAATGAAAAATGTAAAAAGAAAAGGAGAAGAAACTAATGAAATGAGATTAAATTAAATTCTGATTGACCAGAACATCTATTTGTATTTTTTGTAGTGGTGTGTGATAGAGACCTACAACAACAGAAAAAAAAAAGAATCTCTGAGAAACGCAATAAGGCAGAGATCCTCATAATAAATAAATAAATAAATAAACGAACAAATAAATAAATACTTTCTCTGTGCAAAGATGGGCTGTTTCATAGTTTTCGTGGTTATACACCATAGGGACAATCAGTGAGAGTGCCTTCAGGATAACCGATGCAGTTAAGGTATTTACTCCGCAGTGCACCATGGCGAGTATATAATCGGTTAATTAATTACTACACACAACATCTTAAATGAATGTGAAGGAAAGTAATTGAATTCAGGTTTATGTACACAGAGCTTTGCAGGGCAGATAGTGCGTCATCTCGAATGTGCTTTGTGGAGATGTGCGTCTCCATTGCACAAGTAAAAGCAGCAGGGAGAATCCCCCGGAGATAAAACCAGGCTCAAAGCTTGAAAGTCCGTAAGACCCAGCAAGGGGAATCCAAGGAGAATCCGTCCCCATCTGGCACTGGGTAGCACGGATAAGGAAGCAAAACAGATATTACAATGTTAGAAAATTAGAAGATTGTTACTGTTCGCTTATATTATTGCCATAAAGGATAAAATAAATCGAAGTAAATTGGGGTGATGACAAGGTCAAGTCTGATAACTTGCATGTTTGGATATAATAAAAGACGCTTATTTGATGTTCTACTTGACATTCTAGTTGAGATGATGGCTGAAATCCATTCTGTCTCGGGGGGCGTTTTCCCTTGTTAAAAAGTGTTTGTTCTAAGAAGTGTTTTTCCCCCAACCATTTTTCCCTAGAGAACCTCAGGAATCTCCTGCTGAATTCAACTGCTACTTAATCTGCTAAATTTGACATGTGCTTTTCACCAAATGACACTGAGATTAGCAGCATTATCTCAGATCATCATGTGATCATGCATAATGGGTTTACTATACACACTCTATACTATACACAAACCAGTAAACACAATGACAAAGTTCTTTTATTATTACCTTTTATTTTATTTCTACCTGAAATAACAATATGAGGTTGTTAATGTTTGTTTGCTTCCCTCAGCCATAGTGTTTATAAGGCATCCATCACCATCCACCACCACCACCTACACTTATACCTCATCCACCTTAACCTCCCACCTCCACCATCTACCTTCTGCCATATACTTATACAGTACCAACCTCCACCCAGACACCACTGTCACCTTATTACCGGTACCCACTCTGTATTAAGGACTCAATAAAGGCTTATAGTAATAAAGATAAAAAACAAACACATTTTTATTTTTTCTGTAGAGCATATTGTTCCTGGATGCACAAGCACGTTCATATAGTTCAGAGTCTTACCCTCTATTGTGTATAGACTACCTGTGTGTCCTGACTCTGACATGTAATGGTCACTTGTCTGCTACCAGTTTCTATTTTTAATAGCCTGTTTTCCAGCAGCTGGACATCTCTCTTGCTTGCAGTCTGTAATAAACCAGTTCCAGCACTCCAGCATGTGCATCCAGGAACAATATGGTCTACAGAAACCATAAAAAATCTGTTCATTTTTTATATTTATTACTGAACAGGTAGCTTGCAATGCTAATGATCTTAGGTCAAGCTTTTCTCTAAGAAACTGGCAAAAAAAAAAGGGTAAAACTCAAAACATGAAGTGACACATTTTGGACTGTCTGATTTTAGTGCATTGTTTTTATTAATGTGATCTCGCTGCCATTTTAAGGGAGCACAACAGAAAAGGGAAAAACAAGTTTTTGTTGCTCCTGGAGCAGTTTCAGCTTCCAATTTAACGTTCAGGGTCAGAGTTTAACCCAAATTACTGACCTGGTGGCAGTACTGCTGATAGGACGGCTGATTCAGTCCCTGATGGGCGTCTGTATGTTCCGACTGTACGGCAGTGTGATCTTCATTTCCTCACAATTAATTGCCTCTCAAAGCTCACACTCTGACACTTTATCTAAATGAGTGGCAATTACTCAAGCAATCAAACTGAATTTTATCTCTATCAATATTTCACTGTGTTGCTATTAATGATTCAACAGCTGGAATAACAAACAGCTCAGACAGGTGGTATGGAATTAGAATTAGAATGTTTCCAATGTCCATCTCCGTTTATGTGCTCTTGATGGAATCACACTGGAATGAGAGGCTATATATTCATCCGTTCTGCTAAAGTTACATTGCATTGTACATTATTACAGAGGATGTGCAAACAGCAAATAATTTCAGCGTATAAATTATTAAATAATAAAAGTCTCGGTGTTCCTGTTGGGGTGGGGGTGGGGGGTTAGTCACATCATTTTATCCTCTCACACTCAAGCCTTCTATCGGAGGTCTGAGAGTTTGAAGGTGCAGCCTAGTGTGTATTGTGCTTTTCAGGACGGAAATTGCTGTTGTCAGCCCTGGGCTCTTTTGGAGCCACTTCTCCAGTGTCACAGGCCCTGGTGCCCACTATAGCAGAGTTACTAGAATGTGTTTATAATCTTGTGTTTGGATCTTTTTTAAGTGTTCCTCCAGTGTATATGGTTGCACCTGATATGTTAAATATTTTTACCAGATGTGAGGATGGTAAGATTTGTTTGTTTCTCTCTGCTATACATTGATTCTAAAACCATCCATCAGCACATACATCCACCATCACCAACCACCACCACCTACATCCACCATCACCAACCACCACCACCTACATCCACCATCACCATCCACCACCACCTACCTGCTACCATCCATTTATACCTCAGCCACCTTTATCTCCCATCTTCATCCATCCAGCTCTCATCTTCCTTGTTCCTGCGTGTTAGAATAAAGAACTGTCTAGCTCTGTATATCATGCCCTTGTGTTTTTAATCAAACACACCATGGGAGGGGGGGGGGTGTTGGGTTGTCAGTGCCTTAAGCCACAACCTTCATATCAACAACACTCTCTGGGGATTCTTCAATTAAAACTTGGGGGTGTCCGGATCAAACGTTTGCTCCTGTGTTCCTGCATAAGATTCTTGCTGCTTGTTTGTAATCTCTCAGTGTATGCTTTCCCTGTCAGCATCTTGCATCCTGCTACAAGTTACTGCATTGTCTCATATTCGATTGTTTCCTTGCACACTCTGCATGCTGAGTCCTGTCTGATGTGACACGCCCCTATTTGACTGACTTAGTGCTCAGTGATTGATTTTGCAGCCATGATTAGTGCCTCTGTGCTGTTTGCTGTTCTTTTCCAATCATCTTACATCAGCCACCTCTGGTATCTGTCTCCTCCCTCTGCTTCTGTTATGGCCGTATGTCCCATCTGTCTGCGGAAGTCCCTTAGCAGGTCATCCTTGAGGGACACTGCTTGGTTGCATCCATGGTTGTTTTGCATCCTACCCTGAACAGTGGATCTTTCACATTATAGGCCTCATCCCCCCAAACGTTACTTTTGTCAGGGGGAAGCAGTTTCATTTTATAAAGGTGCCACAATGACAAACAACTGCAGCCTCTTGATGGCCTAATTCAATCATTCTAACACAGGAGTGTCTGGCGCTGTGCAGGATAACTGGCTTCTTGGTAAGCTAAAACAGCATATATTACAATGATAAAATATCACTCACGTTAAACATTTGCATCTTTGCTTTTATTATACCACAGCAGCCTGTGCCTTCTTTCACTCCTTCCCTCTTAAACACAGGCTCCCATACCTGACTCTGAAACCTACGTAGTGAAGAGGCAACACTCTACACTGATGTGCCTGCTCAGGCATGTTCTGTTGTGGAGTGCATCATTGTCTTAGAGATTGGGTGTGGTGGTACATCAGGTGTGAGACTGCTGTACCAGCCAGAAATGGTCTTGCAGGTTGGGCAGCATGATGCAGCAGAATGATCTCCACCTCCTCAGGCCTGACCAACAGCCCCCATCCTGAAACAGACCTACATCCCTACCTACCAGAGACTTGGGAAGAAACCATGAGTGCATAGTGTATGAAGACCAGTACAAAAATGTATTTAACTGTTTTAACATAATTTAAATTTCAAACATGGTCTGTTTTTTTTTCTCTTAGCTAAAGTGTAGGTTTTCAGTTTCTATAATGGTAGCAATTTGTGTTAGTAACAACTGTGAGTACTCGGTGGCCAGAGGGGACGCTTGGAGCACAATAGACATGGATGGATGGAGATTGAACAGAAAAGACTCCACTGGGAACGGGTACACAGTATTGAGCTCTCCTATCCCAACACCACTGACCCCATCCACTATGATCTCAATATAACGGTGGCTAATGCTATTCAAATCAAGTATTGTAGGTTGTGTAAATCGCACTTTCACTCAAATATCATAAATATAAAAACATTTGCCTTATGCTCCTGTGCTCAACTCAACCGACAAATCTGCATCTCCCCCCTTTTTGCCAACCACACAGCATAAGAGATATTCCTCAATAACTGAAGCCATTGTGAAGGTGACGATGGTGAAAGTAGAAGTGAAGCCATTTCCTTCTCCTCAGTGTCAGTGACACTGTAAAACTGGTCACTTCCTTGCTTCCAAGGAAGCTGGACATCTGGACACTTATTTACCCCACAACAATGCGGCTGGTGGAGCTAACAGCTGCAGTTACCCTAACCAACCCTAACCCTAAACCCTAGCTGCCACTTAGTAAACTACTGTTCATTGGTGAGGTCACCAAACAGTTTCCTCACCTCATTCTCAGCCACAAGAACCTCCTCCTCGCAAAGTTTTGTGGCTCTTTGTGGTTTTTTACTCTGGCATTGTCACTATAATCTCATACCAGAAACAATAGGACACCCACTGTTCAAATATTAATTAGATCATTGTATTGACTGCTTGAGAATATTTATGGGCAGAAGCTGGTTGGGGGTGTTTTGATCTTCACCTAGTGTTTTCTCTCTCTCTCACACACACACACACACACATACACACACACACACACACACACACAACAACAACAACAACAAAACACCTGACAAACTGATGTTTTTTTCTTGCCACTGTCACCATCAGTGTGGACATTAAGGATCTGGACCTATAGAATTGTGAAGCTGCATTGTGACAACATGTGTTGTAAAAAGCACTATATAAATAAACTTGAACACA
Source organism: Sternarchorhynchus goeldii (assembly GCA_028565775.1). Taxonomy (NCBI): domain Eukaryota; kingdom Metazoa; phylum Chordata; class Actinopteri; order Gymnotiformes; family Apteronotidae; genus Sternarchorhynchus; species Sternarchorhynchus goeldii. Next base: position 737,017 of record JAOXYF010000014.1, read on the forward strand.
CACACATACACACACAGTTCCTTTCTATCATGTAATTCTCCCCTGTCACACAACGGCTGCCAGTCATGGAGGATGAGGGCTGTCACATGCTTCCTCTGAGGCACATCACCACATCTTTTCAATCTGCAGCTCTTACAGTGTCAGGGGAGCAGAGTAACAAACTCGAAGGACAACACCACCTGCCCTTTTCTGATACGTGAGCTCGCAGATGACAATGATTGGCTAGTGTCACTGTAATTGACTGGGAAGAGTCAGTAAGCCACCCTTCCCTGAACACACAGCCATTTTTGCTCTCTTGGGTTCCCAGCCATGGATGGTTCCCAGCCATAATCTATCTCCCAATGACAGACTGAACATTTTTTGATGCACCACTCTGGTGCAAGGATATTGAGTATTAAAATAAGTAAAATTATTCATCAAGGTTACAGAATAATAGACGCATACTGAATACTGATGATCTACCTCAAATCTCATCAATGACATTGTGCCATTGTTTTTACTGATAAGCTTTTCTTGAATTATTTCTATTCCTTTATAGACATTTTTTTTTTATTTGAGCTCTGTTAATACTTTGTTTGTTTTAATTTTACTTTAAATATTTAAAAATATATGTACATTTTTTATATGAAATGTTTAGTTATGAAAGTCTAGATACTGCTGTAGGCAGATAATCATTCAAAACTGGTTACAAAAGAAAACCTCTACACTTTCCTTATTTCTCATTTACATTAATGGAGAAGAGTACATCATGGTTCTAAATTGGGTCATGTTCAATTGTATTCTCTCTCTCTCTTGGCAGACTTTAAAACTCCATGACACCTTATCAGGCAGTGGTGTGTCAGAGAGGGGAGGGTTAAGGACCTTTCTCCATTCCCTAACATCTCCGCTGTGTCGTCCTGTCATGCTTCTTCCTGTCCTGTGCAACCTCTGTAGGCTGCCGTGTGTTAATTCTAGACAAAGCCCTACCTCTGGGCTTTGGCTGTGATTTATAGCTTTATGTTAATCGAGGATTAAAATGCAATTACCTGGCCAGTGGGAGGGGAGAGAAGAGTTTGACTGTTTGGGACAGAATGTACACTGGATTTGCCAAGCCTTCCACTGAGTGCATCAGTGATAATTCATGTTTAATTTTAGGGTTAAACAGAATCACCTACATTCACAGTGACACTTGGCATGTGTGTGTATGTGTGGTGTGTGTGGGTGTTCAAATGTGCTCAACTGCATGCATATACCATTAACAACTGGACAGTTTCATGAGAAGCATGTTCTGTAGCAGCATATTGTATGGGTATGTGGTGTGTGTGTGTGTGTGTGTGTGTGTGTGTGTGTGTGTGTGTGTGTATCTCAGGAAAAGAGAGAATGACTGAATATATTTTCCTCAAGATAACATGTTCCCCAGTTCCCCAGTCCCTGTTATGTCCAAAACTCATTGGTACTTCAGTGCTATCACATGGCACCTGGGGAGATCAAGAACTATGCTGGAGGCACTTGATAGACAAATGAAAAACAAACTAACAAATAAAATAAAATCTGAGTCAAGTAGACAAAAAGCAGAAACAAATGTTGCTGACTTTTACACTAGAGGCATTCTTGTGTTAGTGTTCTTGTAGAGCCATATAAGAGGCCTTTTCTATTCATATTAGTGAGATTAGTAATGAAATAAAATGAACTTTTTTAAAGATTTGATTGATTAATTTAAATCTAGACATCAAAATACAGTTTGTTGCCATTACCGACAATAATGATGCTCTTGGATGCAAAGATGTTTACTCAACTTAGAAATGAAAGTTTCTTAGATCTTCAGTAGGGCCTTCATTGTGTCCTTGCTCTGCTAATTTTAAAGAAAAAAAAAACATGAAATGTTTCCCCTTCCTTATTCCAAGCCTGCATGGACCTTTGACAATATAACTGCAGTGAAGAGAAGGACGGCCTACTGTGTGCACCACGGAAAGCTAATTTCAAATAGATTAGTTCTGGGGCCCAGGCACTGGATCAATGGAGATGCTGATTACAATTAGCCTATAGATGCCTGACTTAAGTAATATTATCCCCTATATCTTCTGAAGAATGAATTAGAAATCAATAGATCGCATAGGCCATTAATACACTTCTTACTTTATTGATAAACTAATAAGAACTATAGAAAATGGAAAAGGTTTAATGATCTTTTTTTTACGCAAAGTATTTTAAGACAGAAGGATTTAAACGGAATGGGAAAGATCTATGTGATTTGTTTTCATTACTTATTTTATTCTGTGAACTGTTGTACTGTAGGTGCATTTTTCTTTTTGCATGAAATAAATATGCTTGCGTCAAATTAATATGGTAAAATATAGAAAAAGAGAGTTATTTCTCAACTATATCTAGATCCACTGGCATAAGTTCAAAAGTTCATGAGTCCAAGAGCCATGTGAACAATGTCTCAGGCATAGAATGTACTGTAACCGTGCCCCGAACCAACGCACACCTCCCAACATGTGAACATGATGAGTGTGGAAAAGCAAAAGGAGAGGGGAGGAGATGCAGCAGGCACTGTGCCCACCCAGACATGTGGCATGGAGAGTGCTGTACCACACAGAGCCCAGGGCACAATAAACACAGCACCACCCAGAGCCTGGGTCACAGCGAACACTGTGGCATGGCAAGCCCTCCACTACACCTGGGGCCCAGAGATACCAAGCATACCAAGAGGTTGCATCCATGTATATCGGCGGGAACTCTTTACATCAGTAAAGCTCCCTTTCATTGATTGGATGCAGAGGTAGCATACAACAGGGTTGCTTACACTGACTGGGCGAACACCACTATGTTAATGCTTGTTAAAAAACCAAAAAAACATACAGGTTAATAAGACCCTAAGAGACCATCCAAACCAACCAGCCAGCCCACATACTGGCAAGGTCCATTCAGCCCCTGAAGGACCTACAAGACACTCCCCTCTGCCACCCTCCCAAAAAAAAAATTACTTGTGAAACCCCTCTTCCTGGAACCAAAGTTCTTTGTTCCCAAACAAACACATAACACCTGACAAAACATGGGAAGCAATTCCAGTGAACCCAGCAGACTTCAGGGAATCATCCATACCTCACAGCACCACTCCAGGACTTCCTTGTCTGCATGAAGAGCTCCGAATGAGTTCCCAAAGAGCTCCATAGGACAGTAACATCCACAGGCTTACAAATCTACAGAAAAAAGGGAGAAAGAGACATCACAGCAGACAAGCTAAAAAAAAACCCAAAAAGCTTCTTCTGAAAATCTCATTTATTCATAGGCAAGTTGGGAAAAAAAGAGGAACCAAATTAGAGTCTCCAACGGGAGAGTTTTTTTTTTCTTGAAATGAACAAAAACAAAAACATAAAAGTGCACAACATACAACAAAAGAAAGACAACAGCAACATAGTCTGCAAATAATTCTCTTGTAGTATGAACACAATTTCCTACTTTTCCCAACTCCTCCCCTCTACTGAGCAGTAAATAGATTTTCCAGTGAGTTCAGTTGTGCAGGACACTGGGCCAATGGAACGGCCTGGATATAAGGGTTAAAGTGAGATGTTAAAGATGTGTAACTTAACATTTAATTGCCACTCATACAGTATATTAGTGCTTTAAATGTTTTTTTTCAGATTCAGATCCAAATTCAGAGCAACTTTGTCATTTCACATTATATCAGATTGTTTAGAAAAACTAAATTACACACATTGGGTTTATCCTAAAAACACATCAGATGTATATGAAGATAGCAAACAGAAAATCTGCGTTTTTAAAAAAAGTGCAGGACTGAAAAAAGGCACATTATAAATTAAAAAAAATATTTAGAACTGTAAAGGGTACATTATAATTTACATATAGTATTCACATGCCATAGATTACACATGATAATACACATCATGAATAACATACATGTGAAGTTACACATTCTAGTATTGCATGTTAGATTACACAAATTTTTTACCCTGGATAAAAGTATGCTTCAGAATTAAATTATTTTCTGCTGGTCAGGAGTGTGATGGCAGTTAAAAGCCATTTCTCATATTTTGCGGAGACTTTTATCTTTTAGTCAAGGGCAGAAGGGTAAACAGGCTATGACTGGGGTGAGTGGAGTCACTGACGATGCTCCTGAGCTTTGAAAAATTTGAAAGCTTTTAAAGCTCTTATAGAACACTAGTAATTATCTTCTGAACTCTAGTATTCTTGACAAATCAGTGCCTCATAACTAGAACGTATATAGAAACATGAAACATTGTACTTAATTATTCATTCTATGAGCTACATTGTTACATGGTGCCAGTGTCGGTGCGTGAGGCAGGAGTTTATTAAACAAACAAGAAAACCTCAGAAATGCACAGAGCATCTCTCCAAGGGGCTGAAGTGAAGCTCCGTGGGTGGCATCCTGCAGTAATAAAGAGTAAAACGAAAAACAAGAAACAGGTGCACATAATGAACTAGTAAGTGTGTGATTGGGAAGTGATTGGGGCATGGGATTGGTGTGTGCAGATTGGTGATCAGTGTGTGCGGGAGTGTGTGATTGGCTGAGTGCTGACCAGGGGGCTGAAATACTGAATAGGTGTAAAGACAGTATGCCAACTTGTAAATAATACTATAACAAATCCTTATCCTCAAATAACAAAGAAACTAACTGCATTATAAAATGTGTTTTGCCGAGCCCTGTAGGCCAAAATGGTTGTATACACACTGTAGTGCAGTGCAATAATCATATTCTCAACTAAACAGCATCTGAGTAAGCTAATAATAACAAATAAATAAATGAGATTAAAACATCTAGTTTTATTGCAAAGCAGTCATCAATAATACTAGATGAGTTCAGATGAGATTTAAATAGAATTTAATAACAAACCAGAATATTTTACGATATAATTAAACAGCTGCCATTTGTAAAGAAACACATATTAAAAACTATTTTTTAATCACATCAATGTCAAATAATCTATATCAAACAGTTATTCACCCATTATTCCCACAGTGTTATTCCCACATTGATATTGCATGTCAGTGTGGTTGGTTTCTTCCACCAGCAGACCTGTGTGACAAAGCCCTTGTTATTCCATTAGGCTGATGTGTTACTGTAGTTCCCGGTCGTAAGACAGGGCTCGTCATCACTATCCTCTCCTGGGTTCATGTACAGATGAACAAACCAGGTAGGGATGGCAAACAGCTCGCTCTGTTTAAAACAGCGCCGATGGGAGTTCAGAGATTTGCAGCAGAACAGATCGCTTGCTTTCTGGAGAGCGTGTGTGTGTGTGTGTGTTTATGCATGTCTGCATTTCCGTGTGGATCCTTTGCATCCGTGCTCTGTTGCATTCAAGCTTTTAGTGCGTTTAAATGAAAGCTTAGGTTGGTCTATCTTGTAAAAAGATATGCTCCTCTCTGCCCTGTTAACACTCACCCACCTCTGACTCACATAATGCCTAATACATAATTAGAGAACTTTCCTTTCCACAAACAGGGTAGAATAAAGTTCAGAATGTGATGTTCCAGACACAGAAGACCCCCTGGTGGACAGGATGGGGAGAAACATGACCTGGAAGAACAAACAAGCAGAACTCTTTCTCATTCCTTTCCTTACATGGTTTTTTTTTTTTTTTGCGCTGTGGGACTGAGCTGTAACAGAAGTAATATTAGTCCACTGCTTTGGCACTCACAGGTCATACATTATTAACATGCCACACTGGCCATGACAATATGGCTTGGTAATACACTTCCAGATCTCTGCTGGACTTTGTCAGAATTCTGGAAACAACTCCACTGTCTCAAGATTGAGAATAAGCATGGAAAAACTGGGGAAGGAACGGGTTGGGTGTTCGTGTTCAGCAGTGAAGACTCAATGGTGTTTAAGCTGTGTAGTACCCTGCAGTGAGGGTGTCAATCTTTTGCTTGTTAGCTGGAAGGCTGTTATGTATTGGCATCTGTAACGCAGGAGGTGGCTAATCTGACAGCTGTGAGGTATGTGTTTAGTGCACTCTGTCCTGTCAGAGTCCACTGAAAAAAATAAAAAAAAACAACACCTCCGGAAAAAAATGTGCGACTGCAGGCTGTGATGAGGACCCTGCTGTGAACAACCTGCTGTGAGTGTCGAAGACAGAATGAAGAATTCATTGTCAAGAGGTACTGTGTCAGAGCACAGTGCGATTAGCTCAGGGTGATTTCTGGGGCGTGCGATCTCACTGGTATGACTAACTGTTAGAAAACTGAATCGTTCCACATTCTGACACAACAGTTGCTAACAACAAACCTCTGTGATTAGACTCTAGTGAATTCGAGAGCACTGTGCAAACCTAATTCCAATTTGCCAGGCACAATATTACTGCATAGACCTCATTCCTGAAAAGGTTATGGTTAATCTAGTCTAAAGGGGCGCCAGGCCATTCTAGGTTTTTGTTGTCTTCTAGCTTCTCGTGCGCCTAAAGCAGGTAATCAAGAACTGTAGAGGTTTCCATTAAAGGCTAGTTAGTAGCTTGAATCAAACCGAAACCCAGACAGGCCAGAGGGCCCGAGAATTGGAAGGAGAACCTCTGCGTTTTTGAGTCTTTGAGTGTGCTGAGCCATGACTATACAGGGCAAAAGTTGTTGTTATTCAAACGTGGACGTTTCTTGGCTGCATATAATCCTGTAAATTTATCCTAGAGGTATAGACCGAGGAGACACCAGCCGTGTTTAACGAAGCATATCAAAAGGAGGTAGAGGTAGGTTCCTGGATCTGACGCATGAGCGTTCAGTGTACGTGCTCCAGGGTGGCATGCGAAGTAACGCCTCTAGCAGGTTGTCTTGGCCTGGGCACTTTTCTTCAGTCATTTGTAATGGCTGCTCTGACAGCTTCTGACGTCTTGGAGTTAAGGTCACTTTGCAAAGTACATTTCTATACTGACAGTGTAACTTGCTTTTAATGTTACTGTTAACTTTCTGTCACATAATAGTAGGATAATGTTCTTTAATGTCCCTACTGCTTGCAATAAAAGAACAACGCCATCATGCAAGGAATACAAATGAACATTTAGCCAGCTTGCTCATAAATTCACATATGAATAAACTGTAATGTCAGGTTCCACAATGCAGTCAGACACTTTGAAAATACATTTATAAATGAATGCAAATGAATATAGTCATTCACCAATTAATAGACATTACCGAATGCCTTAGCTTTCAGGGAGAGGGGGAGGGCGTTAAACTGAGTTCATTGCAGTATATAAACCCAGAGATGTGTCAGAGTAGGGCGAAGGGAGAGTGTTGAGTTCACTATGCTTCACATAGCTACATTGTGACTCTGTCAGGATCGGCTGTATGGTTTTAGAAACACATATAGCAGCAGTTTTGTGCCAGGTGTTCTAAACAGCTCTCCATGATCTGGAGATTGGCCACCCAGAAAAAAAGCACCCAGAAATCTTTGAGACGGCTGAGCCCTCAGTCTGTCAAATTAATGACAGTTTGAATGTCTCAGTCAGTTAGATCAGTTTGCTCTAACATCTGGACTTTTGTCAGTGGCTAAACAAATACAGCGAACTGATGAACAAAGAATAAAACATAATAATAACTTCTTTTAATAATAATTACTGTAGAAAACACATCAGTTCTAACGGCTGCCGTTCTCATGTCACGCTGCACTCAGTGTGAACTGGGGAGGTTAAAAAAAAAAAAAAGAATTTGCATTAGGCTATGATTTTTCCCTCCTTTGCTACCATTCTTCAAATGCAAACATCGCTAAATCATTCATGGCCTCCGAGTCCCTGCAGTCCTGGTGAGGAACAGTTGCTGTTTGAATTTGTCGGCCTCGCTCTAATCTGCCTTCATGACACCTCAGCTCTTTTCCAGCCTGATCCAGCCAGAGAAAGCACACTTTTTCCGACCCCCCACCCCCCCCTCCCCCCAAGCCCAAATCCTATTGCTGAGTATTAATTAATGCTGGCAATCGCCATGGGTTACTGCCAGACTGGGGGGGGGGTAGGAAAATTTGCATCTCCCTTTCTCTGGTTGGGAGCACTCAGCTAGTGCAATGTGTCAACCAAAACGCAAATCAACACTTAAACAAACAAACAAACTAACAAACAAACAAACATAAACTAAATAAATAAATAAATAAACCCGTAGCTGCTTCCACTGTAAAATTCCCCATACGTTCAGTAGCAGCTGCTGAATACTGATGAGTCCTGTGCAATGTTGTGTTCCCACTCGTGCATCCAGATGTCTCTGCAGCAATTAAGCAAAGCACCATTAACACCACGGAAGCAGAAAGAATCTCCAGCAAAAGTTAAAGAAAAGATCAACCTGCCTTTTGCGGCGTTGCTTTTTTTTTCTGTTTGACATCAGTTCTTTTAAAGTTTAAAACAAAGAACAGAAAAAAGAACAGATAAGTTCTTTTTTTTTTTTTTTTGGTGCCACCTAAAATTACGTCTTCCGAGCACAACCACGGTTCACGTAATGTATTATTGTTTTAATTCCATCGCTGTTTCATTACACCACTGTCAAAAACATCTGGCAAATTTTTATTTTCTTTCATGTTTTGCACCTGCCATTGACCCACAACATCAAGGGAAGCTGTGGTTTGACCACGCAGCTCTGCTCTCTGTGGAAAACATCCGCTGTGGCTCTATAAGCAGATGGAGGATGGAAAACAAGAAGAAGCCAGATGAAAGGAACAAGTATGGAGGTGATAGTGCAAAAGCAACGAATTGTAAACATTAGGTAGAAAGGGAGGGCAGAGGGTTGGTATGGGCCTGAAGCTGCCATAATGTGTTTAAAGTGTCGGATCAGCAAGCAGAAGCCATTTGCGTGTGGAGAATGGAAGAAAAGGCCTCCAGGCCTCTACACATTGGTTCTCCGTCACCGCCTTTAGAGCCACTTCAGAACCCGCGCAACTTTAGAAGTTGATCACTCAGCAGCGATCGGAGGGGCCGTTCGACCCGCCTTGTTGTGATTCCTGGCAAATGCATATAGCGTGAAAATCTTAAATGGAATGATACAAAACAATGAAAAAGTGGCAAATATACAAAAAAAAATGTTGTACATTCATCTCAAAAGGTGCTTCACATTATGAGGCCTTACAGTGAGCTTGGAAATATGTATATTCCAAAGACCCTAGTTGACTGTGTGTCAGTGCTGTTGGTCATGATGAATCATCTCACTGGAAACAATACATGGAACTAATGACAGAGAAGAGATGATGTTCAAGACAATCCTTTTGGCTCCACTGGAAAGTTAACAACATGGACAGGTTTGGTTTGGTTTCTGTACATGATGGTATGAGTATGGCTACTGCTTCACACAGGAGGCTTACCCAATAGCAACACATCTGGGTCATCCTCCAGCAGCAGGTGTTGTGTCAGCATGAGGGATTGTGGGTAAGAGCAGATTCACACTGGGACTAGAATCTTTTTCTTCTTCTTCTTCTTTTTAAATAAATGATCATCATTAAGAATGTCAAGGCCCAAAACTGTCAACAAAACCTTTATCTGACGGCATTTGCTTCAGCCTTTTATATAACAGAGGCACAACTAGTGTGGTGTGACCCAATGGAATGAAAAGGCGAAATGGCTGTTTATGTACTGAATTAATATTTGTGTACCTGTTGTGAGAAAATATCATTATGTTGGCTCTTTGTAGAAGGAACAGACTCTTAGTCAGTTATTATTAATACAGATGTATAGACAGATTTCTAATCTTGGGCAGGAGAAAGACATAATTACAATATATACATAATTATTATAATAATTCTTATTATTGTTATTACACATCAATGTACACATAGCAGATCTGAGATCAGTTTTACACCCAAATTTGGTACACATAAATAGACCCTCATCCCAAAAGAAACATTAAATTCACACCACATGCAACAATGCAGCAGGCCCCAGAGCAGTTAACACAACCAAAACCTTCTTATCCACCAACAGATTCCATGAAATGTACTATTTCCTCCAATCTATACCTCCGTCATCCTCAAACAAGGTCTCGCCGTCCCAGAGGAATGAATCAATCACACACCCATCGGCGAGCAGGTAAATGAGCTCATCTATCAATCACTCAGCCACATCTGCAAGTTCCATTCAGTGCAGCCCGGTCAAGTGAAATCATGGAATGTGTTTGGCTCCACCCCCTGAAGGCGGGGCTTCTGACACTACTGTGCCGCAGTAGAAATGAGAAATGCAGTATATTTCCTCTGGTTTCCAGATAAAGAGAATGGAGATGGAGGGAGAAAAGTGAGAGAGACAAGACCGCATGCACATTAGTGTAACTGTAGTAGGCAGAAAAGATGGGAATTTATAAGTACACTGAAAAAAATTGAGAGAGAGAGAGCAAGAGAGAGAGATGAACAGGTAAAACACAATGGTTTGTATATGTCAAAATCTTAAGTAAAATGGTTGTGTACAATGTCATCAAATTGATCCATGTTCTCTTAACATTCAATACCAAGGATTATATTTTATTAATTTCAAGAACATCATCTGTGAAGGAGATTCCTACTGCATTCAGCCAATTTTACACAGATGAATACACATTCCAGGATGAATGTCACATTTTGAAGTAGCCATATTGCATGTTCCTTGTTTCTTGAACAGGTGAAAGGTTAAACGATGTCTGCCTACAGCTTCTGAAGATGCATACATCACTGTAGTTAACCGCAGAAGCACAGCCCAGCTGTACTTTCTTAGCACACGTCCTTATTTGATCCATTAATTCAGCGGGATGACGTGAGAAGCGTGAGGGGTGACGGCAACGATGTTTAGAATCTGTGCATTTGGACATTTGGATTCGTTACAGCCCGCTGGAAAAAAAACACAAAAAAACACTACATTCAGCTGAGAAGTCATGAAGAGAGCAATTTCCTGCATGGGAGCCGAACAGAATGCGCCTACAATGTAAATGACTCCCAAATCAGGCTTGTTTCATCCAGCATCAGCACCAAACTGAAGGAGACTATATAATATATATATATACTCTGCATACATCAAATTGGCATGCTCAACCTGAGCTCACGGGGGAATTCATAGACATTGCAATGAATTTGTTAACTGTCGTGTGAATAAAGTGACAATAGGACAAATGACTTCTAGGACTGTTCCTTCAAGGACTAAGTGCCAACAGCAAATCTTTCATCCTTTGATTAATTGGTGCACAAAGTCAACTTTCACTCCTTAATTAATTCATCAGTTTCTGTGTGTAATATGCACGGCAAGTCTCGATTTCCTACTCTGAGTCCTAAACAATGGCTCCTTTGCTGGGATTTTTAAGCTTCATACAAGCTAAGCACAAACACCAAGTTACAACTGAAACATCTGTACTTGTATAAATGTTTACCTCTGCATTGGCTTATTAAGTTCAATCTTTCTAAATCTGTCAGGAGCGGGATAATTTTTTTTTATTTTGTCATTTTGATTTTATCTTTAATATTAATGAAAAGAAACTGGTCATGTAAGTAGTAAAGTTCCTTCTGGTCTGTTGGATGATGTATACCTGACATTACATGATCATTAAGGTCGAGCCGATATCATCAGATTGTGTCTTTCTATGTCCTGCTGTTGGGGACAGTGCAGAGAAGTCTTTAGTGTTTGCAGGATAGCATAAGACTGAACTGTTTAGGTCCCTCTCCCCTCGTAAACAAACTTACAAACTGCTGAGCTTAGAGATGGGTGGATGTAACAGCTGCACCTGTTTCAAATGCTTCATTTAGTATTACAGTCTCACTTTTGCTATTTGTGACTTCTATGATTTCTTCATGAGAAAACATGGTTTGTTTAGGCTGAGTGTAGTCTCTATGGACTCTTGGAGGTGACCATTGCAGTCTCTTTAGCTGTAGCTTTGGTGCCCAATGGGAACGCCACAAAATGTTGTTTATATCACAGAGTGCAACACGCTCAATTTGGAAAGCTGACCCATCCTTTTGGCCCTGACACCTTCAGAACCTGCTGAGAATGAGCTTGTTTGTATTCTACCTGTGATTCCCTTTCCAATCGAGAGACTGGAACTATGCGGAGAGCGGCCAAGGGCCCCACAGCGAAATTTCCAATTCACTTCCACCCACCCACGTCCACACAGAGCTATTGCTGAAAACCTGCTGGAATGTGTTCTGGGCTTTTGGTCAAACTGCTGGACATGAGGGTGTGTCCTCTTGCAGATGGTTCTCTATACACTGATATCCTAAAGGCACCAGTTATATTTCATACTTGCATGTTTGTTAAAGGAATGTCAAATTCAAGAATACTAAATACGAAACCATCCACGACTGTGTTCCGTAGCTGTTCACATCAGATTCAACACAAATGATTCCTTACAAAGCCAAGAATGGACCTCTCTACATCATGGCAAAGGCCCAATCCATGCCTCAAGCACTTCAAACTTCAACTATGTCTCTGATTGAAAAACAAATTATTCGAGTGTCACAGAAGATGAGCATCAAGATTCTTCTCTATTCTTGCTCCCAGATAGTGGGACAAACTTCCACTGGCTGTACAAATGTGGGAAAATGTTAGTTGGTAAAAACTCTATAAGAAAAACACCTACTAACTGCCACAAATGTAAATGTAAATAAAGGCATTAAAAATATACAAAATGTAAAGAACTTTATCTCACAGAACAGATAAGATCCCAAACTTCTCTATTTATTTAAAGGTTTATTTAAAGGTTTATTTAAAGGTTTTAACAAGACATCACGTTTCCAGTGATTTGCATCCTCTGCCTCCACTGCAGATTTAGTACACAAACACTGTCTCTCGATCCACAGGCAGAAGATGAAAGCACACTTTTGCTTCTTTGTAAAAAGTGTTAATCTTCCAATGGAAAAGCATAGTGCAGTAGTGTGAACACAGGAGTGCAGGGGCTGCCACTGGAAAAGAGACCACAACACCCCCCCCACCCCCCAAAAAAAGGAGTCTGGGGTTTCTGCAAGGGGAAAAAAACAAACAACCCCCCCCCCCCCAAACTTCAAATACATTTGAAAAAAAAAAATTCTAGTACCCAGTTTAATGTTAATATGTATTTTCCTGTAATGCGGGTGTCTTAATAAAACACCTTTTAATTGTTTAACTAATAATGTCTCCTGAACATAATTACTCATGCTAGTAGTGGAGAGTAATCATCTGGTATCTTAATCAGAATCTTTTTCAGAAATAAAAGATTCAAGGGATCAGACTGCAAATCATCTGCTATACCAGAGTGTTTGAATGCAAAAAAAAAACTGAGAACAGAACAATTAAGAGTCTTTTATTTTCTTTTATTAGGGGTCTTTTATTTTATTTTTTTACTGGCAAGTGTCTTATGACCCAAGAGAGCTGTTTTTTTAACTTTTGTCTATTTATTGAGAAGTTTTCAGGGAAAGGGTTGTGACATTATGGTAGTCCTTAAGTAATGCTCCATTAAACCCCTTTCTCAAGGTCAAAATGGTTCTTAGAATGCATGCAGTGACTTTACAACTGAATGCAAGTTATTGCAGCAGACATTTGGGTCTTTTTTTGTGAAGATCTGTTAAATAATGACGTAATGTAGAAACCATGTAAGAAAATGTCAAAAATATCCTTGTATTTTGAGACAACAGTGTAAAGACAAAGAGGTCTGAGTCCAAAACGATTTTGTAAAACTATTAAAATACTGCCACAATAACTATTACCTTTAGTTTAGTCGTTTTGGTGATGTGTGATTCTCCAAGTTTCAATTCATTGGCAAGTGTTTTGCATTTTACTGGTTTGGAATGCTGTTGTAATGTTTTAAAAAGATCATAAATTTTGTAAAGACGACGACACATTCCAGAGCTTTGTACAACATGGGCAGGGCTTGTAATGAACCGAGCCTGTGAAGCGCAGGTTTGTTGGCTTCATCAAAAGAGAAACGGAGAGAATGGGGAAGTGGGTGTGAGGCTCAGATAGAATGGACATGAGGTTTACAAAACATCCAGCAGTGAGATGGAAAATTTGGAATTTTAAAATGGACGTTTTAGAGATGTTTCACTTATCAATACAAACTTATCTTATCTCAGATGTCTGGCTACTGTGAAATAAAATGGCATTAATACAGATAACATGATATACTGAATAAATACAACAGCATAAAACAGTCGTAAATTAATTAAAATACTAGATTGTACTATAAAAATACAATGTGATTTATGGTAACATAAAACTATGTTATGTTGGCCTTTTGTGATTTAATATCCTTGTCAGACCCAGTAATTGCTGAACTGTACAAGGTTATGGTTGAATTCCCTTAGATACATTTGAATGAGACTAACAGTAGGGCAAATTAAAAAAAGGTGGCAGGGAATTAAATCTCTCTCAGCTGGATTCTTCACAATGACACCAAGTTCCAGCTTTAACTGCCAATTAGCTCATGGTGATAATGCGCTTGTTTGTACATTTAGCCTCTTTCAAAAAGAAAAGTATATTAAACCTCCTTCCAGACAACATGGTAAGTCCAGACAACCTGGAACACTGATAGGTAATTCAGTAATTCTGTTCTATGATTGGTTGTCTGTCACGGACTGGAGTCCCGGAGAGCTGTAACAAACAAGCCGGACTCCAACGTGCGTTAGTGTACTGAAAACCATTTTATTAACATAAACAACGGAAGCCAACGCTCACCAAAGACACAGTCATCCACTTCGACAAACTAACGACACGAACCATAGACCGACAAAGACGTAGTGACATGCACACGCTTATGTACACACACCCTGACGAGACACAGGTGACACGAGTAACACGTAATGATCACTTCCGACTAAGATCGACAAGCATTCATGAACACGGATGAACATTCACAAGATCAACAACACACAGACTCACCCTCACTCATACGACACAGATACACCTCCACCCAGAGCGCCCCAGTGACCGCGGACCGCCCCCCAGTCCCTACCACTGGCACAAGATCGGAGGACAGGCACCACGGCCACCAGCACGTCCCAGGAGCAGCCACCCTCCCGGCACTGGGAGCGGAGACGCCCTCGTGGCGCACCATCCGGACGGCGAGGTGTCTTGGGCTGGCTCGCCGGCTCCTGGGGCTGCTTCCGGGGCGTGCCCTCTGACTTCCGGGGCGTGCCTTTTGGGTACCCTCTCCTGGTCTCCCTTGCCGGTGGAGGGAGTTCCGACCCCTCTCCCTCGGCCTCCATTGCCAACTCTGAACAGGAGGAGGGGCTCGTTGAGTGCCTCCTTCCGGGCCCTTCTACGTCTCTGCTTCCTGGACAGGGAAGGGAGCTCTGGTTCCTCCTCCTCGGTTTCCATCAATGACTCCGAGCAGGAGGAGGGGCCTCTTGGGTGGCGGTCCGGAGGGGACTCTACCTCCTCCGTCTCCATCGCCGACTCTGAGCCGGAGAGGGGGTCCCTTGGGTGGCGGTCTGGAGGGGACTCCTCCCCGTTGTGAGGAGACTCTATCTCCATGCTGTCACCTGCTTCCCCAGGGTACAGGGTGCTAATCGCCAACTGGGTCCCACGATACCTGGAGTCCCTTGGGGCAAAGATACCCCCTCCGTAGCAGGCTTGTCCTGCCTCCTCCGCTTCTCCGGGGTAGAATGGAAGAATGGACTCCCTGGAGGTATAGAGAAACCCCTGGCTCACTCTCCCCATCTCTCCAAAATAGGAATCCCTCTCCTCCAGCGCTCCATGGGGTGGGGATCCTGTGAAGAGGTACTCAGGGAGGATGCAGACCTCTGGGGAGGCGGAACACCTGGTCCTTCTCCCCCATTTTTTGCCGCGTCGCTTTCGCGGCATCTTCAATATTGGTTGGTCTGTCTGTCACGGACTGGAATCCCGGAGAGCTGTAACAAACAAACCGGACTCCAAAGTGCGTTATTGTACTGAAAACCGTTTATTTGTCGGTTTCGTTTTATTAACATGAACAACAGAAGCCAAAGCTTACCAAAGACACAGTCATCCACTTCGACAAACTAACGACACGAACCATAGACCGACAAAGACGTAGTGACATGCACACTCTCATGTACAATACACCCTGACGCAACAGCAAATCAATGAATATACAAATGGATACAACTTGGCTTCCAGGCTGCCATAAACGATATTTAAGAGGACTTTTAGAAGTGTTTGATGGATATAAGGCAGGTTCAAAAGTCCAAGAGAAAAGGCCAGTTTAAAGCCTGCATCTGCATCAAATGGCCTTGTAAATGTTCGTGCCGTGTTGTTGATCAACCTTTACTCTTTCTGCCAATGGGCCACACTATTACAGACAGGGCTCCAAAATGTAACACCATCTATGCCTTTTTGCAGTCCTGGGTGTTCATTCATTTACAGAATGGTGATTTTCACAAGCTGTCAGCTTGTCTGTTTCTCAAGATGATCCATGACACAATGCAAAACATGAATAAATTAAACAATGAATGGGCTTCTCTAAGAGCAAAGCCAGCCATGACACCTGTGACACGGAGAATAATTATCATAATCTAATAATTGTGCATGTATTTCTGTGCTTCAGCTGCCAGCTTCTGCAAACCTTTCAATTAGAAATAACGGGCCCTCTCTCTCTCTCTTTGTTCTAATCCAGATCAGTGTCTTCATTAGAGAGAGACAGGCACAGCTGTCTGGAGACGTGCCCCAGAGGCCTATCGGGAGTTGATAGCTTAGTCTTCAAATACGCTGAGGCAAACAAGAATGCCATACTATGTGTGTGTGTCTGTGTGTGTGTGTGTGTGTGTGTGCAGTCCCCATCACTCCACCTGTACCCAGGGATAGGTATGTTTACTCACATGGTTCCTGACAGAACTCCAGCTATTATTCAATTATATTAGGCTTTGCCACTGGTTCCGATGAAGTCTTTGCTGTTGCTCTGTGATTCCTGCTCCCTGCAGTCGACACTTTGGTACTCTGGCTTCGTGTTTCCCTGGAAAACTGGGATAGTGTGAGATCAGTAACAGCATGTGTCAGTGGGTAACAGCAGCTAACCAGCAGCAGGGTGGAGTTTGGAGGGTGAATGCACCAGCAGCAGGGTGGTGTTTGGAGTGTGAGTGCACCAGCAGCAGGTTGGTGTTTGGAGGGTGAGTGCACCAGTGCACCAGCAGCAGCGTGGTGTTTGGAGGGTGAGTGCACCAGTGCACCAGCAGCAGGGTGGTGTTTGGAGGGTGAGTGCACCAGCAGGGTGGTGTTTGGAGGGTGACTGCACCAGCTGTAAGGTGGTGTTTGGAGGGTGAGTGCACCAGTGCACCAGCAGCAGGGCGGTGTTTGGAGGGTGAGTGCACCAGCAGTAAGGTGGTGTTTGGAGGGTGAGTGCACCAGCAGCAGGGTGGAGTTTGGAGGGTGAGTGCACCAGAAGCAGGGTGGTGTTCAGAGGGTGTGTCCACCACAGGGAACTAGATGGCAAACCAGGAATAAATGAACACAATAACAATTCCACTTTACCGAATTTTGACCCACAGGAGCTATAAGTCCAAACCAGTGAACTGACTACCATCACTACCACACTTTTAAGAGTTGCCTACATGAAAATGATTAAAACCAAGGCATAATCATATAATAACATCCAATCGCAAGTCATGTCCACTATAGAGTATCCTGGTATCTATATTTATTAATAAATAATGCTTCCCAAGGACTCTTTAAAGTTATTTGAGAAACTCTTTTCAGTTGGCTTTCATCCACTTATTTACATATCATATGCTTATGACATGCTTTAATTATATAGCTATCTTTTGCTCAAAATGCCATGAGTCATGCAGGTGTCATGATTCTGAGTAATCGTGAAACTCTTCTGTTGACTAGCATTCCCTTATTTACATATTATATGCATATGACATGCTAAAATTTCCTTTAATATACATATTATTTACATAAAACATGTCCTGGTTTATGCCTATGTTATGATGCCATGAGCCATCTGCAATACAGATTCTCTGAGTTTCTCACAGCTCCCTAATGTTCTTTGGTGTTTCTCTGTGTCATAGCTTAGACCAGATACCACTGTGATTAAGATGAGCCTTGAGCTACAGGCCTTTATGGAAGATTGTGAATAATTAAGCATATTAATTAATCAGCCCTCCTTGGTTCCACTTGTCCTTGGGGAAGAAATGGAAATGATGTCAACTTCCCTACGTTTCCTTGAACGAAGACTGCAAAGTGTTTGGGGACTTAAAATGGCTTTTGCCAGCTGCCTGATGGTTTTCGTTCAGTTGGCCAGACTCTGTATCAGTGAGCACCCTGACAGGGGGCGGGGCTTGGAAAAGAGCTCTGAGGAATGAAGAAAAGGTTATTAACATTAATAGAGCTTTAGAACAACCACGGATCTGCACAAATGATCTGCCTGCAGCAGGTCTGCTCGTGGTGAGTGTGAAACCAGGGGCAGATTTAAGTGATTTTAGGACACTACAGAAGAGAGAATTATCCTTCTCCCCCTTTCAACCTCAACTGTTATATTCACTTGTCCAGACAGCTGTTGTACAATCCTAGCTGGACTAGTGATGCTGGGACTTAAAAGTGAATGATGGAACCAACTGTGGAGCAAAGAAGTTCTTTTAAAGTGAAACTTTTTGACAAAAAGCATTAGGTTCTATAACTCTCTTCAATGCAGCTAAGGCCTCCAGTAAAACTTCATCTCCATATCTGACTCATGTCTGATTCAAATCTTGCAATAATACTGAAATATTTCTTTTGCTCTCACATTTGAATGATTTGTGCAGTAAATTAATATTGCAAGTTAATATGGCAAAAAAAACTAAAAAAAAAAAAACTGCAAGTAAATGAAAAGCCATTTCAAATACAAAAGAATTGGCTCTTATTGGTGAGCTGAGCCAATTGATATGACTCACCAAAGATCTGGAATGTTCATCATTAATGCAAAACATTAGCCACAGCATTATGGACATTCTGCAAAGCCTAAGTGACCACACTAGAGTTAGAACAAAAAGTACTTTCTGAAAATGTTTCTGCTTTATTCTCTCTTTTTGCATTATCTGCTCAACTTTGAATTTTTTCTCTCTTAACCCCCCCCCCCCGCTAAATAAAAATACCACTTAGAAGCACATGCTAACCAAAATGTAATAATCACTAGTAATAATGTAATAGTCACTGTTACTCATGTAATAATCACAAGTAATAATGTAATATCACTATTAACCATGTAATAATCACTGTTAATCATGAAATAATTATTGCTAATCATGTAACAATCACTGCTAATCATGTTATAATCTCTGCTAATCATGAAATATTGCTGCTAATCATGAAATAATTATTGCTAGTCATGTAATAATCACTGCTAATCATGTAATAATTCTTGCTAATCATGCAATAATCACTGCTAATCATGTAATAATCACTGCTAATCATGTATTATCTATTGCTAATCATGTATAATCACTGCTAATCACGAAATGTTGCTGCTAATCATGAAATAATTATTGCTAGTCATGTAATAATCACTGCTAATCATGTAATAATCACTGCTAATCATGTAATAACCACTGCTAAGCATGTAATGATCACTGCTAATCATGTAATATTGCTGCTAATCATGAAATACTCACTGCTAATCATGTAATAATCACTGCTAATCATGAAATAATTATTGCTAATCATGCAATAATCACTGCTAATCATGTAACAATCACTAGTAATTATGTAATAATCACTATTAATCACTGGTAATCAAGTTATTGCTGATTATGTAATAATCAGACCATTAGGAGGTGCTGCATTCTACAATCTCCTGCTTATTTGTTAATTATTTTCTGCTGTTTCCAATTCCCTCTCCTCTGGTACAGTCCTGTTTGAGCCCACAAGTTTTGGTTCCAGTGCTGCATGTTGGTCTCCAGCACCTTCGTCTTGCCAATCAGCACTTTGCTGCTTTTTGGCTGAACTCTGCTATTCTTTACTTTGTTCTTTTCTCCTGGCTCTGGAGTTTGTCTTTATTTTTGTTTATATCTTGTGGTTCAATGGAAAATAAAGACTCTTTTTATTAACCCCTGTTTAATTAACCCTGCATCTCTGTCCAGAAGAGTACAGTCCTTTTTCATTTGTATTTATTTTTGACAGAACACAACAGACCAAAACAAAACAAACACACATTTGCTGCAATATAACAGGTCATGGGAAATATCAAGATGTTCTGATACTTGCTTTTCACTTTATTATTGGATATTCTTTTTTACGTTAAATCAGATGGATTGCTTAGACGAATCTTTGCCAAGGTAACCAAGTAACCAATGGGTTGTATTATGGTATGTATGGTCTAAATGAGCACTATGTTCTTTAGAGGTAGAAATATTCAGAACCTTTTTACACCTCTTCATAAAATTAGGTCTTAACCATACCAGACTACAATACTAATGTTATAAATGGCAGAACTAGGTAGACATTGTCAAAGATTTTTATCTCACACTTTTGAAATGTCAAAATTACTTTTGTCATTAAAGGGTGTTAAAAGGAATGATGGACAGGCAAGTCCATCAAATGATCCATCAAAATATTCTGCATGGGGTCATGACTGTGTTCCTGTTTTGAAAAACAAAACTGGAGAATGAATTGCATGGAAATTCATAGATGTCACAAGACAAATTCAAGAAGGAAGAAGAAGGAAGACATGGTAAGGTTTTAGGAAATTTCAAAGCAAAAACTACCTGCTACTAATTGCAGCAGTACACTGCAGATGTATTTGACAGTATTTTTTTATTTTTAATTTTTTTTTTTTTTTTTTGGGCTGATTCAGATGTTCAAGGATTATTAGCTCTTGGAGTGCTCCTGCATGTGTGCATGTTTCTGTGTGTGCACGTGTGTGTTTGTATGTGTGTGTGTGTGTGTGTGGGGGGGGTGTATGTCACAGAGACCCTTGGGTCTAGTGCTGACAGGCAAATATCCCTTACACAATTATTTGTTCACACACACGCACATATATACACTATTATGCACACACACACACACACACACAGCCAAAGTGCAGCTACATTCTAATTTGACTAGATGCTTCCTGCTTAAAAAATAGTTTAAGAATGATGACTTCTTAAATTGCTATTTAGGAAGTTATTAAGCATCATTCATTTTTGTTTACGCTTGCTGACATTACATATATATTT
>JAOXYF010000014.1:763589-791565 GCA_028565775.1 Sternarchorhynchus goeldii
TGAATACACACACACACACACACATATATATATATATATATATATATATATATATGTGTGTGTGTGTGTGTGTATTCTGAACTTTTCAAACATATAACACTTGGTTCTTTGGACTAGTTTCACAATCTCAGTAGGAGCCTTGGTGTGTGGGAAGACAGCTTCAAAGTAGGAGATATTTCTGTCGTGAAGATTATCTGTACTGTACTGCCGGAGATGTACCCTTCTCCAGAGTTTAGCTATACTCTAATCTTACATATCTCTTGAGTCATGGAAGTCATTTTCTAGCAGAACTGGACATACTTGTGTAACATATTCCAAATGAGGGTGGAGAACTAATGAAAGTCAGTGGTTCCACAGAAAATTCAGAAGAATACAATGATATTCACAAAATGTACTTGAACTGCTACTTTAAACTTTAAAACCAGAGACTGAGCTGTTTTCTTAAAACTTTTAAACTGTACCACCTGAAGCAGCTGACTGCAAGCATGAACTCTCTTTGGGTAATAGCACAAGGCAGCAAAGTTGCAAACAGACAAGTTTATATGAGCATAGTACAGGAAAAATTCATATTCAGACCCAAAAATGGTAAGTCATGGCCTTGGATCAGGAAACACAGTCATATGATTGAAACGCTAACATGATCATTAGAACCACAGGCTTCTGAAAGTCATAAATGACATATGTAGATAGAAAATAATGCAAAATAACTGTAATATATATATTATCGTATACTCTCTGTGACTCCTCCCGTTTTTACTTATTGGTGTTCAGCAAATGTGCCATATATTCCTGTATGAGATCCCTGCCACGTGGTCGCATGTCTCAATCTCTCAATATGCTTTTTCCACCAGCCGCTTGACGTTGGATTGTCTCAGGGGGTTGTTTGGAATGATACACTTTTGCTTCTACTGACTTATGAGCTGTGATTTATGTTCATTCTTGTGCTGCCATGACTAGTGCTTGAATATCATTCAGTGCCGCTTTATCCAGCTATTGGTAAGGCATCAGCTATGTGTCTATGACCATTGCAGTTTTCTTCACCATTTTCTTCACCTTTATCACCATGTCTGATTGGTTTGCCTGTATTTGCTTATCTGATTGGATCTGTAGGTCCCATAGGATTTTAGCTTTGCTGTTCTCCACCACTCAGTGTGGTTCTTCTTATTTGGATTTAGGTTGTCCAGACTGTGTGCCTTGCATATGTGCCTCGATATAATATCTGATAGTATCTTGGCTGTCCCTAGGACTGTACTCTTCTGTATAGAAATCTCAGATGCTCAGCAGTCCTCAGCCCTCACTCCCTTCTGCTTAGTGTGGGATGAACCTCTTTGTGCATTGTGAGGACCTTCCATGTCTTGATGTTAGTGGCTTCTATCTCCTCCTTTGGTCAGCTTATTATCCCAGCAGGGTATCTGATGACTGGTAGAGTGTGGGAGCTGATAGCCTGGATCTTATTCTTCCTGTTCAGGACTTCCTGTTCACTCGTTGTAGGTACTTGGCTGTAAATTGCTTTGCTTGTGGACACTTCATGATTCCCATTTGCCTGTGGGATTCCAGGGTACTTGTAGCTACCCTCACCATCTGTTATGTTTGATCACCTCAGTTCGACTTCCTTCTTCTTCTAACCACCTGACTACACCTATCTAGACGGAATAAAACTCCGTACAGCCGTTGCTGTACTTCCTCTAGAAATGGAATTTTGAATCGATGTCTTGTTTACTTCTGGCATACATCTTGATGTCATCCATGTGGAGGAGGAGGATGATGATGATGATGATGATGGCTGCTCTATTTTGTAACCAGTATCTGTAGCCACTCTTGGTTATGATTTCATTGAGGGGGTTCAGGCCTATGCAGAACAGCAGCAGAGACAAGGCATCTCCTTGATAAGCTGTGCATTTGATGGCGACTCATCCTATTGGTTTGAAGTCTCAGGGATCGTCTTCCATTGTTCCATTCCATTGTCTTCTACAGCCTTAGGGTTAGAGTCCTGTTGATGTTACACAGCCTCAAGCATTTCAGGATCCATGTGTGGGACATTGAATTATAGCCTTTCTTCTAGTCAATCCATGCAATGCACAGGTTGGTTTATCTGGTCTTATAGTCTCTAATGACTGTTGTATTCACCCGTAGCTGGTGTTTGGCTCCTCTGGTGTTCTTTCCAGTGCCTTTCTGAGCCCCACTTATGTGTTGAGCCATGTGCCTTAGGTTCAGTGATTACTGACAGGAGCTTCCTGTTGTGCAGAGGCAGGTTACTGGCTGGAAATTGGATGGAACTGCCCCTTTCTGGGGATCCTTCAGGATCAGGACTGTCCAACAGTCCTAATTTAACCATTCAGGGTAGATTCCATCCATTAGCTGCTGAATCATTCAAGATACAAGGTGCTCATGGACTTCACTTAGCTTCTTCTGCCATCAGGAGTTGGCCTGGAACTGTCCAGCTCTTTATACTTAAGACACTTGGCTGTCTGCTAGCATGATGGGTTCTGGACCCTGTGCAGAGAGATTGCTGTGGTCTGCTCTCAGGTTCCATGACCACTGGGATTTGGTGTTGTGTGATGCCCCTTTCTGCCATGTATATATATACATACAACAGTCGTTAATATACTGAAACACAGAGAGAGAGAGAGTCATATTTAAAAAAATACTCAAACACAGAAAAGATATCCTTAGACCCCATATGGTTAAGGTTACTCCATCAATCTCTTACTCCTACAGAGTCAAAGAACATGAAACACATACTCAACAAAAGAACTAGATGTGCTACATGTACATTTATTCACAAAGTAAACAATACAATAACGCACAAAAGGACGAATTGTCATCACACTGATGAAGGACCTTACTGCAAAACTTACTGTTTCTTTGGAAACCTTGTGTACTTCTCTAATACACTT
Organism: Sternarchorhynchus goeldii; assembly: GCA_028565775.1. Taxonomy (NCBI): domain Eukaryota; kingdom Metazoa; phylum Chordata; class Actinopteri; order Gymnotiformes; family Apteronotidae; genus Sternarchorhynchus; species Sternarchorhynchus goeldii. The sequence continues at coordinate 766,487 of JAOXYF010000014.1, forward strand.
TTAAATATCTCTATTATATATATATATATATATATATATATATATATTAATTGGGCACTGTAGGTTACAGGTGCCTATTATGCACAGAGCAAGATTAATTAAATCTTATCAATTCATTCTGAAAAAAGGAAATTTCAATAGGTATAGAGAAGATGCTCCTGCCCAGTTTCAGGTTTTTGTTCAGTGACCAAATTAAAAATTTCCCATCATGGGGGAATCCCATTCACCAGTGAAGCAGAAAAAAAGGAGTAGCTATTATGTGAGGTGCACCCTGGGAAAACGCTGCCAAACATGTCTCTGTGCTACAGAATACTAATTTCCTATTTGCAAAACATTAATTGGGTTCCTCTGTGAGTGGGTGTGGCTCTGGACCCTCTCTGGGCCTGATGCAGGATAAATTAGCTGGATTTTCTATGGCATCACTTATTCACTACCACCTGTCCACATTTTCAAAAGCAACTTTTTTTAATTAAACGTTGTCTCCCCTTCTCAGTCCCAGGGTGGGGGCTCCCTGAAGATGCATGTTTGTGTGCGTCTGTCTTGGCTGTGGTGTGTGTATAATCAGAATGGAGTTTTTGGGTTCGCAGTAGTGTTTCTTCAGATAGTTGGTCTTGTAGCAAAACAGAATCATGCACTTTCTTAGCACCATGGTATCAGAACACACTAATGTAAGTTCTTACTTACTAGTGTAAATACATGAATGAAAACTGAGATGTCATTACAGCCTTCAATATTTTTTGGTCCACTGACAGTGTGGACATTGTTCTGGGGAGATGGCTAGACATTCTCTGGAACAGGCTCACGGAGACATTTGATTGGCCACTTAAAGAAGAACACATGGACCTTGACATCCTGCTATTACCTCAGTTGTGTTATTTCAAAATAGATTTAGCAATGCTATCAGCGTTCCACATGAGTGCGTTTTTGATGGTAGTCTCAGCATCACAGATATATGGAAAGAGCCATTTCTTTTCTGCTATGACAAGAAGTGACTAGACTGGTGTTATTTTGCAGTGTGGTTATATTGCAGTTAAATCATGACACATATGGTACATAAACTTGCTACACTACTTAAACCTGAATCTATTTGTCCAGTTATCATGATAAACTGTAGTCCTTCTTTAAGAGCTACAATTTACGCTCTGTAATAAAGTCATTCATACTGAAGTGTCAGGAACTACTGAATAAGGTACTAATGAATAAATAATTGCTTATCTTCAGCTATATTCTGCACCAAACACTCCACCGTACCTGCACACAAGGGAGGCCTTATGTGTTTACCCTTATGTGTTAACCTCATTAGGCTGACTGAAGTGAAGCCGTCATTGAAGAACAGTTATACAAATAAAGCACAATGCATGACACAAACAATCCTTGATTTCTTTTTAATGTTATTTCTAAGCTTACAAAAAAACAGGCATGTGCTGACCTCTGATTCCAGCAAACAAAACCAGTAATGTCTTTATGGATGTTGTTAATAATAAAATAGAAAATATTACACTAAATATAAAACCCTTAATAGTTAATGCAAATGGTCTGTTATCTGGTATGGCTGATATTGAACAAATTTTTTGTTTAGAAGAAACATTTGAAGCTTTTCATTCACTTCCACAATCATAATGGGTGAAAATCATCACTAGATACAACTCCCTCAAATTTACTCAGACGTATTACCAGCTGTGATTGAACCTCTTCTAATGGTAGTTAACACATCCATTACCATGGGTCACATGCCCAAAACTTTTAAACTAGCAGGTATTAAAACTCTGATCAAGAAACCAAATCTCGATCCAAATGTGTTATCTAGTTATAGACCTATCAACAACCTATCATTTCTATCTAAGATCATGGAAAAAGCAGTGGCCCAACAATTATGTTTATATCTGCAAAAGAATCACATATTTGGAAAGTTCCAGTCTGGATTTCGGCCCCACCACAGCACTGAAACAGCCCTAGTTAAAGTAACTAACGATCTCCTTCTTGCTTCGGATCAAGGTAATGTATCTTTGCTAGTGCTTCTCCATCTCAGCACAGCTTTTGAAACAATAGATCACAATATCCTGCTAGAAACGTTAGATAACAGGATTGCATAATCTTAGGAACAGCCCTATCATAGTTTAAGTCTTGCCTAACAGAACACTATCAGTTGGTAGAGCTAATCCAAACACCCAAAAGTGAAATATGGAATCCCACAAGGCTCCATCTTAGGACCATTATTATTCACATTATATACGTTACCACTTGGAACAGTTATAAGCAAACATGGCACCAACTTTTACTGCTATACCCATTTTTTTACCCAGCTATACATATCACTAAACCTGATGACAGACCTAGAGTAGAGAAAATAGAAGCCTGCATAAGAGATGTGAAATGCTGGATGTTGCAAAATTTCCTCTACCTTAATGGTGACAAAACAGAGGTTCTTTCTCCGGGACCAAATGCCATAAGACAGAAAATACCAGATCTAATGCTAAATCTCGCCGACCTCCTCATTACACCTCAGTAGCTAAAAATATTGGTGTCATACTTGACTCTGACTTACCATTTGACAAATACATAGATAGTATTACTAGGATAGCTTTTCTCCACCTACGTAATATTGCCAAGCTAAGAAATACATTATCTCGGCATGATGCAGAAAAATTTGTACATGCCTTCATTAGCTCTAGATAACTCACTACTGTCAGGATGATCTAATAAAAATGTAAGTAAACTTCAACTAGTTCAAAATGCTGCAGCCAAAGTTCTAACTAGAACCAGAAAATTGTATCATACTAGCCCAGTCTTATTAGCCTTGAACTGATTCCCAGTCATTAAATGGATTATAAAGTCCTTTTAATGACATAAAGGCTCACTCCTGATTATCTGCAAGAACTTATGCCTCAATCTTTTAAGTCTAGGATAAAAACTTACTTATTTACTTTAGCGTTTGGTTATTAATGTTCCCCCTTAGATAAAGGCTACAGATTCAGGGGTTCATGTGCAGAGGGTTTTATTGTATATTGAGCGTCGGGTTCCCTGTGTTCTGGTCCTAGTTTTCCCTGTCTGGTTTTTGGTTTTGCTCTTCTTTACCCCTTCACACCTGTTTCCTATTCCCCTCAAATTATTGTAAGGGAATTTAATGATTCATGATCCATGTTACATTCTGAATTAAATGTCTTTCTCTAGGTAAACTAGTTGCCGGTTGGGCTGATCCCTGACTGTCCTTTGGCATATACACAACACCCTTCCTATCTGACGGTCGGTCTGACTCGGATCCGAACGTAATTCTTAGTGGAGGGAACTTCTTGATGTTTCTCACCCCATCCTTAATACCAATTGTCTAGTTGTTGATTCCACCTTAGATCAATCATGTCACCCCACACCCTCACTCTCTTGGTGTGATGAGAGAGTGATGTCATCTCTCATCACACCAATCTAAGTAAATCACTAGTAAATCACTAGGTCATCCAGATATGCCGAACAGTTGGGGACTCCAGCGAGCACTATATTAACGAGTCTCTGGAACGTGGCAGGAGCATTTCTGAACCCAAAAGGCATTACCGTGTATTGTAACAAAGCGTAGTGGGTGATAAAAGCAGAAATTTCCGACGCCCTTGGAGTAAGCGGCACTTGCCAATAACCTTTTAGGAGATCTAGCTTGGAAACAAACTTGGCTGGTCCAAGCTGATCTATGCAATCTTCCACTCTAGGAAGGGGATACGAGTCAGGTACTGTTACTGCATTAACCTTTCTGGAGTCAGTACATAATCTCAAACTGCCATCTGGTTTCGGCATGAGCAGACATGGAGAGCTCCATGCGCTATGGCTATGTTTAGTGAGTCCGTGTTGAAGGAGATAGTCCACCTCACGATGCAAAGCAGCCCTTTTCTCAGCATTCACCCTATAAGCATGTTGACGAATAGGCCGAGACGTAGTGACCTCTGACATGTTGCAAAACTGTAGTTTGCGTTGGTACGTCACCAAAGATTAAGGGGAAGTCAGCGATCAGACGCATTATGTCAGCTTTCTGAGTCTCAGATAAATGAGACAGCGAATTTGTCAACTGATGGATCATTTCCGAGTTTAACAGTCTACACGTTACTGTTGGCGAAAAGCCCTCCACCAAAGCCGTCTCGCTCTCTGACAACGGATTCTGATTGGGACAGGAAATCAGAACAGGTGTCATTCCAACCTGGGGATCCGCAGAAACAGACGAGGAGTCCTGCAAGCGTGGGTGATACACCTGGAGCATGTTGATATGGCAGACCCTGCTCTTACGCCTGCTCTCAGGAGTTTCAATAACATAGTCCGTTTCATTCAGCTTCCTTTTTATTTTATATGGACCAAAGAACTGAGCCGTTAGCGACGAACCAGGTATGGGTAAAAGTACCAATACCTTGTCCCCTGCCTTCAGCTCTCTGTGCACAGCTTTTCTATCAAAGTTCCTTTTCATTCGACTCTGGGACTGATCAAACGTAGTTCGAGCCGTTTCGTAAGCCTTATGTATCCTTTCCCGAAACATGCTAACATACTCCAATACATTTTTCTGGGTGCACTCAGACAATAACATATACTTGAAAAGCTTCAGTGGGCCACGAACTGAGTGGGCAAACACTAACTGTGCAGGGCTAAAACCGAGAGAATCTTGCACAGCCTCCCGTACAGCAAATAACACGAAAGGAACACCATCGTCCCAATCACGCTGTTTCTAAGCAATACTTTCGCAACATTGACTTAAGCTTTGATGAAAACGCTCCAGAGCTCCCTGGGATTCCGGATGATAAGGACTATCAACCTGTGGACGTATACCCAGTGAGAGCATTATCTGTTTGAACAACGTAGACATAAAATTCGTCCCTTGGTCCGATTGTACCACCTTAGGCAACCCAAACGTAGTAAAGAATTTTATCAATGCTTTCACCACAGCAGGGGCAGTTATTCTTCGCAGCGGAATGGCCTCTGGGAATCTAGTAGAAGCACACATTAAGGTGAGCAGGTACTGGTTACCTGTCCTTGTTTTCGGTAACGGACCAACACAATCAATGGTTACGTGCTCGAAGGGTTCTCCAATAACAGGAATTGGGTTGAGCGGAGCAAGAGGGATGACCTGATTTGGCTTTCCAGCACAATTACACGTATGGCACGACCGGCAATAACGCGTTACATCTGCTTTGAGTGCTGGCCAAAAGAAGTGCCTTAGAACACGCAAATATGTTTTAGACACCCCCAAATGGCCAGACCACGGACTGTCATGTGCGGCTTCAAGAATCAGTGGTCGGTAACATTCAGGAACAACTATCTGGGATACTCTAGCATGCTAATCTGTGCTATGTAAAGGGAACAAAATACGCATTAACACGCCGTTTTGTAATTCATAACGTACCTGTTTTCTCCTTGCATTGTCTGGCAATGCAGCCTCAGACGCAGCAAAACACTTTGTCAATGTAGAATCCCGTTGATGTTCCCTTATTAGCTCTGTCCGAGTCAGTGACAACTTTCCCGCTACATGCATGGAATAGACCTGCCCGGCAGCGTTCCCTGGCTCATTCAACGGTAGCGATTGAACCTTTTTGTCTGTTATTTCAGGGTTTACCAGGAATGTATCAGACAAATCTAGTACATCGTCTAACTGGCGTGCCCTGGTGCATGCACAGGTTACCACACAAGCAGGATAAACAGTTGAGGATTTGTAACCTCAGGTACTGGAAGAGCTGTGCCTCCGGCAATATCATTGCCTAGTATAAATGATACGCCGGCAACAGGCAACTCATCGCATACTCCCACATGATAAGTTCCGCTGATCAGGTCAGAACAAAATGTTAGGTAATGTAAAGGCACTTTAACATACTGTAACAAAATACCCCTACAAACTACATAAGATCCACAGAAAGACTTCTCGGAGAATGGTAGGACAGTGGCCAAAACAAGCGATTGCACAGCTCCCGTGTCTCGCAATACATTTACTGACACCGACTCAGAGCCATCGACAGACAAAACACCCTTATGCAGAAATGGCTTATAACTGGTCTCCGTAACGTCCAACTCCTGTGTCTTTATTGTTTCCAAAAGTGCAACCCCAGACATATTCACTGTGCTCCTGACTTGTCTCTCGCTTTTCCTTTTCAAGGTTAAGCAGTCAGCTATCTTGTGGCCAGCTTCATGACAATAATAGCAAGTCAACTGAGCGTTTCCCTTACTAACCTGTGGGGACTGCAGATGGTGACGGTCCAAAACAGACGGCTCTGCTTTTGTCCGCCTGTGCAGTGTCCGCCTCGGCAACGCTATATGTTTTTTGTTCATTTAAATACACCACCATTCTGTCCGGTAAACAGTCTTTATATTCTTCAAGAAGTATTAACTCCCGTAGGGAATCGTAATCATTCACTTTACTAGCTGTACCCCATTTATCCAACAGCACCTCCTTCTCTCTAGCGAACTCCACATAAGCATGTGAAGGAGTTTTCTTAAGGTTTCAAAACCTTTGTCTGTATGCCTCAGGAACTAACTCATACGCATACAGGACTGTGCTTTTTATGACCTCGTACCGCAAACTATCCTCTAGTGGTAAAGAAGAGCAAACTTCTTGAGCCTTACCGGTCAACTTACATTGTAAGAGGAGAGACCACACCTTCTTGGGCCAATTCAAAGTGACAGCGATTCGCTTGACCACGCTGAAATAAACGTGGACCTCGGACTCCCTAAACGGTGGGACCTTTATCATGTGCTTACTGACATCAAAAGAAACAGCAGAAGTAGTTACTGATGCACCAGCAGTGCATCCTTCGGGATCGGATTTTGGCCGGGGGCTAGAATCCGGTCCAGCAGTGGAAACTGGGGCATTTTCAAGGGAAACCAGGGGGAGTCTGGCCAGGGCAGAGGTCTGAGAGGCGATCCTTGCCTCCTCTAAGGACAACTCCCTCAACTGTAGTTCTCATTCCACCTCTAGCTCCATTCTCCTTATGGCTATCCTTGTCTCATTCTCTGCTTGGCGCTTACGTGCCTTTTCCTGTGCCTCCAATTGGAGACGAGCTATACATACTCGGGCACGTGCGGCATCCCTCGATCCCGATGATATAGAAGGTGACAAAGGTTCAAACTGAGGTAGAGTGACTTTCCCCTCTACACTGACCGCACCCTGCCCATTTCCCTCCTCAGCAGCAGGAGTGTGTTCGGACTCTGACGGGGCGGTAACACCACTCAGTACACCCAAAGCAACCAATCCATCATGCACGGCTGTTCTGATATGCCTCTTCAGCATACCCCTTGTTACCTGAAGGTCATAGTGAGCAGCAATGCCCAGAAGATCATCCTTCCTACAACTGTCTAATTTGTCCACACTGGGAGAGGAAACAAACAAGGCCAAATCGAAGTCTGCCATCGTACGGTTAACAAACCAACATCAAGACACCACACCAACCAAGACTAGACCGTTCAGGCTGACTTATCCCGGACGAGCCCCCACTTGTTACACCCCTCCCACTTATTGGGCTCTGGTCTAGGCTGTAGGGGAGGAGTGGTAACAATGAACGGGTCTTTGGATGTGATGTCTTAGGCAAGACACCAGCAGAGAAAACCATTGGAGGAACACTGTTTATTTACAATGACAACCCTACACTGCCACCAGACATAACCCACAACACAACTCTATATACAACCTATATACAAGTACTCACGGGTGCCACACAGATATGAGAACAAAGGAGGCCGCCCAAGGAAAGAACTGAATAAAAAGTGTAACTAAACCTTAACTAACCTAACCTACATATATACATGCTATTCTAACGCCTACCAAAAAAATACAGGGGATGGCGACCTCCGCTTACCTAGTGCATATATACATAAAGGTAGCCTACGTGTTGCACAATGTAGGTGCACGCACGTACTTCCCTGTTCCCAAACCTAGCGGCACTGCCTCTCCTGCAAGAGTGCAAAGGCGTTTGGTTCACCCGTAACCGTTTTTCGGACGTCGAGTAAACCTAACAACGTTGTAAGTGTAAAAGAACCATAGCCAGGCAGATACCAGTAAAACAAACAGCACACAGTTAGCAAACGGGCCAGAACGGACAACATCAAAACACACAGAGTACTCTCTCTCTCTCTCTGTTCGTTCTCTCTGTCTTCTGGCGAGCAATGCACAACCCGCGTACACAGCCGATGCTCTGCCCCATGCTCCCATGGTGCGATAGGCAGCGTCCAACAGGAACCTGGTGAACATAAGAGCAACACACCCACACACACACACACACACACACAAAGAGAAACACGCACAGGCACAAGTCGGGCACGTAACATTCAGTTTGTGGGTTATTGAATTGGTTTAAGGCTTTATGCAGGTGGGTTTCTATAGCCTTGCTGTTTTGTGCTCAGTCTCCTGGTTTTTGGTTTGTCCTGTTTCTTCTCTTTTGTTCTTTACATTTCTTCCTTTCTCTTTTCTGTCTGCTTCTCCTTGTTTTGGCCATTTTCCTGTTCCCCCTATTTCATGTTTAGTCTGCCTCCTCTCAGGTTTGTGTTTTATCTTTGTTGGAATTTCTTGTACTAGCATAGTTCTGTATATTGTTTTGTTATTGTCTATGGTTTTGTTTTGCATCACATGTTTTACTAGTATTCTCCTTTTGTATTGTCTTGGCCATTTCCCTAGTTATGTATTTGTTAGAAGATCTCTCTCCATGTTCCTTTCTTGGCTTCCTAGCATTCTCAGCAAGTATACTTTAGTACTCGGTGTTGACCCATGTGTTGTCCTATGTGTTTGCATCATTTTTTTTATTGTGTACAATGTCTGTCATCTTTCTGTTGTGCTTTTGCCTTATTTTATTAAAACTTGTTGGGTTTTCATCCTTGCCTGTAGTTCTCGATGTTCCATTTACATGTGTTTTGTCCAAGCAACCCATACCTTACACTGAGACACTGGTGTTTTTGTCCCGACACTGCATGCGATCACTCGTTTGTTGGCGGTGGAGTGAATGGATGCCAATGCCTCAGGGCACCTCCCAAGTCCGTGTTACCTTCTGGTTCTGTCCTAGCTAGGCTGTAATGGCCAAGTTGTTGCTACACTCCAGAAAAGTTTACATTTCCAGTGTTCCATATTTAGTCCCATATTGAGGCAAAGTTTCCCTTTATTTTTACTGAGCTAATGGCTGCCCTCCTATGTGGCTTGATAGTGAGTAAAGAGTGACACAAGACTTTTCTGTTACCTATCCTGTTAGGCTACGTTCTGCCTACTTTCATCACCCCGATATACATCACATGTACGTGTGTGTCTTTAATACTGTTGACTGGTGTCAGCCAGAAGAGGATGGGATGCCCCCAGCCCCCCGAGTCTTGGTTCCTCTCAAGGTTTCTTCCTCACGCTCTTAGGGCATTTTTTCTTGCCACTGTTGCCCTTGACTTGATCACTGGGAGCTTGGACTCAGACACTTGTAAAGCTGCTTTGAGATGACGACTGTTGTAAAAAGCGCTATATGAATATAAATAAATCTGATTCGATTTGATGGCACCTAAATCACGAAACCAGCACATTGCAGAATCCATTTGTCATTCCTGGTTTATGGAATTTTAGCAACATGCTAAGAGGCTCACATCTTTAATTTTTGAGGTGATACAGATAATAAAAAGAACCAAGACTGTACATGGGTTTTTGTCTTTTTCAGTATTTTTGTTTTATTTTGTAAAAAATGTTAAATGATATTTGGAGGTATTTGAGACTCGCTAAATACCCATAATATTTCTTCTTTATGGAAAGGTAATAGTTTGGTGCATAATTGCTTAAAATTAGGCTTCAGGTAGTAATTACAGAGAATGAAAATGGGCTGGAGCTGAAGTTGTCATTTCACTGAGGCATTAAAGATGCCTATCAGACGATTGTTTTTTTTTTTTTTTTCATTCCCCTGCGTTCTCTGCCCACGGCTCTGAAAAAACAGCCACAATTCTGAATGTATTTTAACAAAGCCTCTGTCTAAGAACATGTGTAATTAAACATGATAATTATGTCCATTATCAGAGATGGCACATTTTCACTTCCAATACAAAGTGGGCAAGACATGAATTATGTGCAGAGTTGTTTTTGAAACTCTGTATTCTCAATGTATCTCACCATTTGAAACCGAACCAAGATGAGCAAATATAATCCAGATATGAAATTTCCAATAGATTAGTCTTAAACAACCCTGGATGCAGCCACAATAATAACTACAATAGATGTTTACCTAATTAGATGTTTACCTGCAACAACAGAGCCTGGTGTCTAGGAACATAAGGCCTCTTCCTGGACAACTCACCTAATGTGTATATCGGGCTGCTTTGATGATCAGTGTGGATTAGTGTCTAATGAATGAGGCAGCTAACAGAGCCATTGATCCCCCTCACCAACCCGCATTTCCATTAGCACACTAATTCCAGCAAAGCCAGCCTGGCGAGGCAGCACAGGTGGGAAGGAAACAGCTCTTCGGTGTCCTCATCTGACAATAACAGGGCGCTGTGTGTAATACATGAGCCTCAGGAGAGAGATCTGACCTGCAGCGACTGGATCTGAAGCAATGCTTTTCAGTCCTGTGGAACAGGCCCCTCCAGTTGATGGTGTGTTAGTGGCAGAGGAAGCTGGTTTTGTTGGAGATGTAGATGTTGCTATGACCTTCTGCAAGACTGTAAACTGGAGCGATACTGTTGATTGCTGTTTCAGGATCAGCAGAAAGAACCAAATCAAATTAAATTTCACAATGCCATAAGTATAGAAAACTGAAATCTGTTCAGATTGTCATTTAATTTGTTTGGTCCTGCTCATGAGAGATTATTTATGTGATAAATGTGACAATGTGCAAGAAGCGAGGCAGGATGCCAAACTTTGGGAACAGATTGTTTTTTATTATTCTTATTTACGTAAAAAAAAAACTAGACGATGACGAGACATACATTCATACACTTCACGCCCACACCACGACCACAGACACAAACACAACCACAGGACAAGGGCGGAGTCAAGGGCAGTCACCATGACAAAGAAGTCATTTTATGTCATTCATAAGTCATCTTTGTCAGCGAGGTTACAAAGAACCGCAAAGTAACTTCTAAGCAACTGAATGCCTCTCTCACATTGGCTAATGTTAATGTTCATGAGTCCACCATTAGGAGAACACTGAACAATATTGCTGCTTGTCTGCAGTTTGCTAAAGATCACGTGGACAAGCCAGAAGGCTATTAGAAGAACGTTTTGTGGACGGATGAGACCAAAATAGAACTTTTTGGTTTAAATGAAAAGCGCTATGTTTAGAGAAAGGAAAACACTGCATTGCAGCATAAGAACCTTATCCTATCTGTGAAACATGGTGGTGGTAGTATCATGGTTTGGGCCTAGTTTGCTACATCTGGGCCAAGACAGTAATGAATTCTGAATTGGAGAATTCTAAAGGAAAATGTCAGGACATCTGTCCATGAACTGAATCTCAAGAGAAGGTGGGCAGCAATACAACGACCCTAAGCACACAAGTCATCTTACTAAAGAATGGTTAAAGAAAAATAAAATTAATGTTTTAGAATGACCAAGTCAAAGTACTGACCTTAATCTGAAATGTCTAAATGTTGTGAAAGGACCTGAAGCGATTAGTTAAGTTGGAGGAATGGGTTAAAATTCCTCCAAGCCAGTGTACAGGACTGATCAACAGTTACTGGAAACATTTAGTTGCAGTTATTGCTGCAAAGAGGGGTTACACCAGATACTTAAAGCAAAGGTTCACATACTTTTGCCACTCACACATATGTAATGTATAATTTTCTTCAATAAATAAATGACCAAGTATAATATTTTTGTCTCATTTGTTTAACTGGATCCTCTTTGTCTACTTTTAGGATTTGAAAATCTGATGTTCATATATATATATATATATATATACATACAGAAGTATAGAACATTCTAAAGGCACATACTTTCAAGCACCACTGAAGGCCTCATCATAGAACAGAGATGTCCTTGGTTAAAATGGTTAAAATGATCGGGGCTGTGTGTCCTAGCTTGTATTACTTGACCTTAGTGCACCTTTTGACACTGTTGATCATACTATTCTCCTCCAGAGACTAGAAAATGTCAGAATTAAGGGAACAGCTCTTTCCCAGTTTCCCAGCTCTTTCCCAGTTCTTGACAGAATGTTATCAGTTTGTTGATGTAAATAGTTAATCTTTTGTGCATTCTAACATAAAGTTTGGTGTTACTCAAGATTTTGTTTTAGGGCCACTGCTTTTTTCTTTGTCTATACACTATCTCAGTGTGAAATTATTCATAAGCATGGTTATGCTGATGATACGCAGCTATTCATTTAGGCAAAACCAGGTGAGAGACACCAGCTTAGTAAAGTAGACAAATGTGTAGAAGACATTAGGCAGTGGATGATGAATTTCATTTTACTAAATTCTGATAGACAGAAATACGTAGACCGGAGTTAGACAGAAGGAGGCTGGAACACTCCTTGCTAAACACATCTGAAAACCTCTGGTAGGGCTGAGATATGTTCCCTAGATCTGGGGACTCTGGGCCTTCCACTGTGGATGCCCGGACGGGTAGATGCATGCAGTTAATCATACAGAATGAGTTCCATCTTATAATGTCTCTGCTGCTCCAGGAGATACACGGGTCATGGGTGGAGAGCCAGGGGAAACCAAGGATGACCTGGTCCTGGGGTATGGGCATCAGGAGAAGATAGTTCCTCACTATGGAGCAGCCCGATCTTGAGGGTAATGGGGATGGTCTGATGCCTTATACATCCCCCACTGAGGTTATCTGTTCAGGGAATTTACCGTAAGGGGGGGGGGGGGTGTACAGGCAAGCTAGGGATCTGAAGGTTGTGGGCCAAATCAGCAGAAAATTCCCTCCCACGCCAGAGTCGAATATGTCAGAGAAGGATGTGCTAACACCTCCCCAAGTCAGAGTTACTGGTAGGTTTAAGGTTACGATATGCTCCAGCCACTGCCTGCCGTGGTGTGGAATTCGAGGCATAGTCCGCTGTTGGGACTATGCATCTTGTATAAGAGGGTGCCCACGCCCATTCTTGCAGTGGGGTGGTCAAATACTGCCTGGAATGTGCTGTAGACGAGGACCTCAGAGGCCAGAGAGGGCTCCTGACTATCCTAAAGTGCGGTTCCCCAGGCTCCAGCCTTCCCTGTGAGCAGTGAGAGAACAAAGTGAATCTTCAATTCCTTGGTGCGGAACTGCTCAGGGTGATAGGAAATGTACATCAAGCACTGCATCAAAAATTTTTTACAACACTCGGGGGACCCATCATACCTCTCAGGGAAAGCAGTAGTCACGGCGGTGGGAAAGGAGCTGACAGCCGCTGCGTGAGCCTCTGAGGATGGACTCAGTGAAGCTCCGGTAAGCCTCAGTAGACCGTTGCAAAGTTCCTCCAGGGTGGCCTCTTGTTGGTCTAGGCGCTCTTGTAACTCTGCTGGATCCATGCTTAGGGGCAAAGTATTCTGTAAGGTGTAAATTAACGACACAACAGATGAATCCAGTTGCGGAGGAGCTCGTATTCAGCAAACACTACTGTGACATGTGGCGACACAGGCACAAACAAACAGGGCAAGGCAAGAGAGAAATCCAGACAGTCCAGGGTCAAAGCAACAGAGCAGAATCCAAACGTTACCGAGGGGCTAGGCCAAAGATGAGGTCTAGGAGAGAAGCAGAGGTCAGTGCATGAGTCAGCAAGTCGATAAAGGGACTGCTCAGTACACAAAAGGCAATACTTTGCAAACAGGAAGTGAACTGTCTGTGTTTAAATAGGGCTGGCTGAGGTGTGCTAAATGGGAGGGACAGGTGAATGCAATTAAAACTGAGGATCTGGAGCGCGCAACATTACCATAGATTCCATCAAATATTCAATATGGGGAGTTTTTATGAGAAATATATCATTTTTAATTATCCCCACTCTCCAAGCATGTTAACTAATCTCCCTATTCTAGCAAATGCTAAAGTTAGCATATGCACACATACACCAACATATACAAATTCTGGTGATTACATATACACATATGTATAACATGTGAGGCAGCATAGTTGGAACACAACTGTTTTATGTATTATACACACATAAAAACTGTCACGGTGGCCACCCTGGCTGCCTTCCCTGTCTCGTGTCTGCGTGGGGGTGTGTTCGGTTGTCTTGTCAGTCTAGTGAAATGCGTGTGTACGTCTGGGCGTGTTATGGGTGTGTCGTGTGTGATTGTTCTCATTGTTGTTATATGTTTCACCCGTGTCTTGTTAGGGTGAGTGTATAAAAGCGTGTATGTGTCACCTGGTATTTGTCGAGATGTTGTCGCCTTCGGGTAAGTTTCTTATTGAAAAATGAAAATTCGTTATTTTATTTAACGTTATTTTACTTAACGTTTTTTTACTTAACGCACATGAAGTCCTGTCTAGCTTTTTGCAGCTGTCCAGGACTTCTCCCGTGACAAAAACATGCACACCCATATGCATTGGTTAGTCCCCAGCAAACAAATCTTACCCATCACAGCCTAGAGAAACTCACAATGTAAAATATTAAACTCCGATTCATCTTGAATGTTTGCTGGTCAGTCTGTGCTTTTGTCTGTCTACCTCACATTTCATACCAACACACACACACACACACATAACTATACACATTCCAAGATATATATTTGCACAAGCCACCTAACCTCACCAATTAGTGTAATTTATTTCCTGTTATAATAATTGTTACATTGAAGTTATTATGGAAGTTATTATTACTGAATATACTGAGTATTTTAATTTCTTAATTTTTATCTAATCTTTATAAAATAAACTTCTTAGTCAGTCATAAAGCAAAACGAAAACAGAATAACATAATTGTCTAAACTAAAATCCAAAACCAGCCTGTTTCATGTGTGTTTAGCCATTAGAAACTTTATATTAGAAACAAATTGGCTGATGTTTGGGGTCATAATATTCCAGTTGGTTTTTTAGAGCACTGAATTTTTGAGGTTCTTATGCAACACCCCCTGAAATATTTAAACATTTAGCAGCGTATCTTTGAAAAGCGTGTTAGCAAAATCCATTTTATTACACTATGATCAACATTGTGCATGAACCATTGCTTTTTGAATTTACCCCAAGAAGAGGGAAAAAAATTCCTTTAGATCTACTAAGACCAGGGAATGTAAACCAGCTATAAAAACAGCATATTAATCAAAGAAACCCTTTCATATCATCAAAGGGGCCGTTTGAAGGGGAAGCAGGAGGAGGCCTGAACAGGACAAACCGCTTCATTAGTATGAGCTACGTCAGGACGATGAGAGCTGCACTTCGCTTTCCGAGCTGCTCTGGAGAAGAGCTAGAACACCTCTGGGACCCAAATGGGACTCACGTAGGACTCCAATGGGACCCGGGACCAAATTCACACTGCATGGCTTTTGTATAATGCGCAGTTTGAGTTTGAGCAGACCCCCCCCCCTGCAGAGACGATACCCTGAAAATCATCTTAGAGCACAGAGAGTAAGTAACACAAAACTGAAGGGAGCAAGAAACTGGCATGAAGAACATGACTAATTTGCATGTCTCTTATGCTTTGAGCTATCTCATTGGATACTTACTTGAATGTCATTAAACAAGGCACTTGAAATACTGATGAGGAGAATTAGTGTTCCTCTGCTATTACATAGAGATACCCTACATCCTTTGCCTTTCCAGCAGCTGCTACATGTCGATGACATCATACCAGTGCATCACAGAAACAAGGGGTAAAGGTAAGTCTGTGACCACGCATATTATTGTGTTTGTGTACAGTCCACTGGAGAGAGATTACCAGCCGCACGGATTGCAGATATGGAGAGAGGCGAGGGACAAGCTGGCTGCGGGTTGGATCGGCTGAAATCCCAGAACAGCAAAAAGTAAATGAAAACTTAAAGGATACCCGACAGTACTGAAGTTAGCGCCATAAAGATCCGTGTTAGTGCTGCTCTCAACAGCGTACTGCACATCACAGCAAACGTGTACTGAGAGATTCTGACTTTAGTCCTCCATCAGATATTAGTTTACAAAAAATCCAGATATGAGCTCCAAAATCCAAAGCTCCATCCTCAAAATTTAGTAGTGGAAATTATACTTACAGAAGCACCTTCCTTGTGCTCTTATGGAGTTTTCCCTTGCCGCTGTCACCCTTGGCTTGATCACTGGTGGCTTGGCCTCGGACATCTCTAAAGCTGCTTTGCAAGAACGTCTGTTGTAAAAAGCTCTTTAAAAGTGCCTTTGACTTTTGTTTTTGACTACAGAAATAACATACAGAAGTACAGGCATGATTGGTTATGGTGAAGTGATATTAAGTTGAATAAATACAGACGAAAAAGCCTCAAGAAACTGCAAACCACACAATTTATAAGACAAATAATCCAACATAAAAAATCCAGATATAAAGGCAGTCAAATAGATAGACTGTTTCTTTAATGTCTGTGACAGTGATGACTGCTGACAAGCCAGTCAACAAATCTGTCAGTGATGAATGGCATTGGCAAATCATCTGTTTTCATACCACCACTCAGTGATAACAAGATGCCCAATATACACAAATATATTACCCTGCTTATAAAAGGTGTGTTTTTGTGAATTCGGTTTCTTCATATAACTGAATTGCAAGCAAGAAAATGGAGGGGGAGGTGTATTTCAGAGTAATTCTGCACTCATTATCAAGTGAAAAATGAAAAGTTCTGAATATTTAGGGAAACAATGGAAGAGATGGGTAAAGGTACATGGCCCTTCCACCCCCCTTGCAGTGAGATTATTTATTTAAAATCCAAATAATTCAGATTCTTAAAAATGTTTGTGATATAAGGCGATTTGTTATATTTGACCTTAACAGTGTGATCCACCTGCTGACAGTTCTTGACTGGTAGTCTTCTAGTATTCGACTGGGGAATTTAGGTTTTTTGTGAGGAGTAAGCATTAAAATAAAACCTTGTTCAAAAAGGAACAAATAAAATTTTTATATATAATGCTGCTATGCACCCGTGTAATACTCCGGGAATGAAAAAATAAGTGGGTTTTTTTTTCCTTACACAGTCACATTTCTTGTCCTCAAAACAGATAAGTAAAGCAGAATGTGTTTTGCACAAAATCATTTCATGATTTTCACTGGTTTACTTATTAAAGGAGCTTTAAACAAACAAAAAGAACAGCAGAGGTTTTACCATAAGAACAGGACATTCATTCAGGCTGTAAGGTACAGCAGTGTTTACATTATGATAAATAACAAATAAGGCTGAGTTTATAGAAGTACTCTAATGTGTTGTGAATAACGCTAACATTAATTGATTAGATATTTACATACTAATTAGTTCTTCCAAAGGTTTCGGAGAGAAGGAGTTTATTCTGTTTTCTGTGACTGAGCTACCAGGTGTCACGAGGGGATGAGACTGGAGGCAAACATACTTGTGAGTATGCAGTGATCAAAACTTTGCGATAATGGGTTTTAACCTGACTTTTAATTTAAACTGAAGTGGAAAAATCAGTTAAACTACAACACGTTTACACAGACAGGAAACACGAATGAAAACACAAGCTATACATTAACTGAAGATGACATACCTCTCGACAAAGGCCAGCTATAGTAACAACGACATACGGAGACTAAATACCAAACATCATCATAGCCAAACTAGAAAAAGGTGAACCGAAAGACAGTGATAATGAAAACATGAACAGGCACAGCAACGGAGGTAGTTGCCCGGGAGCCCACAATGCCAGGGGAGGCAAAACTCTGACACCAGGCTTCACTGGATTCCTTCTTTGCTGTTGTGTACATCAAGCAGCTAGTTATCAATATCTAATCAATTTGCCACTTTGATTAATATCTAATTCCTAAACCAGGTAACTTGCACAAGCCCTCAGGCTCAAAACAACTGATAAACTGAATCTTCTGCATGGAAGGGAGATACAACCAAGCCATACATATATAACAGACATACATACAAACAGATGAGTTAACTTCCATCAGAAATATTTATAGGATGGTTCACTGTTTGGTGAAGGGCTTGATAGTTAGTTTACAGCAAATACTGTGATCCCTCACCCTTAAACTAGGGTCTCATTTTAAGTGTGTTACTCCACACTTACGGATGCTTCCCAATTCTGGAAGATCATTGGTACAAAAGTACAGGTTGTTCTTCAAGATCCCACATTCTTACCTCAGGTGTGACTACAAAGTCTGTACAAGAGGTAATTCTACCTCCATTTTTGTCTTGAAACAGGAAGCAAACATTCTGGCCTCAAGCATCTCAGCTACTGTGTTTGTATCTTGATTCTCAGGGTTTGTAGCTCCAAAAGTAAGTTTCCTCCCATCTACTGATTAATACCACACAAAATATAGCATTTTTCACTACTTGAAAAATACTATATAAATCCCATTTATTGTGATTGTTATGGTGGGTGAGCGCTGAGAGCAAAAAATGAGTCATTGACAAAGCTCTCAAGCACTTTCATTTTTTTTCTAAAAACAGCGAATCGTATCAATAATTCCGTCAAGAGACACACGACACACTTAAATACACACAACGAACAAGATGCAGGCGCTACACCTACACACACGTGCACTCGCAAACAAACACGTACACAAACTAACCCCCACATACACACACACACACGCTCGCAACAAACACGTACACAAACTATCCCCCGCATACACACACGTTTGCAACAAACACGTACACAAACTAACCCCCACATACACACACACACATTCACTCACAACAAATATGTAACCCAAACTAACCCCCACATACACACACACACTCACTCACAACAAACATGTAAACCAAACTAACTCCCGCATACACACACACACACACGCTCGCAACAAACATGTACACAAACTAACTCCCGCATACATACACACACAGTCACTCACAACAAACATGTAAACCAAACTAACCCCCGCATACACACAAATGCCTATTATTATTATTATTATTATTATTACTATTAAATAAAAAAATTGTTGTGACTTCCCTTTTGCTCATTGGCACAGGCTGAGTGGAGGCATAACTGACACCTAATGGTTGGGTTAATATGATGCTGCGTAGGGTTCATGTACATGAATATGAATGTGTGCTGGATGCAAAACACACAAGTGTACCCAGAGTAAGGGGATAACTATGGCAACAAGGTCAGGGCATGCGGAAACTTAAAGTTAGAGACAAAAGATGCTGTTGGTATATTTGTTTATAAATGTTAATCATATGTAAAGTTCTAAAGTTTATTCTGTAGAGATGCACCATGTGTAAAGTTGTCCTCTGTGACATCTCTTAGTCAGGTGTGAAGGGTGAGGAACAGTAAAGAGAAACTAAGCAAATGCAAAATAAGAGAATGTACGATCAGTTCGGGAAGCAGGGTTGCCACTAGGCTGTTGGGTAGGAGCAGGATTGAGTCCACATTGACAGGTCAGGGGACACCAGCACAAAACACGGGACTCTTCCAGCTGTGGGAGTTTGACAGGGTTGAAGATGACAAGGAACAGGTGAAGGAAATGACTACTAAACTTAAGAGCAGGGAAGTGGATGTTTGTCATGATAGATACTTGTGGGCTGAGAGGGTTGGATTGGTTCCAACTCACCCCAAACTAATGATGTGTAAAGACAATGAAAATTCATGCTTAAATACACACGCTAGACAAGACACAAGTGAGACAAATAGCAATAACTAAACTGACATTCAAATGCCACACACACTGATGCACACACACATAACACACATGAAGTACAAACTTACACACCCAGGCACACCCACATGAACACGGGACAAGGGAGGAGGTGAGGGCGGCCACCCTGACTTTAGGTGATTTTAATATTAGTTATTACTATGCTTTTTTGTTCTAATTATTACTAAATAAAATCCAGAAACAAAAGCAATCCCATAAATAATTCAAAAATAATCATAAAATGTAATGTAACTCAGAAATGCAAAAGCTATTTCATCATAAATCTGAGTTTTAATCTTGGATGTAAACATAACGCACAATGAACAAGATTTAACAATGAACAATGAAATGTATCAACCCCAATCACTATTCCATTTTATGTGGTGTTTTAAGTACTAGTTCATTTCATTGCAAAACACAATATGCTCTTCAGATGTTGTAAATGAACACTCTAAACAGCCTTCAAACCTCTCACCACCAGCTTGATAGCAGATAAAACAGCATCACACATGTAAATTAATTAGTGTAAACATCCCACTTCTAATTACATGGCTAAAACGATCACATTCAAATAGCACGTTTCTTCTTTATTTGTCATTCTAAAATGGGGGAATTCATTGGCACAACTCCTCTTAATTCAGATCAGATGGGTTTTAAATCAGTTTAAATCAGTTCCATTTCCATGCATGAGCAGTACACTCTTTTGATTGGTTTGTGCTGTGTGAACCAAGACCCCACTGGAACTTAGGGAAGTGTGTTTTCACAAGATTCAACAGAGCAGCTTTGCACAGATGAACAGGAAATAAGTGAATAAAGGGATTACGGACCAACCAAATTGCAATCCATATGTCTTGTATCTGAATTAAATTGTGACAAGATTTTAATTACATGCATTTCCACCATCAAGTAAGACTGGCTTTTACACCATCAAGTGAACTAGTGTTTTCTGTTAGCCAGTTTAAAATGTAGTCACTTTTTATTTTATAATATGCAAAAAACTTTAAGTTTTCTCTTTTCTTGTTGTCTATGTATAAACAGGGATTATATAATGATTTAATATAATCAAGACGCCAACTTCAGTGTTTTCATTTTGAGGGAGTTTCTGTACAGTTATGTCATGTGATATGAAGGGAAGGGTGTTTAACTGTTAAATGTGGATCAGATAAAATAATGTGTTTACATTAATGCAACATCTGACTTCAATGTGTCTCAAATGTGTCTTGCCTCCAGAAATGGTTTGAACAATTGGATTAAATTCTTTTTATAATTACTTTTTTTTTTTACACACCTTCGATTAATTTACACTTTCATTTTAATGTGGATATTTCCTCTCTGTTATATGTTTTAAACAGGATTACGAATCTGATTATTTCTTTTATTTCTGCAGACAGATGATATTATGCTGTTAGGCATGTATGGAAAGTCTGATCTGTGAATCCAAATTCCTGGGCAGGAAAATATCCAGGAACCTGAGATGGGAAGGCAATATAATTGATATTCTAACAAGAGATCAGCAGTGGATTATTTTCTTCTCTAATCTCCGAGGCCCTGTTCAGTAGTGCTTGATCGTTTTTTTCTGCCTCACAACAGATCAAAATCAGCACAGCAGAGAGCACTATGAAAATAATCTGTCAACATTTCAGGACATATGCAGGGAGCATCAGGAAGCGTGATAGTGACATCTGTGCCAAACCATCTCACCGAGGACACATGTTCTCTCAGAATTCGTCAGTCAGCCCGACCGGATTTATGACCAGGTTTTTACCCATATCTGAGTACTCTTACCAATGACCACATAATCCCCTTATGTATGTATCATGTTCCTTCAAATGTGCACTCACAAATACCTCATACGTGCTACATATAAACAGGTGGATATTCCAGGTTCATCACCTCTCCAAAAGTCCTCACCAGGATAATTAGCACAAGCCTGCAGGTAAAATTAGATCGTGGAATCAACATAATCTAGGATGCTTGAGCAAAATCCTGGTGAGGCCTTTTACTTGGAACCACCTTTGCATATAAACCTAGCAAAGCACTTGTTTTGTTGTTTTCCACTAAAGTGGTGGAAAATATGTTTAATTCCCTATAAACCTCAAGAAATGCAATTATTTTATTATATTACTATCAATTACACAGTAATAATATTTCTTCCCAGTTACAGCGCATCACAATTACTATGGCTGGTGGCTCCTTGACCAAAAACATGGTGATACCCCTGTGTGAGGATATGATCACTAAGCTGTTACTAATATATATCTGCTTCTTGTAATATATATGAACCAGGGGTGAACCAGGGGTCATCCAGGCCTTGTAGTGGTGAACTATAGGAAAATAAATCAATAATCTAGAGGTATCAGCCAATGATCTTATAAGATACTTTATGAAGGCAATTGCTCATGTTGAACTGCACTGGAGGGGTAGAGTGTGTGATGCAAGAGCAGGTCGTTCAGTCGGTGCTTTGTCAAAGGGAGCCTTTAAAGACCACACTGACTCAGCCTTGGGAAGCCAGAGAGATAAAATCATCTCCTGAGGTTCCACTGTATTGGATCATGGTTAGAGCGCAGGAGCCAGGATCGGTTCACTAGACTTTTCATAACACCGTTCCGCAGATGACGGTGGACTCCATCTTACCCCTCTCTCTTGCTCCAGCTCCCAGATCTCTGGAAGGATCTGACTGGTTTATGGGATGTTCTGGGTCACAAATAAAGCGGGATCTTGACAGGATCAAATGCTTTCATGCTACATGAGTGCAGGTTATACCAAGATAGGTTCCAAAAGATTAATACTGTAGCTTTTTTAAAAAGTGATTGTTGCAGAGTTTGACCTCACTTGGTCAAGGAAATTAAGATGATATGATAAACTTCTCAGACCAGCTGAATAATTATATATTCATAATCTAAATAATTATATAGTTATAATCTGAATAAAACAACTTACAACTGTAAATTAAATTAATAATTTTAGTGGAACCTTTTCATTATTCATTCACTGTATTTAATTACTTAAAAATTTAAATGGCCACTCTTGAACAATATAGCACATTATATATTTGTTCAGAAAAATACAATGATTTAGATTTAATGATTTAGAGGTGTTACAATGACAAACATATAGGGCAACATTAAAACAAATAAAAGTGTGGCACTGGTAGATACAGTTAAAATAAATCCAGTGCAGTTTAATCTGTATACTTTAATAACTATATCTGTACTATAATAGGTTCTCAGACACCAGTTAAATAAGTGACAGTTTCCTTCCACGTTTTAGTGCAGATGTATATACAGTCAGAGGTTATATAAAGTCAGATGTATATACAGTCAGAGGTTATATACAGTCATGTGTATATACAGTCAGAGGTTATATACAGTCATGTGTATATACAGTCAGAGGTTATATACAATCAGATGACGGAAGGATGAAGGAAGTCATTTTGGCCTGTCCTTTGCAGAACAGAACTACATCTTCACACAGAATGTGGCTACTGCGAGATTGCTATATTTCCATTCAAAAACTAACAGTGTTTCACAATTGTAAGGTACAAATTTTGTTTATTGTGAATAAATATTACATTATAATAACATTTGGCAATAAAATATTAATAAAGCAAAAAATTTAACAAGGACAGTGTCTTCACCAAATTGTTCAATTCACAAGAACATGCAAATAAAATAAATAGCTTCTCAAGAAATGCCTCCTGAAGGGCTTGGCACCAACATTCCACCACCGACTGCAAGTGATTTTACACCCTTGGTGTACATTTTCTTCTGGTAGTAAATTTAGCATCCAGCACTGCATATTATCAGCTCTGAAGTGAGAGAAGAACCCTACTGACAACATCTAAGCGTTGGATCACTTTAAGTGTAAACCAAAATTATTTGCTTATCCTCAGTTCACTCGTGGCTTACCTGAGTTTTTGTTTACTTGTTGGGATTGCTGTTAAAAAAAAAAACAACTACAACATGGCTGAACTTCATCCTACAAAATGTACACATCACATTTTCCTCAGCATGTTCTCAGTAAATCTACTAGTCCTAAAAAAGACATTTTCAGGTATCTGACAAGAACTCACATGTGGCAACAGCAGGGGTGGTTCGAGATGGTGGTTGTGCACAAGGAGAGTCTTTATTCTCCATTTCATAAAGACAATAAAAGAGCAGTGCGGCATGTAGAGGGGGAAATAAAAAATAAATGGAAAAAAAAAACAACAGCAGTATACAATGGTAGGGCGGAGACTTGTAGCAGTGGAGTAGAACATATTCAAAAGTGTCAAACTGGACGTGCGAGCAACGTGTAGCACTGGGAGAGGCACCTGTGGGCTTAAATAGAGGAGAAAAGAGAGAGATCAAACAAGACACAGTTGCTTGTGATCAGTACTCAATTGATTGGGAGCGGGGCATGTGCGGGGTGGTGTGTGTGTGTCAGTGTCAGCGGGTGTGTGTCAGTGTGCCTCTGACTGGGTGCTCAGTGCACTGTGACATTACATCAAACAAATATTTGAAAAGATTGATTTCCTTGCGAATTCTTTTCAAATTTTCACTGTGAATTATTTTTGTTCTTTTGATTTTGTTCTCTGTCGGACATTGGAGTAGGCTGTTTATTATATTAGACATACATAAGTGAGATTTTTCTCACAACTAATGCCAATTGATTACTCACACGTAACAGTCGGTGAGCCAAATCATGACACAGCACATGCTGTGTAGAGAAACGTTTAATATTGGCAAACACAGAATCATAGTCCATGGAATGGATCAGTGTTGAAACTTGGCCAAACACAGAGTCGATACACAATGAAAGAAACCAAATACAGGCAGGTAAACAGAATCAACAATAACAACCAGAGAAAACATAAATGCACTGTAACGCCCGAGCCCCGGAGGGTTGCAAAAGCCGACAGTTTCGTGAAATATGTAAACCTTTATTTTTCGATTTTGAACATACACATACGCTCATTCGTACAACACGACAACAGAACACACCTCCACACAGACACACCTACACAGACACGAGACGGGGAGGCGGCCAGGGCGGACACCGTGACAGAGCCCCCCCTCAAGGGGCGCTTTCTCCCGGAGGGCCCCAATGGCCGCAGACTGCCCCCCGGCCTCTACCACCGGCACAGGACTGGAGAACGGGCACCGGCACTTCCCCAGGAGGAGCCACTACCCGTGGCAGGGCCAGTCTCCGGCGTCACGTCCTTACGCCACTCTCCCAAGGGTGGGCGACGACACTGGGGGAACAAACATGGGAAAAATGGTTAGGGGCACGCTTACGGGAATAGACACAGGCACAGACACAAACAGCAACACAGATACATTGACAAACACGGTAACATTGACGGTGACTGGTGATTAGTACTAGTAATTGTTTAGGTTACTTCATACTAGTGCTTTTATTGAGCTTATGGTCAAATATTTACCTATGTAT
>JAOXYF010000014.1:797391-815242 GCA_028565775.1 Sternarchorhynchus goeldii
CAAGGCATCACTAAATTTAGAGGAGGATACTGATGGTTGTGACCCCTGTTTTTGTTATTATTATTATTATTATTATTATTTACACAGTCAGTGGAATAAGGAGCGGGGATCCCCCGAACCCAAAAGGCCAGCACCCCAGGCTCGGCAGCTGCGGGACTGGAATGGGAATAGGGGGTTTCCCCACCGCCCCCTGGGTCCCTCCGGCTGGGACTCGGGGTGCGGATGCCGGCAGTGGAGGGACTGGAGCAGGCGGCCCTGGAGTCTCTGGCTGCCCTTGCCCGCTCGCTGATGGGACCCTCTCTCCATCCGGGATTCGGAGTGCGGAGGCCGGCGGTCGAGGAGGGGGGAGCAGGCGGCCCTGGAGTTTCTGGCCGCTTGGGCCAGCTCGCTGACCGGCCCCTCCTCGGTCTTGGCTTGGGTGGGCAGAGGACCTGGGCTACAGCCTCAAGAGCCCTAATCTTCTTTCGTAGGGACTGCAGTTCCTGCGCTTCCCGCTGCGGCCGGTTTGGGCTGGTCGATGGTCGGGGGAGAGACGCAATCGCGTCTCCCGTCTCAATTTCCGACACGTCGCTAGGCGGATCGTCTTCGGGATGGAGGTCTGGTAGCGACGTTACTTCCTCCATCTCCATATCCCTGGGAGTGTCTCCTGGCTGCGGATCCAGAGGGGCTTCTTCCTCCTCTGTCTCCATATCCTCGGGGTCCGTCTCCTCCTGCCCGTCCTCGGCAGGCCCCCACAGTTCTGCTCCTCCCAGCAGAACCGACCTGCCCAATTGCACAGACGTCGGCCCTCCGAGGGTGAGACCACGCCAAGGCTCCTCGTCCTCGCTGGTCTCCGGAGTGACGGGGTAGCAGTCCAGAATCCGTTCTATACTAGTAACGGAGTCGGATAGGCACGGTGGTAAAGGGGAAGGGGGGGGTCCCTTGGGACCCTTACGTTTCCCCTTCTTGCCGTGTTTCCCTTTTGACATTGCTCCTTCTTGTCGGTCAGTCCTTCTGTAACGCCCGAGCCCCGGAGGGTTGCAAAAGCCGACAGGACTCGCGTTTCGTGAAATATGTAAACTGCTTTATTTTTCGGTTTTTGAACACAAACGTGGACATCGACATCAACATCAAAGACCGACAACACATTGTGACACACACGCTTTTAAACACTCACCCTAACAAGACACAGGTGCGACATGTTACAAACACAACAAGCTCATTCACGCACCACGCCCACCACCCTCAAACATACACATACGTTCATTCGTACAACACAACAACAGAACACACCTCCACACAGACACACCCACACAGACACGAGACGGGGAGGCGGCCAGGGCGGACACCGTGAAATGCACGAGATAATGAGAAGACAACGAGAAACAGCCTGAGGAAAATAAAGGAGGGAACCTAGAAACAAAACTGAAACCAAAACAAAACGTGGAACCTGTCACCTTCTCCACCGAGGGAGACCATGACACCATGAAGAGAATTGACAGGTCTTTAAATCTCTTATTAATCAAATCACGTGTTACATGCCGCATAGCCCGAAAAATCAATATTTTATTATATGACTTTTTACCGTTTCACACAACAGCCATTTGTGCTACACTCTTCCCTCCCTTTGCCTATAAATTACACAGTCTGTCTTTCACCAAGTCTGTCACATGATATTTAGGCCTTCACGAGTGCATATGAATGGAGAGTAGGATCGTTTTTCATTGTTGCAGCTATCAGGTTGTGGGGAGGTGATAACGACACAGACTTCATCCATAACCGCTCAAGCTACAGTGGGGGAGGCCTTACAACCTTTTGGCCAGGAGCTGTATGGATGTGGAAGCCTCTCTGCCTGGCTCTGTAGACGGGAGATCAATCCCACCACCCATAGGAACAGGGGGGGGGGCTCGCTCTGATCGATGGCAGGAGAAAGCTCCGGTTCAAAGAGATATGGGCCAGCAGGTTCCCCAGGGCTGGCGGGATTACCCTAGCTCCACCACCATGAGAAAGTTGACTTTAGTAAAACTGTTTCAGTGGTGCCTTCACCATGAACTATGATCCTTCAGCGCTCCCTTGCTAGCCTATAGGCTGACAGGAGAGAAAGAGCAGCTCATAAAACAAATTGCCAGAAACATCCATGAAATTGTAGCGCTGATGTGGAAAAAAAACAAAAAAAACAAACAGCAGCTCTTTATTCAGCTATATAACTAGCAAGGAAAATCTATCACATACTTTGATGAATTTAGAGTGTTCACAAACAGTGGAGCAAACAGTGGATGATTTTTGCTGTCTGCCTGTAATTGAATCAGTTATTTCAAAGTTCACGGGTTTTTTTTTTGTTCTGTCTGTTATTTTTGACATTTGTTGTCTGTATACATTTTTCATCTCATGAAGTGGAGTCAAATAAGTGAGAATAGAATGATGTAACACAACAATACACTAATAGATTTTGTAGGTCTTTACAAACCTTTATGAAGTCAACTGACAAAATTAAGCAGTTAGAACCAGTGGTGCTGAATATTTAGAACAGTAGGTTTCTGAAGAAAATATCTTAGTTTTTAGAATGTAAAATTGTGAGTTATAATTAAAGATGAGAAAATAGTATCAGAATTTTCTGCTGCTTTTGCATGTTCATTTTCTGAAGACAACATTTCCAGCACAACATTTTTGGAAGTACAACATTTTTATGGAAGCAAACATACTAAACATACTATGTAAATGTTCAGTAATACATTTGGTTGATGATGAAAAAGATTAAAAGCTGAACTAAAAGTGGATCACGGGTGAAGAACATGAAACAACTGAAGGGCTTTAATAAAGAGAAAAGGAACATACATTGCACAAAAATCAAGTAGAGATGAATTAATGCATAACATTTAATAACTGACAGACTCACAAATGCAAACAACAAAACATAAAAGGAGGACATAACATAATGACGTGCAGGTGAGACCAGCAAATGAGGCGCCACCTATAAGGGGAGAGACGTATAACCAAAACCTACAACACGCACCACTAAAACATTCAATATGTGCAGCTGAAAAGCAAAATATATACAAAATGTTACACGGACATCATTGTCTCTAGACAGAGGCTGCTGGGAAAAAAAGAAGGTGGCAGAAAGGAAAAGTGCACCAAAAATTATATCTCTGTGTATGCTAGTTCATTTCTAATTGCAAATTTCTCATGCTTTTGAAGAAAGTACAACAATAAAACGAATTCATCTTCTTGGTTTTGAGTTTTGGCTTGCTGGAAACAAGACAAAGCGCTTTAATTTTGATTGGTTTAAAAGCAGGAAATCGCCATAGTGGAAAACACAAATGGTGTATCATTGTTGGCTGTAGAAGAGTAAACGTTGGAGCAAAAGTATAACAATTTATTTTCACTTTTTTTCCATTATGAAACAGATGTGACAGTTCATTACGGCCAAAACTAATCCTGCACATTGATTCCATGTTCAACGTGATACATATGAGAATAAACTTCTCATTCACACAGTTCAGCAAACATACAAAGTCGACTGCAGACGAATGCAGTTGCTCAGATGAAGTGCGACTGCTTAAAAACAAACCCTAAAAATGTTGCCGTTATAGAATGCTTTTCCTGAGAAAATAGTCCTGACAAAGTAATTACATAGAGTAATCCTGCCCTTGTCAGCTAAGGCATGTGTGTACAATCTAATACAATGCATTTTGTCACTTAATGGGAGTTTTGTGTGGATGGCAGTTAGCTTTAAGAAATGATTTAAATAAATGATGTTAAATCTGAGGTGCAGTGTTATGGCTTCTGTATTCCTGTTTAATGAACTGTTTTCACTTATTCTTCCTCTTTGCACACATTTAAATGATTTTATTTGGTTTAGAAAAATATACAACTAGAAATACAGTTGCGGTTTACATTATGGCACATAACAAATACTAATAAATATTGATTAACTTTAAATAAATATATACAAATTTGCTACTCACAGACAAGTCAAAGACACACATAATACCTTCTTTACACAGAGACAGCCGGTGGTGACAGAAACCAAACAGTATTTTGGCGCGGTATTATTCTTTTAATATCGTTACTACTAGTATTATGATTCGTTTACTGTGTTAGCATTTGTTCCCTGGCAACTTTCAGTGCTCACAACACTGAATACGCTCCAAGCTCTCAAACGCTTGGACAACCCACTGACACCAGCAGCAACCAAATTGATTTATGGTTTCTACCGGGATCTGATTCTAAGCAGTGAAGTGATGTATGTGTACATGAATAAGTCAAACGAACAGACAATTCCAATGATAAATGTGGATGCTAAAATAATTCTTGAAAATAATGAGGGGTTTTCCAGAGAACTGCTGTACAATTGTATTTTAGTTCAGTTATATCATACAGTGATTGTGCATTTGATTGCATAACTGAATTCCTAAATCATTCCTATAAACCCATGTCAACTTTAGTTTGTACTTTATTGTTATGTTATTATTATTTCTTAATTATTGTTATACCAGACTCTTACCCTAACACTATAGTAATGATATTTTATATGGGCTTGAGAACTGTCACTTATAAGCAACACAGTGCTCACTCTTTGAAGGCAGCTCTTTAAAATGCTGCATAATTTGATCAAAATGAGTTATTTTTTGATGAGAAAAAAAATGTTCTCATGAGCCCTGAATATTAACTGTAGTGGATCACAAATTAGTACTAGTAATTGTTTAGGTTACTTCATACTAGTGCTTTTATTGAGCTTATGGTCAAATATTTACCTATGTATAGGAATACATATATAGTTTAATAGAAGGTGTCTTATTTGAGCAAAAATGTTCTTATATTTATTAGGAATTTTCACCACCCTTTGCAATAAAATCCTTTCAAACCGTTTGGTTTAGTTTTTTTTTCTCAGTGTGCTGTGTTCCATTATGAGTGACAACATATCAAGGCATCACTAAATTTAGAGGAGGATACTGATGGTTGTGACCCCTGTTTTTGTTATTATTATTATTATTATTATTTACACTTTAGTAGCACCTTTCTTAATACCCAAGGAAAGCCAACAATCTAACAACAATAATAGTAGTAGGAACAGTAGTAGTCATAAGGTTTTATGAGTCACACAAAACAACAAGATGCATGTGTGAGATGAATTTTATTTTGGCTTGAAATCGGCTAAAGCTCCAACAACAAACACCAGAGCGGCCCGTAATGTAGGCCAGAGTCTAATGGGCACACACGTAGAAATGCAGGCAGTCAAACAGTCTACAACCAGCAGAAAGGTTGCTAGTGATAGCAGTAGTAGTGCTTAAACTCTCATAAGGGGAAGAGTTGGAAAGATCTGATGGTTAATCCGTCCAAAATCAGCCTCAGGTGGAGAGTTCAGTGGGTAGGTGGAGGGTTCTAAGGGAAGGTAGCGGGCTCTATGGTTGGAGTGCTAGCAAAAGCTAAGGTGGAAACAAGACCAGCAGTGTGAGTCTCTGATTTACTGCATCTGAAACACCTTTTCGTCTAGTGTTGGCCACATATGAATAAAGGGCTATGTTTAGAGTGGCTGATGTTGTGCCAGCTGGGCCTTGCCCCACTTTACCATGTGTGCAAAAGCTGTCCACCATATGGGTTCTGAAACCATTTTCAGCACCCTGGACAGCGGTCGGCCTGCCTGCAGACGCGATAGCTTTCTCCTTCCTAACAGCCAGATTCATAGGTGTGCATAAATGCCAAGGTGTAGCTGCCCCGCCGTAAACTGAACCGATTCTGTGCTCTTTCGATCCGATGTTACCTTGGGTCACACTCTGGATTTGCGCCCTTACTCCATGGATCGTCGCGGGAACATTTCAAAACATTTCAAGATCGTTTTTTGTGCCTGAAATGTTCACTCATGACAACGTGCTTGTCGCCCTTTGCAGCAACATGAGTGCTATATTAAGAATTTTTTTTGCCTATAGAAACATATTCGGAAGAGGCGTGAAGTCCAGGTCCTTCACCTTGGAGAGTGGACGAGTGAATGTGATCTCCACAAAACCCTCTCTAGGCTGCTCTGAGTTGGCAGCTACTCCCAGGCTGTGGAGTGCCTGCATCCTGGCAACCACTCCATCAGCCAAAAAAAAAAAAAAAAAAACCTCTATAAGTGCTGCTTCCCTGTTACCTAGCAACAAAGCCGGCCCTCCAAGGTCAGACTGCGTGCCTCAGACAGGCTGGGTGGTTGCGATTTGCCTAATTTATTTAAGCAATGTTCCCATGTAAGGCCATTTGTTTTGACAGCATTCAGCCAATCGGTCTTGCTGTCATATTACAGGAGGCACTCAGTCTGTATGCCTGGGAACAAAGAGTCTGGCTTCTGCTCTGGTCATACAGCAGACCCCACACTCGCTATTTGGCCTCCTTGTTCTATAGGCCGCCTAGGGATGTAAGCAATCTCACAAGAGTGTGTCCCATCAGTTTACCATAACACACGCACACACATTTTTCTGTTTCTAGATTCTTTGTCGGTTTAACCCCCTCCAAAGGAAATGCATGAAGAGTGAGATAGTGATAGCCTTGAAATTTGAAAATGACAGGCTTCAGGAGTTTACAGCAGTTGGTTTTGTTTTGTGTTTGTTTATTTATTGAAAAGGCAATGCATATTTTAAGGCCTGGAGATGTGCAATCACACACACACACACCTGCTGAGTCATTCTTCCATCTCAGTGGGTAACAGTGGGAGGTCACTCTCTCCACACACTGAGATAGAGGCTTTGGACAAGCTTCAGTACTAACTTCCAACTGACCAACTTAAATCAATTAGCAAAGAAAGTTAACAAAGTTGGGTCTTCTTTCATGACATTTAAATCATTGTCAAGCCGCCCACTCAATGCTAATTTGCTTAAACATGACCTAAAAGGCAAACAATCAATGCTGTTGTTATGGTCAGTGGCTGGAAGGTGGTGACTTGAAGTATGATTACAATTAGCATTGATATCTTGTTGGTTAAGGTACTTGGCTAGTAATCAGAGGGTGGCTGCTTCAAGCCCCACTTCTACCAAGTTGTCTAAGTGATTGTATCCAATCACAATTGTAAGTTGCTTCTGATAAAAGCATCAGCCAATTGACATGAATGTAAATGCAGAGTTTTTGAGCCAGTTGTACTGCAGCAAAGAGAAAAAAAACTAAATAAAGTGATTTTACAAAATTCTTACAATCATTGATGCTGAAAATGCGCTTTACAAGGTCTGGCTCCACTTAGTAGTAAAAACGGACCACATTAACAGAACATTACCCATAGCATAGATTCCATCCCAGCAGATACATTAAGAGACCCTCATATCTTCAAGCTAAAGAAGCCTGAACCTCTCTCATTTGTGACTTCATTCTACAAATTACGTTAACTTTTCTTTCTGTTTTCTACGTTCTCCAAAGTTTAAGAGAAAAGGACCTGACAAATGTAATTTACCTGAACCATTTTTTTTCTTTTTTCTTTTTTTTTTTTTACAATAGGTTGCATCCAAATATCAAACCGTGAATTTACAAAAAAAAAGTTTTTGTACACTCAGCACAACATCGATGCAGTCTTTTATTGTTTTGGTACAAATGCATTCAGTCACCTCATCTTTCAAAATTCATATATCTTTGTCTCACTCAAACTGCAATTCCTGTATTTGCTGCATCTTTAACATGTTTAAATACTCGTTTGAAAACTGGTCAAGGCTCAAACTAAATTGAATTTGGGACACATTTGGTATGAACTTTTATGTAAATATTGATGCAAACCAACATATAGAAGTGGCTAATAGAGACAAAAGTGTATGTGAGAGAGAGGAAATGTATATGTAATCTTTACTATATATATTACATTACATATGGCAGAAAAATAAAGCACTCTGAAATATATTTCAGCAGTTCTGATTAATTCGAAATGTAGTTCATTCATTTGATATGTACTGTAGTTCATTCATTTGATATGTACTGTAGTTCATTCATTTGATACGTAATCTTGTACATTCTATACAGTAAAGAAAAGCAATTCTTGTTTTGGGATCAATTGCTGGCTTATAAATTACAATGATACTTGTGTTTTCATTATAAAGTGTTATGGATGACGAAATGTGGTTATTACAAGCACACTTTTGAATGCATTACCTTTAGTTGATTTTGATGAGCGTTTTGGTGGGTTTAGTGCATTTTCCATGTGGGCTGAACTACAAAAGAGGTTTTCAAACTGTTTTTGTTTTATTGCTTTCTGTGATATACTGTATATGTACACCAGCCAACTGCATAAATCTTACTTAAAACCTAACAATTGACTGGTTTATGGTTTTAACGCTGCTAATTAAGGCTCTTACCATCCAATTAGCAGGCTGAGGTTCTTTCAAAGGCCGAACGCTGCTGATCTCAAGCTGTGGTCAATTCGCTTTGTGATGTGACGGCAATTCTGTGCCTCATTTCACCGCAAGTCATCGAATAAAATGATGTACATTGGTGTGCAAGTAAACATGCATTATAAACGGTGCTAAACCTAGAAATCATTTTAAGCCGTTGTCTGCTAAATGTCTCCCAGTGGACTGGGCACCAGGTTGGTAAACCTTTCATTTCCCTCCCTGGTCGATTGTGAAGCTCATAAAACTCCCCCAAGTGTAGTAAATGTTTGCATGGATGTCTATGAAGGGCAGTGCATACAAAACAGAGGTGAAACTATGTAATTGCAAGACAGATCTATCATTACAGCGATCACTGCAAGAAGGATCCATTGTTACAGCTCATAAACCCAGCTGAAGCACACTATGCTCGCTGCAAAATGCTTTTTATGGTTTATTCCATAATGAGTATTTAAGCCACCTTGTTTTGTTGTGTTGGGCTAGAATGCATTAACGCTTTAAAAGCATCTGGTGCCATGCGATGTACAGATCCCACAAGAGGAAGCATGAAAAGTTATTAAACGGCAGTGAAGGGACTGAAAAGGCTTCAAATTAGAGCACTGCTGAGAAATATCAGGTTGCATGGATGCCTGCCATGGAAGCTTCACTCAAAAACCATAGAGTCACCGAGTATGTCTGTGTTGGGAAAGGATGACTCACCTCGAGTACAGCCAAAAAACAAACTAACTAACAAACAAACAAACAGGCCATTGAGTGTGCTTGTGCGCACCCACACAAGCACACACAGCTGGGGGCTTCTGTCCCCTGACCCAGCTAAGGGCCACGGTATGCTTACAGTTAGCTGGGGGCCTCTGTCCCCTGACCCAGCTATGGGCCGAGGTATACTCACAGTTAGCTGGTGGCCTCTGTCCTCTGACCCAGCTAAGGGCCATGGTATACTCACAGTTAGCTGTGCGAGTAGTGTTGTTCACAAAGTCACTCCAGAAACTTGTGTATCTGGAGGATTAAATGTTTTATCCACCAGAGGCAGGTGAAAGTCACACAATCCCACAACATTTGACAGCTGCTCCTGCTTTATGCACGAACCGACTCAACAGTAAACAGGAGAACAGTCGAAGAATTTTCCCTCGCACACACGCGTGTAACGGTCTCTGACTTGTTTTCATTTCTTTTTTTACAAGTTTCCATGTCAACGTCAGCCCAGGCAATTTCACGCCAACTATTATGGCAAGGGGTATTTATCACTCTGGAACGGCATGGAAACGTCATCTAAATGAGGAGACAAGCTCAGCCTCCTTAAAGGTTTCCCTCATGGTTGTCACCATTATGCTTTATTCAGTCGGACATGTTGCATTAATTACTGAGGACAGGCACAACCTACCCACCAAACAAACACAGGATGTGTGAGGCAGATATTCCAAGCAAACATTCGAGCGGTTACAGGCAAACAAACACATAGTTAGCAAAGCGTTCTGTACATCTGTGTGGCCAGTAGCTCAGAAAGATGCAAACTAAACGCATTTCCCCAGCGATTTAATAAGTAAGTGCTTATTCTTATTATTCGAAACAGTCACATGGATCCTTCTAGATAACGACTGGGAGCCAAATAGTGTTAGGAATGAGAGATAATGGAATACAGGATTATAAAAGGAATCCCTGAACCTGAAAATACTTCTCTGCTTGGAACTAATTAGGAAGATCTTTAATTGATTTCACACACTAATTAGAGCCCCAGCTCTTTGTCGCGGTCAGTATCGGCTGACCTCCCACTCGGCGGCGGAGGTGAGTGACGAGCTTTCCTCTGTGGCTTCTCTGTCTCCGTCACCAATTTAACAGCGGCCGCCTCTCCGCAGCTGTAACGGCTGTGACGATTCCATTATGTTGCCAGGGGCAGCGAGGGGCCTTCTGTTTCGCCGTGTCAGATCTAATCAGCCCACCCCATCCCGCCCCGCCGCTGGGAAGAGCTCTGTTCCATGGCAGGATCCCCCGCCCACTGCCTTCTGTGGCATCTGGACACCATCCAACAGTGTGTGTGTTTGTGGGGGGGTGGGGGAGTCTTAAACCAAGATGTCGCCATAGGGGTGTTCTGACCACAAATGCTGGGAGTTCATGTGACAAAGAGACAATCGATGGTGCCACTTCAGCTGAGGAGAGGATGCTGGTCACCCACTGACTCTGCTGGAAGCCAAGGCCAAATGGTTTGGGAGGTGCTATTAGAGTGCACTGGCCATTGAAATCCAGAACAATGAATACTGACTAGTCTTACACATATATCGGCCATACACTGCACTCTTTAACTGCTGTTAAAAACTAAAACACACACCTTTATACAGCTTCAGGGCACACACACTCACACTGTCGCTCATGTGCACTACATTTAACAGGGGACACCTCAAAACTTATTCAAAGTGATAAACAATGATTTATAAGCAACTCATATCTTATATATAGTCATCCATCTCACAGTTTTCAATTATTTGTTAGGGCTACTGTCTATATCTCGGCCAAAATTATACATATTTATGATCACAAGAAACTGGATTGGACTTGCACATTTATTTATTTATTTGTTTGTTTGTTTATATTCACCATAACTTAAAGCAGTAAACAGAAAAAAAACTACTGAAATGGGATAAAGTTGCCTCTGTGTTTCATAACATAGATCTCTCTTCCAGCTGGCCTTCTTACTGACTTCATCAATCATAAACACACACACACTTCCACCAGAAGCCAGGCATCAGTAACAGTGACAGCTGTGTTAACGTCACTGACAGCATCTCAAACCACCGTGGCTGTTTGAATCACGGCATTCAACTACTCAACCACACAGAAATGTACAAAAGAGTCTCTATGTGACGTTACAGTGGGTGAAATTGATATTGGATGGTTAAAAAATTTATTAATTAAGTTATTGTTATACATGGCCATTTATTTATATAAAGTTACACATGCAAGAGATACATCATATAATGAATCAGTTTGATATTGATAATCAATTAAAAAACAATTATATCAGATCACAGACTCAGTTCAGCTGTGGTGTACCTCAAGTATCAGTGTTTCAGTTTCAGTATTCAGTATTCTGAGAAGTGTGGACCATGTCAGATTATACAGTTAGAAGTACACATCCTGACATTGGAGAAGAACAGAATTAGTAAGGAAGGGTCAGACTTGCTGTTAGAAACTCTATTATAAAAAGATAGTGTAACCCTCAATTCTGGCAGTAGAGCCTTCACCACTTGACAAATGGATGGTTTCTCTGTGGTAGTTGCAAAGACAAAGGTAACTGAGCCACTTCGAGCTCCACTCGTTTTCAGCTCTAATTCATGTGTCTAAAAAGTTCACCTCGCTTAACGAGACACCAGCTGAGAAGCCTGCTGAAAGTGACCTTTAGTGAATCATTGCACAATACGTGTAAACAGATTGTAGGGGTACCAACACCAGTTAGCTGTTTACTGGGACCACACATAACAGGCCTAATGCATTATCTCACCATAGGTTTTCTAGTAGTTATTCACATGGGTGCTTAAGTCACGTCGGTGCTAAAGCAGCAATATCGGGCTACAAAGAATGATATTACAGAGTTGTGTAAATTAACCTAAACAATATTCACTGCAGTAATGCACTAAAACCCAATCTAAATTTGTCGAGCTAACAAAATTTTGTTATGATTGAACGGCTCGATGTCCACGTGTTCAGAAAACTTTAATGATATTTCATCTACCTTTTAGGGCAAGGATGACCTTTGAGTCAGGGCAATATCCACCCTTCCCAAGAGATTGATTTAATTTATTATAGTATAACGTGTAGTCTGTTTTCAGCACAGGCTACATATTCATCAGCACAGGCTACATATTCTCTGATAAACTGGCTTCACCAACCATCTTCTAACCACCTTGGGTGGACCTGATAACTCAATTGTTCTTCCTTGCTTTTCTTGTCTCCTTTCATCTCAACTTTAGCTCATCCATCTGAGGAAACAAGGATGAGAAGCAAGAACGCAGAATCGATGATAAATGGGTCACTCTGTGACATCACTTTCATGTGACATCACTTGTTGATGACATGATGCACAGCTATATCATCATGTCAGCAGGCGTAACGGACACAGACATTTTCCCTAAGGCGCTATTTTCATCACACAACGTGAAACACATGCCGCAGTGATTATTTTCAGCCTGAAAGCTTGTGCACATGAAACAGGATTTGTGCATTTAGAAATGTGAAGAACATAATAAACATGAACATCTAAATAGGACAATTATTAAATAATAAATAAAATGCACTTTGTGAAGCGATGTTGCTCCTGCCATGGTATTTAAACTGAGCCAGATAAAGCTGAATGTGAACAATTCATACCATGAGCAGACGTTACTCACTGTGATAAAAAAAATAAATTCTTCCACATAGGATATATTTGTTTTTCCTTGCTGTGAAAGCCCCTTCTCTCCTCTGTGCTTGTTACCCCCTTAAAGATGGCACTGGCTGATCGGGCTCTGGGTGATGGGCCGGGGGAACCTCAGTAATCAGACTAGAACCACAACCAACATAAAACCAGTTCAAATTGCAAAGGGACAGCTTTGATATACATTTAGGACGATTGTAATACAAGATCCCTCCCATCTAAATCATTGCTGGAAATGATATCATTACCCATTTTTCTCTTCTATGTTTTATAGAAATGCAGAATAGACCAGAACAACAGTTGGCTTTAAATGAGGCTATACCCATAGGGAACAATATTATACATAGCCCTCATTTAAATAACCGAGGCGAAAGCATCACACCCATTTATAACCGTGATCAAGGAACTAAACAGAAAACAGTTTACAACTTGCTTCAGCTACCAAAAATAAATCAATAAATAAAATACTCTCTCTCATTTATTCTTATTCTCATTCCGTTATTCTCACTATTAAGTATTTACAGTCTGTTTTTTAAGTCTAGGTTTAAAACCTATTCGTTTAATTGGGTTTTTTGGAAGATTTTACTGTTAGAAAATTTGTGCAGATCTTGCAGTTCATGAACACAGAGATTTAGGGTAAACTGAGATGTTGGTGGTGTTGTTCCGCTGTTCTCTTGAGTTCACACAGGTGTGCTGATGACAAATGTCTCGGGGAACCTTCCTGTACGCAACTCTTCGGCCGCTCCCATTTTAGCTAAACATTGGACAAGGTGAGGCAGGACAGGAGACAAGGCACTTTATACAGAGCCTCATCCCAGCCAGTGTAAATATCCTTTTCCCCAGTGGAAAACTATGCTGAGAAAAACTAAAAAAATGAGACCAGGAAACTGTGCAAACTCACAATAGCCAGGAAACTGGCAAACCAGGAATCCTCTTGACCTCCAGGAATCATTTGACAAAAAGCACACACACACACACACACACACACACACACACACACACACACACACACAGGTACACAAGAACAACACCTACCAAAACAGTCAAGAAAACAAAAAGTAAAAACACACTGCTGAATGACCAGACACAGGTAAGCACTGTAAGGAGAAGGGGGAAAAAACAACACACTGGTCAAAAATGTGAACTAAACACAAACAAAACCATATGATACTGTTGCCATAGGAACCACAATGCTACGATGATGACTTGCCAAGCTGTACAACTGTCTCTCTTGTTTAGTCTAATACTGATGCGAGGATACACCTGACAGAAAACTCCTGCTCGTCTGACCTCCGAACCACTGTGACCACCGTGGAGCCTCAAGCAGGTGCCACTGACCCTCCAGCTGAGACTAATAAGCTCAACTTCATGTCTCAAATACTCTACCGATTACATTAAAAACTGCAGCTGGGTGTCATGGAGACTTTAGTGAACTGTTCATCATCTCCTTCCTCTGCGGCACTATTGACTATTTTACGCTCAGCACAACAAATTACGCCCTTTTGAGTCTTTTCTAGATGTTCTAGTCGGTAAGAGGCAAATCGAAGAAAAAAAACTTTTTAATGTTACAGACTTAAGTAAATATTTACGTATACACTTGCATGTATGCAGTATGAGGAAAACTAACAGAACTTTAGCAGTCTTCGTACACAATCTTCAGCAAACTGCATATAAGCCATCTCAAAACTGTTGTCCTATTGTTTGTTAAAAACTAAATGAAAGGATAAAAGAAGGCTAACCTGCTATACACACGAGAAACTCTTCATACAAAATGGCCACTATCCTAAACAGCCAAAAATGACTTGCAGATGTGTTTGCTGGAGAATTTCAACGTGTTGATATGATTATTATTCTTTCTCCCTCAGCTAACAAACGACAGCTCATAAGAGTAAAAGTTGGATTCGCTGTTTTCGCTATAACTAACGCGCGACCCGCTGATCTTAAAGGCACCACGATCTATTTTTACCCTCAGCTTTATCTAGGCACAATAACGTTTAGAAATAACCTGGTTACATATCCGTTTGCGCTAATTAATGTACCTGATTACATCTGCCTAATAATTATGCTCACTTAGCTACTTTATCCATTGTTGTAGATTTAATTTGTTATTTTTGTAATCTGCTGTTATTATAACTTTACCCCCCCCCCCCCGTCCCGAAAAAAAAAACTTCATTTGAAGGGTTTTATAATTCCTATGTAGATGTACAGTAGATATCCTGAAGAGAAAGACAACATTCCAGATGTCAACCATATATGCAATGTTTTAGTATAAAAAAAAAACTAACACAAAAATAAACAAAGAAAAAAACCCATTGGTCTGATACAGCACTACATAGCAAGGCAGGATTACATATTTGGCACATTTCATACATAAAGCAACAGAATGTGCTTTACAATCAATAAATGAGAGAGAGAGAGAGAGAGAGAGAGAGAGAGAGAGAGAGAGAGAGAGAGAGAGAGAGAAAAGGAGGGATTGCAGTGAATTACACAGAGTAACTGCAATGTACTGTAGAAAAAAAGATGTAGGGTTAGGCAAAACTGCAGTGAAGTGCAAATATTTTCCAGAGAAACAAGGTGTTTCAAAGAGCTTTACTGCCATTTTTACTATCTACACACACACACACACAAGGTTTCCAAAGAAAGACACCTTCATCAGCTGTGCAAGCAAAGTGCTTCTGAATTTGTAGAAGGAGCCAGTTTATATTAGAAAAAAAGATGTGTTTTTTATTCATACATATAATACATACACACACAGTATCTCACAGAAGTGAGTACACCCCTCAAACTTTTCTAAATATTTTATTATATTCTTTTCATGGGACAACACTTAAGATATGACAGTTTGTTACAATGTAGTCAGTGTACAGCTTGTATAACAGTGTAAATGTGCTATTCCCTCTAAATAACTCAGCACACAGCCATTAGTACTTAAACTGCTGGCAACGAAACTGAGTGCCCAATTAGCCATTTCCACTCCCCGGTGTCATGTGACTCATTAGTGTTTCAAGGTCTTAGGTGTGAAGCAGGTGTGTTAAATTTCATGTTCTCTTTCTCATACTGGTCACTGGAAGTTCAAGATGGCAACTGATGGCGTAAAACTCTCTGACGACCTGAAAAAAGAATTGTTGCTCTACATAAAGATGGCCTAGGCTATAAGAAAATTGCCAACACCCTAAAACTGAGCTGCAGCATGGTGGCCAAGACCATACAGCGGTTTAACAGGACAGGTTCCACTCAGAACATGGTCGACCAAAGAAGTTGAGTGTATGTGCTCAGCATCATATCCAGAGGTTGGCTTTTGAAAATAGACATATTGGAACTGCAATCATCGATGCCGAGGTTAAAGGGGTGGGGTTTCAGCCTGTCAGTGCTCATACATCGTCAAATGAAAGATAGAGGAGCACAAGGTCTCCACCAACTCTATGATGTCATCATGGAAGAAGATTTCAGTGGCAACATGTGAAGCTCTAGTGAAGTCCATGCCCTAGAGTTAAGGCAGTGCTGGAAAATAATGGTGGCCCAAAATGGTTTTGGTAACCAAAATTTTGGTTGCCCAAAATTGACACTTTGGGTAAAATTTGGCCATTTTCATTTATGGGTTATACTCACCTTCATTGCCAGTGGTTTAGACATTAATTGCTGTGTGTCGAGTTATTTTGACAGCACAACAAATTTACACTGTGATACAAACTGTTCACTGCATTCTATCAAAGTGTCATATCTTCAGTGTTGTCCCATGAAAAAATAATAAAATATTTATAAAAGTGTGAGGGGTGTACTCTGAAGTACTTATATGTACATCTTTTGGTATATTATAACAGGCTTTAAGAGTCTTGAAGAGAGCCTGGTTCC
The DNA here is from genome assembly GCA_028565775.1 of Sternarchorhynchus goeldii. Classification (NCBI taxonomy): domain Eukaryota; kingdom Metazoa; phylum Chordata; class Actinopteri; order Gymnotiformes; family Apteronotidae; genus Sternarchorhynchus; species Sternarchorhynchus goeldii. The sequence goes on from JAOXYF010000014.1 coordinate 813,964, forward strand.
TACTATTGCTCAAGTGTACTGGGAGGTCAGCAGTTGTTTTTTTTCTGTTTTTTCTTCTGTTTTTTAATACTGCATCAAAATGTCCTATATTCTCTGGTTGTATGCAAGGGTTAAAGGGCAAAGGTACCGCCCACTTACACTTAGCCAGGCATCGTTCAGGATTCCAGAACTGGACAGAGCAAGATGTGCATTACCTGGATCAACTACACCTCAATAACTCAATGCACTGCTGTTCTGCGCAGGCCTGAATCCTCTCAGACAGATAGTCAAGTACAGGTATAGATTCAGGAAACTCGCAATCTGCCTGGCCAGGATCTACAGCAAGGCATATAGAAATGCTAATTGGGCTGGAGAGGTGTGGTCAGATGATAAAAAAGACTTTAAAGGAACACCAAGTGCATGGGTCATAAGACTATCCACATACTATGAACTGTAAAATATCACTTCTCCTTATCTAGAGGTATGTGTCAAATAGACAAGAGTTTCATGGCAAGATATGCCTAAAGTCTGAAACGTAGGCTATAATTAGTAAACACCTCGAAACTTATTAGCCTAGGTGAAGAGGAGTGAGCAGTAACAGCACACTGATTTCTCATAAAGAGCTGTAATTACGCTAATGTTAGTGCCCAGACATGCCCTCGAACCATCTTTCTGCCTCCTGTTTGTTGCAGTCGCAGGGCGCAGAGAGCTAACGAGACAGCGTTATTAGCCCGCCGCAGCGATTAGCGCTTTTCTCTCAGCACCCTCTCGAACCTTTGTTCTCTCCCATCGCACACATTGTGTCTCTATGCTGGAAGTGTCGGTTGCCTCACAGATGGAAAGGATACAGGTCATGTGCAGCCAGAAAAGAGGCGAGAGAAGAGTCAAGCGGTTCCATCTCCCGCCTCTCAGCTAAATTACAGCCCCGCTTCAGCTTTTCGGGTTAGTTACAAGTGGCCTGTCATTACAACCCACAGAGAGAGAGAGAGAGAGAGAAAGAGCAAATCGTACCCTGAAAATGATAGGCATAATGTATGAACTGAGAAACAAACCAGATGATGCTGAATGAGAAGCAAAAATGAGCTAATGATTAATTTTATATATATTATATATATACACAGATACACATATATGCATACACACACACACACACACATATCCCCCACTGAGTGTGCTGAAATGTGTGTTGTCCATGGTACTACCTGTAAAAATCACAGAATAACTTACCAGTCTGCTATCAGTTACAGTTCACCTTACAGTGTACAGTAAGTCGCAGTAGAAATATCAAAACAAAGTGTAT
>JAOXYF010000014.1:815342-825950 GCA_028565775.1 Sternarchorhynchus goeldii
AAAACGGTTTTCACATATATCGCCACGTGAGTCCTGTCGGCTTTTTTTTGCAGCCCTCCTGGGTTCACACGTGACAGATATTATATATATCAAGACACTGGTAAAGTGGTGTATATATCCAGTTGTGTTTAAAATTATTCAACCCCCACTGCAGTAAAGTTTAGCATTTGTTTTTTATCTTGTTCACAATCAGATCAAATAAGGACTTATAATATATAATATACAAATGCAACTTAAATCACAATAATATTTTTTTATAATATACCAACAAATCCTTTTTTTGATTTTCTCACAGACAAAATTATTCAGCCCCATGAAGATTATCATTCTCAAGAACAGAGGTTTCAATTAGGCATTGAAAGCACCTGTAGATGTGAACAGAACCATAATGAGCAGCAATTAAGTAGATTTAAAAGGACTGAGATATTCAGTTCCCCCTAGACAGTTAATAGTGTCTTTGCAACATGGTGAATTCCAGTGAATGGTCAAAGAAATCAAGAGAGGAGGTAATTTCTCTTCATAAGAAAGGATATGAATATAAAAACATAGCAAAGACATTAAACATTTCAAGAGACACAATTGGAAGTATAATTCACAAGTTTAAGACTAAAAGCACAGTGGAAAAGCATGTGGACAAATCACAAAGGTTTTGGGATACTGCTCTCTGGAGTGATGAGACAAAAGTGGAACTCTTTGGGTCTATGGCTCAACAATAAGTCTGGAGGAGGAAGAACGAGGCCTATGCATACATATATGCCTACTCTGAAGCATGGTAGTGGGTCAGTCATGCTCTCAGGCTGTTTTGCTGCTTCAGGTACAGGGAATCCCCACCGTTTAGAAGGTACCATGAATTCAGTTAACTACCAGGAGATCTTGGGTGGAAGAGTCATGTAGCCAGTGACAGAGCTGAAGCTTGGGAGATGTTGGACCTTCCAACAGAACAACGATCCCAAGCATACCTTCAATTCTAGAATGAGTTGGTTGCAGAAGAAGGGCTGGAAGATCCTGGAGTGGCCATCGCAATCACCCAACTTAAATCCCATAGAAAATCTCTGGTGGGACTTGAACAAGGCAGTTGCAGCATGCAAGCCCAAGAATGTCAATGAACTGGAGGCCTTTGCTCATGAGGAATGGGTTATGATACCTGGGGATCATTGCAAGAAACTTTTCAAGCTATGTTTCACGTTTGAAGGATGTCATTACTGCCAAAGGTAGTTGTACTAAGCAGTAATGATGAGGTTGAATAACTTTGTCAATGACAAAATCACAAAAAGGACATTTGTTGGTATATTAGAAAAAACACTGTTGTAATTTAAGTTGCATTTGTCTATAACACAAGTACTTAATTGATCTGATTGTGAACATAATAAATGCTAAAACTTGCTAAAACACTTTACTGTAGTGAGGGTTGAATAATTTTGAACAAAAATTATTGAACAACTGTCTCGTTTCTGTGAGGGTGTGTTCGTGTGAGGGTGTTTTCTGTGTGTACGTTGTTGTGTGGTGGGCTGAGTGCGTGTTGTGTTCGTGTATGTTCGGTAGCATCCGTGAGTGACTGTTGGTGTTCGTGAATGTTCGTTAGTGTTATTCGTTTAACCTGAGTCTTGTTAGGGTGTGTATGTAAGCGTGTTTCTTCAAAAGAAACCTTTTGAAGGTTTCTTACTCTTGCTCTCAGGGAGTTTTTCCTTGCCTCTGTTGCCCTTGGCTTGCTCACTGAAGGCTTGGACTTGGACATCTGTAAAGCTGCTTTGAGACAACGGTTGTTGTAAAAAGCTCTATATAGATACATTTTGACTTGACTTAATGTTGTGCTCCAGTCCTACAAACCTCAAAAAAAAAAAAAAAATCTTACAGTCAAGACAGTGTCAGCATGTAGAGTGAGCAAAGTATGCAGCGTTTTCTACCGAAGCAGCCTGGTCTACTGCTCCACCTCCCTGAGCATGGGAAGACAGCCAGCATCTGTGCTGCGTCGTGGTTACTGGGGTATTCAAGTCTCATCCGTTCCTGTGTATCAGCATGACCAGCGAACTGTCTCGGGCTCTGCGCTTTCATGCGGGGCCGCGAGCATCTCTGGTAGCCAGGCGCCGAACACAACGCCCCGGCCGCCTGATGCCGTGACACCCCGAAAATTGTGTCCTCGTCCTTGGCGGGCCACATCATTTCTGAAAAAAGCGGAGGAAGAGCTTTTTTTTAATTCCCCCTTCCCCTCCCGCCTGCTTTTGTGCTCGTGGCTGTCACTTGTGGAGCCGTGGAGGAACAGAAGCATGAAGCACAACGGAGCTGTTCACTGGGCTGCCACCTCGTGAGAGAGACAGCTTCATCCACAGAATACCAACAGCACTGGGAGGAGTTAGGAAAACCACTAACGTGCATTACAAATGACATCCATTAAGAAATTGTCTATGCACACTGCAGTACATTCTTATGTACATAGAAAGGTTTTTTTTTTTTCCAAATAGACAACTGTTAAAAGTAATGTCACCAAAAACTAGTACTAAATGAGTAAAAAGCTTAACAACATCAGTGCTCTGTACACTGACAAAGCTCAAATACAATGCCATGCATAACTTATGTAATACAGGTAATACGTTTATGTAATACTATGTACTGCTGTTAAATTCTCCTTTAAATGGTAGTAAAGGGCCACCAACTCTGAGAATATCCAGAAATTGTCTCATCAATCAATAATCTATCTATGTGATGAAAAAAAAAGATCTGTCTCCCCAAAAACTTTATTTCTTCAAATTGTAAGGACTCCAAGTGTGTGTGTGTCTGATGGTAAGCAGAGGAGCAAATCTTTAATTTTTTTTCTTCAGGAAGAGCAAGCTACATCTCTCATGCTTCCACTGCTGATTCTTTCTCTCCTTTTCCTTTAGACTCTTCCAGGTATCAAGAACGGAAACCATCTCACCAAGGTCATAACAGGCAAATGGAGCATTTCATGCCAGATGTTTGTGTCCTGCGAGGCAGAGCTGCCCAGTGTATTTACCCCAGAGTACAATCTTCTTTTTCTTTTCTGTCAGAACTTGCTTGATATAATGGCAGGCGTAACAGTGAAAGTGTTTTTGTCAAACTGCAGAATCTCAGGTGAGGAGGACACAAATTTCTAGTCTGACCACAGCGTAATAGTTACAGGAAGCTAACCCTGTTTTTTCACAGCCATTAATGGGTTGTGAGCCCTAGACAAAGGTCCATATGAGTCCACTGTGGGTTTTCTGTGGATAATATTGGTTAGGCCAAACCTAAAGAAATCCTGCACAGGATCACAGTGGTGAGCCCATGCTGAGCCCATGGTATCCACCTTCCTGCATGAGTGTGGACAAGCCAAACCCATACAAATCCCACATGGGTTCACTAGGGTTACAGATCAGTAACGGTACATGAAGATCTGTATGAAATGCTGTTTAGGATTTTGCACAGATTTTGACAATTTAATGCTCACTGTAGAACCTTCATCTTGTTTAACCTTTCGATCCTGTTAATGACAATTTTATACTCCTTTGCTAAAATGTGATCTTGCAGCACATGTTTCAAACTCAAACTACGCATCAATATGGCCAATGTTTGCATCTGGTTATATCACGCTGTTTAGACATCTAATTTTTTAGACTTTGCTATTACTGATGACTACTGTCTTTTTGCAATACTTATTCTCACCTGAAATGAGACTGATATGAAAATCATTAGGAAGTAGTATTTTATTGATGATTCAGTGGCAACTTCTGACCTGTGTATTTCATGTCCTCCTTTCTTCAATGTCTGGCAACAGTCTAGTTGAGCAGTTTACCCTGAAACTTAAAGAATGCATTATCCTGTAGCCCCACTACAAATGAGGTCTATTCAATCTCATGAAGAAATCCAACCACCATTTAAAAACTAAAAATACACTACAGGAAAGCAGAATGAAATCAAGACAACTGTCTTGACAGGCCACTGTGATATTTATTAAAATCAACTGAAATAGTTTAATAATTAAGTTAAAATAGCCCTGGAGGCCTCATTGACATTCAAACTTCCACTTTTGCATCATCAATAGGCTGATTAACCACATGATCCATCTGAACTCTTAAATGACAATTCCAATGGGTTTGTCATTTTTTGGCGGGGAGGAAAATCATTTACAGTAGCAATAGCAACCGATCATTGCCTGGCCTTAGATCTCATTTACTCATGAAGCATTTACTAAAGGGTTTTCACTTTCTAACATGACCTGCTGCCCTCTAGATTTTTTACCATTTGGCTTTTCCCCCAAGGGATATTATGGAAGTTGTCAGTCACTTCAGCAAAAACTCTTGAAAACAGATGTTTCCTGGCCTCGCCTGAAATATTCCCAATTTCCCAAATCAAATATTCCTTTTCTAGACAAACTCAAATTATTTTTTTCAACTCTATAATTATTTCATTCAAATAGCTTAGATGAGATATTGCAGGATGCCTTCTATGACTCCCATATCAGAGAAGCAGCACTTCTTAAAATTTGATCTTTGATCTTTGAAACTAATCAAATAATATGTAGATAGTTTATTTGCAATTATTCCTTTAGATTGCAGCACTGCTTTTGATAAAGTTGCACACAAGACATTATCTCTTGGCTATACATGTTATATTACCCTTTATATATTTGTTCCAGTTCTACTGTAACTCTCATGATTACTATATGGCATTTGAAACTCGTCTCTTGCTTTGTCTTATTGATTTCTTCAAGATTTGGTCTGCAGTCCAGCACTATTCAATCAATAAAAATAAATCCAACATTTCCTTCCAGGATGCAGGTGATGTACAGCGCAGTATAGCTTTAGCTACACTTGATGGTTTATAATGGATGGTTCTTTGTGTAAATGAGGTCGATGTCGGCCAAGTGGATAGAGCTTTGCGTTCTCGTTTGCGAGGTTGCAGGTTCAATTCCCAGCTCTACTAAACAGCTGCAGTTGGGCCTTTAACCCTCTTGGCTCCAGGGTTGCCATAAAATGCTCTCCCAGCTCTCAAGGAAGTAGATAGATACTAAACAACATTTCATTATACTGTACATGTGTATATGTACAATGGAATAATAAAGTCTTTCCATCTGGCCTATGTCTTAATCTTAATATATACACAAAAAACAGCTGCTTTGATTGATAAAGGCAAACTATAAACTGTTGCACTGAATGCACCTGAGAATTATATCCAAGTCCCATAGCATTAGTACTGTTTGTGTGAACTCCTCTGGACCACTGCTGTACTCTTTTCTTTGGTCTACCCACAATCGTCTCTAGCTTGCAACAAGTAAAATAATGCTGAAGCAAGAATTTGCAAGTGAAGATTTTTCACCTGTTCTCAGACAGCATCACTGAAATCTGTGGCTTTATATGTGGTAGGTATGTAATAAAGTGAGGATGTAATGAGTTAAATATGTATTAAGGTTGCACACTGTACATAGGGCCCTTCCTCCTCTCTAAGTGCTTAGCATAGTCAAAATCTCCTTCTTCTTCCTGCAATAGCTTTAGTCCAAGATTGGTGGAAACTCAGTAGTTAAACAAATCATCTCCTCTCTTAGCTTTCTCTTTCAGTACCTTAAATGTGTTATTAATTGCATCATTCACCATTACTGAAAACATAGTCAGTGGTCCAAGTGAATCCCCACTTTCTCTACGAGAACACAACAAGCAGTCTCTCATTAGTGAGAATATTGTTCCTCAGCCAGCCATGTGCAGTGCAGTTCAAGGATGCCCATTCTTCAGCAGATGGCATAGCAGGGGGCTCATCAACCAACCCCTATCACCCCCCAACAACCTCATTGGTCCGCATATAAATTGGGCCAAATTCCATGTAAACTAATTAATGTCAACCTGTTCAATATTCATGCATCAGTAAAAAAAAGAGGTAAAGAAATCAGAAGATCAAAATCCTCTGGATATATAATACCAATTCAGAAACATGTTTACAACGACCAAGTTCACTATCTTTTTCCTGGCATCAGTATCATATAAGAAACGTACGAATCATCCTTGAGACCCTCAGACTGCAATTTAACATATATATGCCAGGTTCATAGTAGACTCAAAAGAAAGACTCCTTTCAAAAGATGTAATATGCTAGAAATAAATGACCAGGTCAAGTTCCCAATTAACCCTGTGGCACTGCATTTGGATTCTCACAAAGCAGAAATGTTCTTCACGAACAGTTCAGTACAGTTTATTAATGGTCCATAACAGTGTATAATTCCACAAGATGTGAACCAAGATCACCACATTATACATGGAAACACGGTAAACGTGGCAAGCAGTGGCTTGAATGTTGATGGAAATGAGACTCCGGGACATGAACAGGATGTTTAGCACATGTGCTAAAGTCTTTAGTGCAGTGTCACAGTTTCACCCCTTCAGCATTGTGGTTCCCAGGTTGAAAGCTCCATATGCTTTTGTTGTGGTTTTATCCTTGTTCCTGCCCTGCCATATACTATGTTCACCTGTGTTTTGTTTCTCCCTCATCAGTTGGTACATTTTAAACTGTGTGCTTTCCAGTTAGTGATTTTTCTACATTCTATTTCTGTATTTTCATATTGCCCCTGTCCCAGAGGAGTCATGAGCTGTCATGGGTTTTCATGAGACACCAGACATTTCATGGCTTTAAATTCATTTGACCTTTAATTGTCTGTCCATCGGGATGGTGGACTCAAAACATGCTCACTTGTGCATTTCTATCTTACCTCATTCTGTCATTGATACAAACATTGTCATCATGCCATATATCAATGCTATGTATAGCTTATTTAAAAAAAAATAATAATTGTGGTTTTATGTTTTTGATGGCAGTATGAGGTTTATTAGAGAACCTCAGCAATATCTTCTTGTACTTGTACCCTGACAAGAAACACATTCTATTCTAATGCGTTGCAATGTCAGTATTTATTTTTGGACGTCTCTCTCGATTTCTGTCTTTTTCTTTTTTCCACACTTTCTCCAGAGTGGCTGATAAAGCAGCCAGCTGTGACACTACCTGCGGAGAAGACACTTGTTCAACTCGCAGTGAACAGATGCTTGATGATCTGCACTGACCTAGAGTAGCCTCCCTCCCAAAGGCCTCAGCATGGGGCCCTAGGTGAGCAACAGCAGGGATTTCCTGTTCATAGCTCAGAGCGAGAAAGTGCTGAGGCATAGCGTACACCTCTAGTTTGGAAAGAATACTTTGGCTGATGTTCTTTAACATCTTCGATCGCAGTAGCCCTTTAAAACATGCTTACGCCCCCTTGTTTCTGGTTCAGTGAAGATGACTAGATATGCTAATTAACTGGGTGGTGTCATGCTTAATTAGCAAAGCATCTTCTTTATCTTAGAAGATCTCTCACTGGGTGAAATTCTATTATTATTGGTTCAGATGTATGGTCCAATAACCCAACAGCTTGATAAAGCTTTCGTTAGTTTTCTTCAAAGAACATACTTTTCTCAAGCTCATCTTGCTTTCCAACATGTTTGAGTGTCTGAAGTATACTTATAGAAGCAACAGACTTCATTTCACTCCTACTGGTTTGACTTTGCATGCCAGTTGGCTTCTCTCTGGCTCTCATGTAGCATTTGCTCACTTCTAGTATTATGAATATGTACTATGCATGGCTTGCTAAATTTTAATCATTTTTGTTGCAAAGCAGACAAGAATCATATTTGTAAAAAAAAAAAAAAAAAATTGTGAAGGCATTACTTGTATGATCCTTTGCTTTGCATCAAAGGAATGTGGTGATCAAACAAGAAGATCTCAGCCATGTGACTAAATGTACCGGCTTGTGTAGTCCGCATAGCAGGGTCAGGAAATGGTGTCCATGGCTAGCGCCACTCCAGTTAATATTCCTCACGACCACCTGCTCGAATTTACCTCACACCTGTCTGTGTGGAGTTTGGAGAGCGGCATGTGCGCAGAAGAGCCTGTCTCTCATCACCCCAGAGCAGTAGCTCAGTGTATTAGCATTCACCAGCCATCTCTTCACCAGTCGCTGGTCCCTCAGAAGGGATTGGGTGGGGCCTCGAACCCCAGCATTGGCCCAGTGCAGAACAATTTATCCAGCCATTGGTACTGCTCCTTCTAAATGCCTAATAGCTTCACTCAAGGGGGCCCTTGTGAAGCAATTCGGCATAATTTAAGAGGGAACCAGCTTTGAAAGTCAATAGGCGGTTCATGCATAATTAGTGTGGCTGCTGCCCATGAAAGCTGCACAGTAAGTGGCCGGTTTTTGAGTGTTTGGTGGTGCCTTGAGAAGTCGCTTCTAGCAATCATGCTGGACTACTCTCTGTGGATGCTGCAATGATGAATTTGCTTCGGCAGATCATTTGCAGTCAAGGAAGGCAATCCACCTGTTTGCCACTATCAAGTACGCAAAGAGAAATACATGGATATTTTCATGACTAAGGCTTATTAAATATAATTATCAGTCATAATAAACACAAAAGTGGCTATGCGAAGGCCCATGCACTCAGTGAAACTGCATGTATACTGTAATTAGAATAAACCATGAGGCTTCAGTCCACCCACACTTCCTTAAAAAGGAATAGTTAAATAAGAGCAACAGCAGTATGTTAATTCTAAGAACTTTCTGCTTCGTCAGGAACATAATGTACTGTCCAGGCTTTTAGACGACAGAAAACACAGTTATTTACAGTGCAGTGGTGATGCTGGACTGTGCCTGAAGAGGAGGTGAAGATTAAGGATCCCAGGAAAGACAATAATAAAATTGTATTTACCAAAGAATTTGGAACAAAAGCCACGGTATGTAAATGCTCAGTAATACTTTGTATCAAAGAATAAGACGGTTGAATTAATCTATGCAAAAAAGAGAAGAGAATATGCAGATCCTTACCACGTCTAGCATTGGTAGTAAATATGAGTAAATATACATTTGTTAAGGGAGGTGGCTTCATTCAGGCTCAGAGGATTAGTGCATGTTAAAGTGTCTACCATATCAAGAAGTGATGAAGCCACTTCGAAACATGGTGAAATCTTTCATAAAAAAAAAATTAATAAATAAATATGATTTAATCAACTGTTTTTGTAAGTGTTTCGCTTCTGATTTGCAGGTGAAGTTAATCTGAGCCCGTTACACTTATTAAACCAATTGGACATACCAGCTCCCTCTCTGTACTCATCTGCCCTCCCTCCACACACAAATTTGCGATATACACAAGCTCAGCTGTGTTACCTCTTTCTCTAACCATTTTACACACACATTAACCCAGTGAGGTTTGCTTGCCAAGTGACAGGCTGAACTCAAAACAAAATGAAAAATCTCTGTTCTTCAGATCAAGAGCTAATTAAAAATTGACGAAGAGAACCACATAACAACCAACAATGGGCCTCAAGCAAGAACCATTTGTGTGAGCAGATTCTTCCTAATTTACAATAGTCACCAATTTCCTGGTATTCAGAAATGTTCTCCTAGGTATAAACAAAATGCATGAGTGCTCCAGACCTGTGTATCCATCTTAAACAACCATTGTCCTCCAATGAACAAACACATGAAGAAACAAATAAAAATGGCTAGACCAATGGCTTGTTGTTTTGTTTTAATGTGTTTTCATTTAATGATCTCTGAAAGCAGAAAATCTGCACATATTTACCATTAGATGGCATTTTTATGAAAGATACTTCTGAATCGAAATGGCAGGATCTAATAAAACATTTAGGGTTTATTTCATAAGATTTTCACACATGGTCATAAGCCTTTATAAACCTGATGAGGTGCAGTCATACAATCTGACTTTAAAATTTATGAGAAATTCAAGATAAGAATATAATAAAATGTTCTTTCATGAGGTACACTCTCTTCTGTTGCCAATTATTTGTACTATGTGGAAAAAAAACAAATACCTGGCTGGTTTACCAAGTTGAAAATTTGGGGATAGAGACAATAGAGACATATATTTTTATAAAGAGATTAAATTCAAAATCTTCTGGTCTTTTAGCCATATCTGTCCCATTGGCTAAAAATAATAATCTGTATGTGTTCTTACTTTGTTGACCTTTACATTTATGACAGAGTACAGTGGAGGCTCCTGTATTGTATTCACAGGACAATATGCCACATAAATTACACTGCTAAGGCAAAACTGGGCAGACACAATACTACTCAATAATACTATTCAATAATACTACTCCAAATAAAACAATAACAAAATAGCAAATCATTCTCACGTTCTGAAAATAAAATGGTCTGAACATGTTCTGCTCCATCACATCTGCTTAAAAACCTAAAACGCTTGAACATTAGACTCTAATTGGCCGGTTTAAATGCAGGGATTTGGAATCCTGTACGTAAGCAAAGCTCTGAGTAAACAACATGACTGAGTCATTCTGACAGTTCTTAAGCTCACTTCAAAGACCCCCGCCCTTAACCCGCCCTTTGTCTGTGCGCCGTCCGTCTGCTCTCAGAGGAACCTCAGTCTTGCTTCAAAACCCGTGTAATTTTAGCACAACACAGCACAAACAGTTCTCCTTCCTGCTGGAAAGCAGCACCCTGCTTTAAGGACTCGCCCATGAGAAGCATTACTGAAGGAGTAGAGATCAATGACATAGTCTGACAAAAGGAAAGCCAACGGCGCCCCAACCCCCACCACCCCCACCCCCTCACCCCCCAGGCAAAAT
>JAOXYF010000014.1:871942-882124 GCA_028565775.1 Sternarchorhynchus goeldii
GTAGCAACCAAAGTCTCACCTTTGTGTGTGTGAGCTTCAAGCATTCACCTTTTATGTGTCACTCCAGGTATTTTCTTCGTCTTCTAGCGAGGCAGACAGAAGAATCTGCTATGACTCACAATGGCCCAGTCAGGGTTCTTGTCTGTGCGCTGCTTTTCTTATATAACAGTCCTGATATGTACAGAAGGGAATGGAGACCTCATACTGTATTTGTTTTTTTACAATATATGACCAATTTAAACAAAGCAATTTAAACTTAGTAAATGAACGAATATATCAGAGTATCTATTTTTAAAATAAAGTTACTGATTACTTATTCCTCTCAATGATAATGTGATATAATGTGCAGTTGACAACTCCAAAATGCAAATGTCTTAAAATGCTCCAGAGCTATTTGAGACCAGCTGGTGAATTTAATTCATTGCTAATTTTGTGAAATATATAATTTGCTTGCAATTTAGCGCAATGTGGCTTTTAACTCCTTTTCGCCTCTGAATTTGATGGGACTGAATGTTTATAAAGTTCAGGTGTACACCAGCGAACCCCACCAAGGCCGCCTAGCCGAAAGCACAGCATCAATAATCATAGAATTAAGTGAAAGGGGCTTACAGCTCTGAACTCCACAGTGTTTGAGAAACGGTTATTAGAGAGAAAAGCAATAATGAACTCAATGGGGTGAAATTAAACCCTCCATCAGGAGACTGGCCTCCCCTAATCATCCTTCACAGAGTGACATTAAAGCACATCACTCCATCTACTGTTACTGCAGCATGTTCGCCGCACAGAGGAGAGACATGCAAATGAGATGGTGGGTATGCTGCTGAGATCTCCATAGCAAGGCCTATCGCCAGTGGTGGCAGCAGTGAAATGAATCTAAAATCACTGTCTACCCAAAATAGAAAACTGCCTGTGATGTATGTGGGGGGAAATAAACAAACAAGCAAGTAAACTAAATTTTCTGATTCTAATGAGTGATGTATGTCTATGTGGCGCCAATAACGTTTTTGAATTTCTGTTATCGGTGGGAACTTTCTGGTTCTCAAAAGGAATAATTCATTTGAAAACTACAATATCTAAAACATTTCTTCCAGGTTACAAATGTTGAGGGTGGAGTTAGCTGTAGGCAAAGCATCATTTACCTATAATAACACACAAGTGGAAGTACCCAACAATGCAACATTGTGTGTGTGCTTGTTTTTTTCTTCACTACCCAATACTCCTGGGTTCAGTGCAGTCTTTCCTGGTGGGACAGTAGCAGTGTCTCAGAGATGACCGTAGCCTGCAGCTAGAGAAATGTGTGGACAACCAGTGCACAATAATGAGGGCACCTAGGATTGTTCTCACACAATGTGGGTTGAATAACAAAGTGTCATTCATTTATGTTACACATTCATGTTGGAGTGGGAAAAAAAACCAACAGAAAAGTGTGCAGATTCTAATAAAGGCAGAGGTGCGTGATTTACTAATACAGAAAAAAATTTGGATTTTTTGAATTTTTTTTTTTAAGATGCTGCAATGGGTATTACTGCAATATTATAACTGTCTACCAAAGGTAAAATCATTGTCAGAAGTTATACAGAGGCAGGCAGTGATTACAGACCTACCTATGATTGAGATCTATATGATTTGTAATCAGCCTCAATACAAAAGAGTGAATGAATTGAAAAGTAATACACAGAGGGTTGATACTTTAAGCAGTAAAATCTAAAGATTATGCATTCATAATACACACGTACTTGGCAAGGGGATAGAAAGTGGATGGAGGAAAAATTGTCAGTCATTGTAGGCTCTCAATCCATTCCTCTCATTAGTCCAGAACAGCAAATATGTAGATTAACAGTAATTAGCAATACACTCTTCTCTTGAGAGTAACTGGCCAATTAATACACCGTGCATGACTTATGACCGCATGAAACCTGCTTATGTAAGGGTTTTGGGTAAGTTGGTCTACAAGAAAGAAGTTTTTTTTCCGAGATTTTTACTACATTTCCTTAATTTCCCCACACCAACTTGCATGGCTGATTAACTGTGACTATTAAAAGCCAAAGACCTTTTGTGTTGGAATAAAAAGGTGTGGCCTGGAGTCTGATTGTGTTGGAATAAAAAGGTGTGGCCTGGAGTCTGATTGTGTTGGAATAAAAAGATGTGGCCTGGAGTCTGATTGTGTTGGAATAAAAAGATGTGGCCTAGGGTCTGATTGCCGATTGCAATATCATTCCCTTCAGCAGTTTCTGAACTCCAAAGCACAATTATCTGTATTTCTCACTTAAATGTACCCTAAGGAATTATTTGCTATTTATTCAACTGCTTGTATCAGTCACAGATGAGAAGTTACCTCAGGCAGTGGTCCAGCCTGTAGGTCTGTGGAAAATGACATAACAACAGGAAGACAACAACCAGCTACAGCATGGTCTCGGTGCCATTTTACACAAAACTGAAAAAACCCCAAAAAACTAGCCATTGTATAATATTAGTATTCAAATGGTTTCATGGTGAAGCCATTCCAGGTAAAAAAATTTATAAAAGATATCCAGATAACAAATGTTTTTGTAACCAATTTTTGGTTGTGAATATTATTAATTTTAGAAAAAAAAATTCTTAAGAGCCAGGTCCAAACAACATCAGCTGCTGAGATAGTACACGATTTGTGTACATAGGAAATTTTTATTGATATGACATGATGTGGTTGTGAAAAGTGTGCTGGAACTAAGCCTTTATCAGTCTCACACTCGGTCATGTTATGCCGTATTACAGATTAATTGTCATTTTTGCATGGCATGCCTTACCTTAAACAGAACCTGTTCAAGGAGGTAGAGGACTGTTGTTTGTTCTGAGAGAGGAGACATCACTGAAGTGGAAGACCTTGAAACTCAAGTGGAATTGCTTTGTGTATTGGGCTACTCAAACTGCACTCAGGGGGGGTGACTGCAGTCAAAAGCTTTTGCTATCACACAAAACCTGGTTGCTTCATGGCATATCTTTGACCACAGTCATAAGATAAAAGGCAGTTGATAAATTTAATTATTAATAGTGAATAACAACAACACTGTTCAGTTGGGTTAGAGGAGAGATATTTTTTTTATAGAAACCTTCAGTATTTTTCGGCCTAATCTCCTAACCTCATCTACCACGTTTGTAGCATAAGACTGAATAACTCAAAACACACACGTAATAAAGGCAAAAAAAAGAGGAACAAATCTCGATTGTGTGTTTAGAGTTGTTTTTGTTATACCAAGTACAGATAAATGCTTCACAATAATTGTTTATGGCATTTGACCATACACTACAAATGCAGTATATATGTTGGAAAAAACTGAAATATTTATTTTGTGTGTGTGTTAATGGAAATGTGTATATTCTTTGAAACATCTGTTTCAAATAACTGTTTCAAAACGTGCTTGAAAACATTATATCCATATGGTAACCTCACAAATCTAGTTGGGGATAGCTGCCTCAATTATGTTTCCTGTCTAGAGCTAACCCTTATGAGGATCAAGGAGTCCACCTCAATTATAGTTTCCAGATGAAGTCAGCATAAAAGAATGATTGCTCTGGGACTTAATACTCCCTGGGATAGATATGAGAGTGTGTGCAAGTGTGCCTTCACCTTTAAGAAAGGGATATTTTGGTCATAGATACAAACTCTCACAAACCGGTTAGAGTTAATAGAATTAACTTACTACAGAAGTCAAAATTTCTGTATGATAGAGATGGTTCAGACTGCCACGGCTGATCTTGGATGTGGAACACGCTGGGCAATGTGGTGAATTTGTACTCGTGTAGCGGAGGGAGGGAGGAGCTGTCTACCTTCACCTGTCTGTCTCCTGCACACTGAGGCCTGCTGAATGGGAGGGAGGAATGGAGCCTCATTCAGACGTGCTTATCTCTCCCAGACTCCTGTCACTGTGCACAATGCAGTCTGGAGAAGCCACGGATGATCCCGATCCCTCTCTGTGGAACACAGTGGGTTGCATCCTGAGCGATCAACGCAAGCATGAGAAACCTTTTTAAAAGGTACTCTGTGATTTAGAAAGAAAAAAGTGGTGACTCAACAGCAATGCACTGAGAACGGATGCTCAAGTTGCTTGCCTCTATTTCTTTCAATAAAATGGAACTGAAGGTATCTGGTTACTTTCTCATGAAGGGAAATGAAGATTTCTCTCTGAACCGAGATAATTGTGAAGTGTATTCTGAATAATCTAGATTTTCTGCATAAACGACTCTGAATGGAATCTGAATATAGTAATAATAATAAAGTAATAACTAAGTTGTTTATTTAAATACATATTTGTGGCATAATACATTTTATAACATGTTAAAAAACTGTTCTTATTGTCTTAATTGAAGGTTGGCAAACAATACAAGGTAACACTCGGACTGCAAGCTACAAAGTAGGGGCAAGACTTTGCACTGAATAGATGCGAGACAGAGATTTGTACATTGAAACTAATTAGTTAAACAAGGACAACTGAGTCAAGAGGGTAGCAAATGGAGATTAGAATTCAGGGAGTCACCCTCTTGCAGCTAAGCAGCCAGTAGCGCTGATGAACCACCCACCCACCATAGGATGGTCCAGCACCATGTTTCTGGTTCTGACAATGGTATAAGCATAAGAACCTCCAAGTCTATTGATTGAGATGTTCTACCTGGACATTACTCTGTGGGTAATATCCACACAGAGTTGCTGACAGAAGGCTTTCCATATCTATGAGGGTAATTGGACCCTCGGGTCATACACAATGTAGGAAGTCAAAACTGATGAATACTTAATTGATCAGACACTCCACTGGGATGTGGAGGTTTAGAGAACAAGTTGTAGAGAAACTGTTTGTATCAACCAGTTCTGTTGTCTTACAACAGGAAAGGGTAAAAGGCAATGAGCAAATCCACCTCAGTGTGGGACCAGAGTGGCCGAGGGTTAGGCAGTGGCTCCAGGAGTAGTGAAGATGGTACAAATTTGACGAGATTTAAGATAGGACTGCTTAACACATTCTTACAAGAGTAAAATGCTCAGGGTTGCTGCTTTTGGCGATTCCGGTGGTGCTGAGAAAGCTTGGACTCTTTCTCAGGATTGTTTTTCAGAAGCAAGGTTAGAAGGATAGCCACTATGCTGAATGCTTGATAAAGAACCCCAGTATGTATTGTAGTTCAGTCTATAGTCTGTAGCTGTGAACAGTTGGTTACAGCCTGAAACATTTTGTCATGCATATCCACCCCATTTGTACTGTTGAAATAACCCCAAAAGAAGAGGATGGATTTGGATTGAGGATAAATGAGGAATTTGTCCAACATGAATCTCAGTATCTAATTCATGAAGCATTAGAGACTAAAGGCACATAATGAGACGATAATTCATCATCAAATATACATCGTCGGCCAGAAAAGGATGCCCCCCCCGTTGAGTCTTGGTTCTTCTCAACGTTTCTTCCTCTTGTTCTCAGAGTTTTTCCTTGCCACTGTTGCCCTTGGTTTGTTCAGCTGCTTTGTGACAACGGTGGTTATAAAGAGTGCTAAATAAACAAATTTTGACTTGACAACTAAAATTAATTTCCATCTATTACCTTTATGAATGTGCACTAGACTGTAAGATTGGTGTAAATATGTGCCCCCCTGAGTTGCTCTAGGACTTTGGGTAATAAGGGAAGGAGTAGCAGTTTTTAACCAACACAGCATTCAACACAGCATCTAGCCCTTTGTTTGACAAAAAGAAATCTGTGAATGCAGAGGAGAAGGAGAAATGTATGACATATGACAGATTACTTATGTGCAATAAACCAAGCCATAAGTGTGTGAAGGTTGTTATTGCAAATGTTAATATTACTGTACATATATAAGGGACCTCAATCATGGGAAATAAAGAAATTAAGGGAAAAAAAAAACATCACAATAAATTTGCATGCCCATGTCTTCACTGGGGTGACCAGGTTGAATTAGGAACTGGAGTCTGCCCTTAACAAATCCCATGTTTATTTTGACCATGGCTGTATTGGTACATTGCACCAGAATGACCCTGAGTGAGGATCACAATCACAGTACTGCCCACCTTCGGTTCACACATCTGTCTCTGTTCCGTTTCTGGTTTTCTTTTCCACTCAAAGTCTTGTCCTGGCTTTCGCTTTTTCCATTTGTCACCATACTCGCCTGTTTCATGTTGTTAGTCCCAATTAGTTCCAATATTTAAGTCCATTCGTTTTCTTTTCACGTTGTGGGTTAATGGTTTCTCTTTGTTTGGTATTCTTGTTAATTCCTCAGTTCCTTGTCTGTTTCTCTGTCCTGTTTTTGTTTGCTCCAGCTTTTGTTTAGGCTATCTTAGACCTTATTGTTTCACTTTGTTCCTCATTTCCCAGTCATTCTATAATATTTCCCGTTCTACATAAGTCCTTTTGTCTTGGGTATCTATTTGGTGATGTCTGTGTAGCTGGTTTTCTGGTTTTGCCCTTCCTGTTTTGCATTTGGTCAGTGTTTCCAGTTGTCTCTGTTCATCGTTCTATTGTTTTGTATTCATGAAAGCTAATTATCATTCGTCAGTATGGATCTCTTGTGTCTGCCCAAGTCCAAGATCCTTTATCATGTGGTCAGAAGCCATTCGCCTCCTTCTCATCAAGCATTAGAGTAACCCGCCTTCTGAGAATGCAGCTGGTGAAAAGCTTCCAGGTATCGGGTTGTTCCGTGGCGACGAAGTTTAGTCAACACGCCATCCTACTGGACAGAGCAAAGCCCCTGGCATTGTGAGGACAAGGGTGTTTCATTGCCGGCCCCGGAAGTCTGTGAATTTTTTTGCATTTGGTCAGTGTTTCCAGTTGTCTCAGTTTTCCCTTGTCATATGCTTTCCTGGTCTTTGTGTTTTGTTGTTGGATCATTGTGAACGCATGTGAGTATTCTGTGGTAGTGTTATCACTATCTGTCAGCGTCTGTGTAAACCTGCCTGCCTGTCCATCGTTCTATTGTTTTGTATTCATTCAAAGCTAATTATCATTTGTCATTATGGATCTTTTGTGTCTGCCCGAGTCTAAGATCCGAGTATCAGAATCTGTTCACCAATGCGTAAGCGTTCGCCCTTTTTCACCAAGCGTTACAAGTACAGAGTGTGGATCCCCACCACGGCACAGTGTGTGGATCAAGTAAATGTGACGTAATAAAGGTAGGCAAAGGTGCCTTCCATTCACAAGAAGCAGACTACGTAACTGTGCTGTAGTTACAGGATGGAACAATTTCATTAACTACATCAGTAGTTGCATACCATTTGCAAACTTGTGTAGCCTGTAAACCCACAAAGCCCTCTGTTATTTGACCCCCTCTTTCAATGACCCTCAGAAGACTCATTAGGGATCTTATTTATCAGAAACAGACCCACAAAAGGCTCTGGCTGATCTGGGCTGGCCACCTTTTATTCAGATTTCAAATGCTATGCAATGAAAGGTTTATGATTTCTGAAAGGACACAGGGCCCGACTTTTAGCACCGTGACCTCTTGGATGACTCCTGTGGCCCATAAAAGCCAGGACTTGGAAGCAAGTTACCTCCTGCATTCTGAACTGTTCAGATGTCTCCAGAATTATTAAAACTCCACTTTCTTTGACAGCTATCAGATGATGACCCTACTACAGGACACTGTTCATTGGGGAGATTCGGCTGATACCAAATATATCCCTATCAAGTTTTTTATTACTTATTAAAGATCCAACTGCTCTGAGCAATTAAGGCACAGTGGCATCGAGTGACAATGATGGAACTCTTTCTCTTTAACCATTCAGTAGACATGTCTGATGTAACTAGTTATGCACATTAGCATAAACTGACCCTTAGATCATAAGAAGAACTCATTAGTTAATATGACTGCTGAAGTCTTATTTGTTTTGGGTAGTTTTTCAATTTAGTGATTTCCTTTCTCTTCTTATTTTACCATGTGTTTAGACAAGGATAATTGTGACTATCCATGACTTTGTGTTATCCTGCCATATATGTCCGTTGTGTGTTCAGCCCCACCCATTTACCATGTTCAGCCCAGATGATGGTTAAGAATGCTATGAATGTTACAGCTGTTGTATGTTAATGTGCGCTGTGAGTAGTTTTCATATTAGCTATCTGCTACATTACCTAGAGTTAACATAGTTAGCACTACAAACTTAAAAAAAAATTAATTACATTTAATTATTATTAAATAAAATGGTTCCATATAGAACCATAAACACTCAAAGAACCCTTACATAAATGGTTCTCTGTATCATGAAATATGGCATTCTTATACTATTGTAAAATAAATGATGTAATAAAAAAAAAACTGAGCTATGGTCAGTATATCAGATTAGTTGTGTGTCACATGCACCTGAGCCATCAGTGTCTCAATGTTCATTTTTTTCAGATCCTTGATGTGTATTTGCATGATTAGAGTTGGAATTTTCAGTCAACCACGAGTCAACCATTCTAACAGTCTCACTACGAGTTAAAGAGGTTGAACGTAAGTATGGAGAGTATAGCAGAGAACAAAACAAGCTAAGGTAAATAGAACAAAGCCTTAGCCAGCGTTCTCACCTCCTGAATCTGACATGACTCAGATTCTCAAACATACTCACAACTGCTCGCAAATACGCCTAAGCGTGTCAACAAGAGTAAGAAGACATCGTCCGTTGGTCGGTCAGTCTTAAGGTAAAAGTAAAAGGTTAAACATAAAATCAAAAAAGGATAACAAGGAGCATGTGGTATCCTTCAACAGCCATGTAAATTGCCAAGTCTTCTGTGAAATGTTCTCATATACTCCCTGTATCTCACAGATAGAAGGTGATAAATCACAAAGGTCATTTTGGCCCTGACCCACCACAAATGGTCCTAGTCATTCATGACTGTAAATCACTGTCCTTATCCACCAGTTGGGATAACTGATTCATGTCTTATGGTGGGGGGTGGGAGGGGTTCTAATAGCAGTATGTGGTTAGTTTTGATTAGTCAGTGGTAGTGGTATGGGTTTTATATTGGCAGATATTAAGGGAGTCTAGTCAACTTTATTTATATAGCGCATTTTACAACCACTGTTGTTGTAAGCAACCTTAAAGATGTCCAAGCCCCCTGTGAGCAAGCAAAGGGCAACAGTACCAAAGGAAAAACTCCCTGAGAGCATGAGGAAGAAACTATGAGAGGAACTCAGAAGTGGGGGCCCATCCTCCAGTAATCACGCCGAGGTATTTTACATCTATAATTGACATGATTGCAAGACCATCCAGAGTTACTTTGTAATTGTAAAAAAAAATCCTTCTATCTGGCTGTGGTCCAAGTATGTCTGTCTTATCAGAATTTAGTAAAAGGAAATTACTCAGCCTCCACTGCCTAATGCCCTGTACTTCACTAAGCTGGTGTCTCTTATCTCTCTTTTCTGAAGTGTTTAGATGCATCATCAGCAGAACAGTGGAAGCTGATACCGCATTTACAGATAATTTCACCAGAGGTAGCATATACAAAGGAAAAAAAAGCAGAGGGCCTAAAACAGAGCCTTGGTGAACACCAAACAGTTTCTTATTTTGTGTAGAAGATTCACCATTTACATCAACAAACTGAAAAAAATGTCAAGTAAGACCTAAAACAAAGAGGCCATATCCAGGGCTGTCTCTGAACTATGATGAGGCCTGATTGATGGATTTCATCATGAGTGTTGTTTCTGTGTAGGTAAAAACATTGTTGTTGTGCTACAACTCTTCCAAGGGTCTTGGAGAGGTTTAATATTGATCTATAGTTGGACAGCTGACTGGGGTCAAGATCAGGTCTTTTAATCACAAGTTTGATACTTAATCATTTAAATAATTTAAGAAAATATCCCCTGAGAGAAGGATTGATCATTTAAAAGAAGTTCAATTACTGCTGGTAGAATCTATTTGAAAAATGGTGTAGGTAAAGGATCTAGCATGATTTGGATGAGGAAATATGTGAAATTAGTCTGATGTAAAGTAAAACCATCTAATCACTCAACTGATATGGTTAAACTGACATCAACATGAATGGCCATCACATCATCAGGCTTTAAATTAATTGTTTGAATTTTCCATCCTGATGTTCTCAACTTTATTGTAATAATGATTTTTTTTCAATATGTTGATGGCATGCATGCTACTGTGGTGGTCCTACTAGTTAGTTTCACCGCGATATTAAATAAAAATCTAGGATTATTTTTATCTTCTTCTGTTAGGATGTTTGT
>JAOXYF010000014.1:892669-904660 GCA_028565775.1 Sternarchorhynchus goeldii
GCTGGTGATTGGGAACGGGGCAGGCCACGGGTGGTGGGCGTGGCCTGTGAGCTGGGCGTGCGCTGGGACGTGACACTGTGTTTCAAATTGGTACAAATAAAAATATTTATATAAAGAAAGTTCAGCCCAATCCTTACCTTAACCATAATTAGCATTTTGTATGAATTTACTTTGTTTGCCTTTGTACATTTGGTATGAAAACTGAAATCATAAGCATACAATGATTTTGATTTAAATGTTTTGATCCAGTTATAGTTATTTCACAAAATCAATTTAATGAAATGTGTGGTATTTGTAGAGACAAAAAGGCATTGTGGAGAAAAGAAAATTAATGAAGCAGTAGAGATTCATTAGGCAGTTAACAAGGTAATTAGTCAGCATGTGTTATGGATTTCTACCCTCAGTGCACACTTGGGATTGAAGCCCTCACCAAAAGACTTGGTAGAGTTTAATGAGTTTACCTGTCAGACTGGTAATTTTATGGGATGTGTTTAAAAAGGTAGCATCCAGACTCCAAATGCTGATGAGAATCAAAAATGAATCCTACAACTAATTCTCAGAATGAATAACGTTATAGTAACTTGCATAATCACTATTGTCTAGCTCACTAATGTTTCTTTAAGAAAAATTTTAACAAGACAATGCCACCCAGACATTATTCTCAACACAACAGTAACACACGCGTGGTTGTGGATGTTTTACTTGTATAAGTGTGAACTCGCATCATATAGAGCAGCGTTGCTGAAGTTTTTACACACATCAGTGTCACTCAATGTCACTGCTGGATTTTCAGTTGTCAAATGAAAATATCTAGACTGCACTGCCCTGTTTTAAGAAACTGGCCACTGAGCAGTTGATTAACACAGTTGACTAAAATTGTTTATGGCAAAAGGTAGGCTACTAATCTGAATATGTCTGCCAAATTATTGTGGTATTCATTTAAGTAACTGGTAAGTTGATAAAAAAAAAGCAATGTTATTAATTTCTTATTAGTTTGTCATCCAGAGTTGGACAAATAGGAAGCATTTTCCTTCTCCTCAGTTGCTTCTCTCAAGCGTGTTTTATTCTTCTAGATCTTCTAGAGCTGTTTACTTTGCCAATGATGCCCTGGCTTGTGTTTTAGGAGACTGTACCCAGATTGTCTGTAAATATGATTTCCTTAAATCTACTCTTTTGTATAAAGCACTATACTTGTAAATCTGAACTGAGTTTGAAGTACTCAGTATAAAGTAATACAGCCTCAGGTCAATTCAAATATTTGCGTAACACTATCGACATCACATGTCACAAAGCAGCATTACTGAAACTTTATAGAGAATCTGTAACCCCATGAGCCAAGGTGACAAGGGTAACTAAAAACTTCCAAAACTTCCTGAGAGCATGAAGTAAAAATCTTGAGAGGAATAAAAGCTTAGATGGAGATCCCATATTCCTCTGGTTGAAGCACACAATGAATAAAGTTAGTTTTGCAAAATGTGTAATAAAATGTGTGAGAGTATCTTATAAATCTTAAGAAATGACTCAAGCAAACAAGTATTTGTGGCATTTGGCTGACCCTTTTATCCAAAGCGACTTACAATTGTGACTGAATACATCTTGAGCAGTTGAGGGTTAAAGGCTTTGCTCAGGGGACCAACAGTGACAATTTGGCAGAGGTGGGGTTTGAACCAGCAACCTTCTGACTACTAGTCAAGTGCCTTAACCAGTGAACTCAGATTACTCATGTTGAATCATGAAATTATGTACTGACCAAAGATATTAAGCAAGTCAAACGTTATATTTTGCTTAAATGTTTCAATATTTCACACTTTGATGACTTCTTTGCGCAAAGAGTTTCTGAGTGTTAATGGCTGAGGGACATGAGTTTTTCATAAAAACCAATATCAGCAATTGCTTATGAAGGATCTCCATCTGTATTGCTCTGTTTCTTTGTAAACCTTGTGCAGTACACTGAAATTTTTATTACCTCTAAATATTTAACTCAGTTGGCTACTGCTACTGGAATATTAGATATTAATTTAATGAGGGGTGCCAATAACCATGTTAATATTTGACTCATCACAAAAGTCAGATTTACGCTGTCAAATTTAAACCACCACCTGAAATGCTTCTACTGTAAGCTGGGGTGGACTGGTGGTATGTCCTGATTTTCTTCTCTGTAAAAAAATGATAAATGTGTAATGTGGTATTGCCTAAGGGCATCTGTGTTGATACATAAAGTCTGAAATGATGCAGCTTTCACAATTTATTCTCTCACACCAGCAGAGAGAGGAAAGCAGCTGGGAATAACACAGCAATTAGCTTCAGGGAATGCAGTGTGAATACACTGAATGTTTGCACTCCAGATGGTATTGGGTTATCACAATGACAACACAGTCACCGAAACTGTTAACACTGTTAGAAAAAGACCTATAGAGTTTGAAATATATATTGTTTATTGTTTTCTCCCTACTGAAATGGTCAGATCTATCTATCTATCTATCTATCTATCTATCTATCTATCTATCTATATATCTATCTATCTATCTATCTATCTATCTATCTATCTATCTATCTATCTATCTGTCTGTCTGTCTGTCTGTCTATCTATCTCTTCTAAACTTTTATTATGACATTGTTAAACACTGATTATCACTCCCTGGCACAACCACTACAGCATGAAAAAAGTAACTTCTGACTTGAGAGGTTTATTGTAGTAACTCCAAATTGCACTCAGTAGTGAGTGATCATTTTGTTTAAAGCATTAATAGGGATTTTATACAGTTCCCACATTTGGCCAATTGTGGTGGCAAGCACAGAAGAATAGAACTGACCTTGAAGCCAACATTTTGGAGACACGGGCCTATAGCTGGCTTCTCCTACTGCAGACAGACACCAGAATCATTCTGTGAACTTTGTAGATGCCCATTAGTGAAGAGTGAGTAATGAAACCAATTATGCGATCTAATTAGGCCTCTAAATCACCACTCAACATGCTAGCCATGGATTTGATGGACTGAGCTTCAGTTACGAGGAGCTTCAGCCAAACGGCTGCTCATAAAGGAATTTACTGCAGTGACTGGCAGCCTCTCATTGTAAATAAATCTGCAGATTATGTGCAGGACACTCATATTTCCTGCAGTCCCAGAGGGAACATCTATCCAACAGGGTTCAGCCCCTCTTCAATAGTGCTTAAGTAGCTCATTACACAGTACTGTTCGTAACCATCGATCAATAACCATCAATGAAACTCTGCACACAATCGACAGCATTCATCAAAAGGGCACTGCACTTACAAAGCTAAGTGTTATAAATGAAAAAGCCCCATGTATGAACTTGTCACCTTTACCAGCTTGGTTAGCAGACTGATGGCTTGAAGGAAGGTGAAAAGATGATTATTTTCTTTTTAGACTTGCAGACAAATTTAGGCAAAAAATTTTAAGTGAAAGCCTCGGCATCAAAAATCCTCTGTTGCCCTGGAACAAATGCTGAAATGTCCCCTATAATCGATAAATATATAGTTGATAAATTCTGATTTGTACATTCCATGTCATGGAAAAATGCATGATTTTGTTAGAGTATATGTACTCAAACTGGTGTTAGTTTATTATTTTGTTAGAGTATATGTACTCAAACCGGTGTTAGTTTATGATTTTGTTAGAGTATATGTACTCAAACCGGTGTTAGTTTATGATTTTGTTAGAGTATATGTACTCGAACTGGTGTTAGTTTATGATTTTGTTAGAGTATATGTACTCAAACTGGTGTAAGAGCACTTACCTAAAAAAAACTCTAAAAAGCTAAGGGAGTAGAAATCTCTGACAGTCACTTTAATGACTTTAAAAGGGCTATTAAGATTAAATCAATAAAAGTAACAATACAATGTTATTTGTTATACTTGAGTCACTCATAAAATGTAGAATTCCAAGACACTCTGGCAAAGGTTCCTCAGATTTTATATGAGCCTGTCAGGGCAAATTAACAAATGCATCTATCATAAATGCAGAAAACGAAGACATAGCTATTCTCAGCCATTTTACTGCAGCAGTTCCTTTCAAACGGTCATGACTGTGCATTGCTAATGAAGTAAATGCATGCTGTTTGTATCATGCTAATGTTTGTTTAAATTTAATCACTTGGCAGACATGATTCTCCACAGAATCTTAGAACATACAAACAGTAAAAGGCAAAGTTATATAAAAAAAAAGAATACAAACAATCTAAAACCAAAAAATACACTGAAAAATACTCAAGATTTTCATGTTAGCATTATCAAGTAGCATTACAATTTAGGGGAAAAACTGCTAATCTAACAGCTTCCCTTGGAAGTAAATTGATTGCTAATTGCTTAAACACTTTGTTGGTGTATCTTCTTTGAAAAAAAATACATATGCATTGCTTTAAAATGTTTGTAGATCAGTATTGACCAAGGAGCAGCCTAAAAGAGTTCTGAGAGGGTGGTAAAGGGAATTCAGGGAAGGGTACTAGTTTATACCTGAAAACAAAACTTGTTCTTCCACTGACAGAAAAGGTCACTAAAATAGCAAGAATGTGTCTAGCAAACATGTCTTGATCTAAAAGCCACTGAAAGCAGAAATCCTGAAGCTGCTGTGGCAGGCATAGTTTTGAGACACAGTTTGGGGGCAGTATGGCACCAAACCTTTCAAGGATTGAAAAGTGTGAATTTGCATTCTTATCCTTGCGCCTTACAAGGAGAATAATGGAGGGTTACTGCCATTTGCTTTTTTTGCTGGAAACATTAAAGGGTCTAGCAGAGCTCTGCAAAAGCTGTGCACGTAGAGTCTTTGAAATCTGGTTTATGGGCTGGTTGTATTTTCAAGGGCTTCTTTTAATGCATACTGATGCTGTGAGGTCACAGAGCAAGTGCACCTCTATTGCCTTTCTGGTCTTCTGGTTTATCTAGATTATTTACTGAACACTTTAAAACACACTTTAGGGAATAACTTTGTGTATGCTCACACACACACACAAACAAACAGGACAGGGTAGATTTGTACATATACGGTATTCTCCACGTTTTCAAGATTCTCTTTTCCTTCTCACCACAGTTGCAGAACGGTTCTAAAAAAGATATAATGCGCGCTGTATTTATTTATTTATTTATTTATTTATTTATAAGGGGTGAATTTATTTATTTATTTATGATGAGTTTGATCCTTTCAAGGCAATTCAGCCGGAAGAGCGTATTGGACCTCAGAGCTGAAACCGCGAGGGCAAGTGTTTGTTCAGTTCTAGAAGGACACTGCACTGTACTGTAAATGGAAATCATTAGACCGTCACAGAAGAGTCTAGTCTCCCTGTGGCTCGTATACTTCCAGAACATAACTGTAAAATTCATTGAAAAGGTTGACATTATATACTGGGGAATATTTATTTTCCTCCTTATGTGTTATTGAGCCTATCTTGTTATTGAGCCTATCTTGTTGAAATAATTTTAGGATTGCACCTATGCCATAACTCATTTGCATGGTCTCTGCACAGTTTACATTTATTAAGTTAGAAGGGGCATCCTTCTTCTTTTTCTATGTCATGATTTTGTCATCTATGTCATTTTGTTTCTATGTCATTGATGGTGCTGACCATCGGTTCTTCTCCATCAATTTTAAATGCTAAAGGGCTGTAGATGCAAAACTGCTTCGGTCATCATAAACAAAACTGCATGTAAAATTTTGTGAAAAATCAGAAATAACGAATATACTGCCAGAACATTCTACCAGAATTACACACAGGAAAGATGTTATTATCCTATACTAATCCATCAGATCTTCACACAGGGCCAAGCCTGCTGTCTTCATACCAGCAACCCCAAATTCACCTCCCTTCATCAGTGTTTTGCTGAATTATAAAGTTCATAAACATGTTGAGAAGACTCAGCAGTGAGGTCTATCTTCTCAACCCCACCTCCCTCCTATCTCACCTTTAATCGAAGCAAACTCAACAGGCTTTGATTCAGTTTGTAAAATATATCATGTTGGGTTTTAACTGCTACGAGCTGGGTCGCCCAATGGAGGATGGGTTCCCTTCTGAGTCTTGGTCCTCCCAAGGTTTCATCCTAATCCCCATCTGAGGAGTTTTTCCTTGCCACTGGCGCCCCTGGCTTTGCTCATTAGGGATCTGGACCCATGCATTTGTAAAGTTGTTCTGTGACAACACACATTGTAAAAAGTGCTATATAAATACATTTGACTTTGACTTTGTCTTTGGCTTTCCTGTATTTTGGTTCTTTGACATACACTCACCGGCCACTTTATTAGGTACACCTGTCCAACTGCTCATTAACGCAAATGTCGAATCACATGGAGGCAACTCAATGCATTTAGGTATGTAGACATGGCCAAGACGATCTGCTGCAGTTCAAACCGAGCATCAGAATGAGGAAGAAAGGTGATTTAAGTGACTTTGAACGTGGCATGGTTGTTGGTGCCAGATGGGCTGGTCTGAGTATTTCAGAAACTGCTGATCTGCTGGGATTTTCACACACAACCATCTCTAGATGGTTGAAAATATAAGAGAAAATATCCAGTGAGCGGTAGTTCTGTGGCCGCAAATGCCTTGTGGATGTCAGAAGTCAGAGGAGAATGGCCAGACTGGTTCGAGCTGATAGAATGGCAACAGTAACTCAAATAACCAGTCATTACAACCGAGGCATGGAGAAGAGCATCTCTGAATGCACAATATGTCGAACCTTGAGGTGGATGGGCTAGAGCAGCAGAAGACCAACCCGGTACTAGCAAGGTGTACCTAATAAAGTGGCCGGTGAGTGTACATTTGTAATACAGGTTCAAAGAGTTGGCTAATTCATGTAAATGTATTAAGCTTTGATTTGATTATTACATGTTGAGCCCACCTGTGTTTACAGTTTGTTTTAACCAAGCTAAAAATAGCTTTTTTTTCCCCTCGACACATAATGACCGTTTGCCTCTTCTCTGTCTGTATGTTGCCATGATGTGTCACGTCTGAGTGCAGGCTGCCATCTTATGAAACCATCTTAGCACATAGGGGGGACAAACCCAGTGTGAATAAACGGGCATGTCATGTAAAACCTGCACTTGCTACAGAACTAGTTTTCCAGTTATTCAGGACCTCATTACAACTATCCAAATCTCAAACTGTAAGTACGCTTGAAATATTCCTGTAACCTCTGTCATTGAGGTTGCCATGGCTCTAGTCTCCCTATGGCTTTATTTTTCTTTGGTTCTGCCCCTCCCTTCAGTTTCCCCACCCTTAATTGGTTCACCCATTTAGGGTGTTTATGATTGTTTTGTGTATATACAGTACTGTGCAAAAGTCTTAGGCAACCATTAGATTTGTTGTGTTAGTAATGGTATAATGACTATATATAATTTATTTATTATATAAATTATTTCTCTCTTTATTAAAAAAGAAAAAGCAGACACCCCCCCACCTCCCTCTTTGTGGTGATAATCACATCTAAAAGTCTTTATCAGAGACTGTCCTAAGGTGTTCTGAAGTATCTTTTGGTATATTATAACAGGCTTTAAGAGACTTGAAGAGAGCCTGGTTCATTGCTCAAGTGTAAGAGGAGGTCACAATAACTACTTGCCACTGTAGCCAAAAAAAACCTTTTTTCTGATTTCTCTTCTGTTTTTCAACACTAGGAAATGTCCTATATTTCCTGGTTGTGTTCTAATAAGGAGACTGAGAAGTAATTATTTATGGTCATTATGCCATTGTTAAATCAATAAAACAATAAAGTTAATGGTTGCCTAAGACTTTTTCACAGTAGTGTATAGCTCATCTTTGCTACTCCTCTGTGTTGGTTGTTTTGTTTGCTTTCTGTCCAGTGTTTTGCCTTCCAACCTTTAAGTTATATTTGGTGTTCATCATTCTCCAGATCCATGTTTGTTTTCTTTCACTCTTGTCTGTGTTATTCCTGCCATTATGTACTTCTATTTGTGTCCTGATTCCACTTATTCAGTATTTCAGTTTTACTACCTAAATGTGACCAATGGAGCAAGAGATGATCTCTCTGGTAAGGGAAACGGATCATTCCAACTACACCACTACTAGGAAAGGGAATGGAAGAAACCATTCATCAGTCACCGCTAAAAGAAGAAATTGAATAAGTGACCTCCATCAAATTGAGCCGTTCACACAGATGGATTCGGACAGCCCAGTCAGCATCAAAGGTAGGTGGGAAGAGATGTCAAAATAAAAGTTCCCACAAAAAAGGGGCTGAGGAAAACATGATGATGAAAAATGATGTTCTACAATGTGACATAGTTTAGAAAAGAATACCTTTTACAATAGTAGAAAAGCAACTGACATACTTTGTGTGCATTAGCTGATTATTCTAATGTAGTGTGTCTGCAGGGGTGTGGCTACCTGACCCACACAGAGAACTCAGCAGAGAAAAGCACTTGGAATCAACCAAGCCTTGGAGGGCTTCATTTCTGTGTGTCCTTTTAGTGTTTACTGTAATAAATAAACTCGTTCTTGCCTCTGGTTACTTATGACTCTGTTTCTCCTGAGAGCTGTTCAAAAGTAAGGCATATATATAATATATCCCACCAATGTCATTTCACATGAATGGGATATGTTTAGGAGTACTTAATAACACATATTGGCAGTGTTCAATCTGCACTGTGATCATTACACAAGGTAAGACCGTATACCAACACAAAATCTTTCCCGTTGGGTCGTTTGGCGGTGTTGCCGTGTTTTATTTGTGCTTTAGATCGTAACTGCTGTTAAACAATCAGACAATAAAGTTTTATTTCTTTGATTCACAGCGTAGTTTACTCGACCACTGCTGTTCTTTGAAGGCCAACTTTGAATGGTGTGTTCAAACAGTCACGGAAAAAGGATACTATTCTGAACATTTAACATTAAAATCTAAGCCAGATGGAACTCCTTTGTCATTATGCATATACAGTACAAAAGGATGGTCTCTTCACATATCCCAGTTATTTGGGTCAGAGTGCAGAGTAAGTCCCTGTGTCTTACAGCACCCCTGGTGGTGAGAAGGTTAAGGGCCAGGTCCAAGGGCCCAACAGTGGCTGTCTGGTAGAGCCAGGATTCAAACCTACAACCCTCCAATTGAGATAGTTCAAAGCCTTACCCACTATGCTACCAGCTTTTTTTATTGTTGTTGAGCAGGATCCAAAGCCAGGCCATGGTGGTGAGCCTGCCAAATACTAGCCACTGAACCACCAGGGACAAAACTTCATAGAGATGCTGGGGAGTGAACCCAGAATCTCACACATGCAAAGCAAAGCGTCTGACTCTAGTGACTGATTGGTTCTCTCTGTTCATCTTGTGAGTGGATTTGGGACATCCTTTAAAAATGTCAACTTTCTGGATTGAAAGAAGCCACTGCATGTGATTATTTAAAATCTGTAAAAAAAACAAGCTATTTGGAAGTTTTGCAACGCCAACACATGTTCTGTGTAGGACTCAGAAGCTTCATAACTATAAAGGAAACAGTTTCAATCATCTCCAGAATCATAACAGAAGGATTAGAAACATGTGGTTAGATATGTTTTAGCATAAAGAAAACTGAGCACTGTCCCGGCTTCTGTGATACAAGACACATGGAGTGACCAGATAAAAAAAAATAAAGTACCATGTACCACATCCTGGATCCTGTATAGCAAGGTGAAAATAGTAATGATTGTAGTCTCATAGAGATCTTGATCACTTTTTTTTTCCTCATTGCAATAGTAATATGTAACGCAAGAGCTTCAGAGCAGCATTTTCTAAAAAAAATAGTGAAATGCACCAACCAAGTGTTATCCACATCCTACGCCCAGTCCTACGCCCACGCCTTACGCCCACGTCTTACGCCCACGTCTTACGCCCAGTCCTACGCCCACGCCTTACGCCTTTATCCGGTTTCCTTGGACAGTGAAATATTCTCATGAGCAAAATGTTTCTATTTCTATTAGGTGTGCAACTTAAATATGAAGTAAATAAAATGGGTTTATCAAACCTGCACTGTGACTGTATCTAGATTGTATCTAGATGGGCATTTTCAGTCATAGAACAGTCCGAACACTACAAGTTCCAGCTATGTCTGAGCCTAAAGGTTCTTTCCCCAGGCACCTTATCCATACTGGGCACACTCGTTAGCCTGTCAGCTGGATAGTGTCTGAGAACAAATGGTACTGGAGGTATAGTGGAGACAGAGTGTGCTAGAGATGAGACCTGGAAGTTCTCCCGCTCCCTTTATGCGCATGTAATTTCTTCATTAGCAGATCAGGAAACATGTCCTTGAGGACCAATGGGAGCAGTGCCAGCCATTACTGTAGAAAACTTCATCAGTAAACTATAGTCTGAAGCACTCTGTAATACGGTAATACAGTATACCTCTGTAATGCTTTCAAGTTGACCTAAAACACAGTAAGTACAAATGCTAATTTAGATTAGCTGCATGTTATTACTAAACCCGTGTGTGAAGGTACAACTACTGCTAATAATTTTGAATAATTATAATTATAAGTAAATTACTAATTATTGATTTAATTTGACATAGAAGTCCCTAAATTTTGTTGATGCCTTTGCCGCACTTACCTGTTTTTCAATGCCTGTTTGGGATTTTAGGCTCAAATTTATGCTCAAGCCCAGCGTGGACCTAAACTAGCGGCGTGCATGTATAGAGAGCCTGTAATTGTATTTTGAGGACTAACTGTGGGGCACCGTGGGCGGTAGGACATCTGGCCGCTGGCGAGAGCGCCAGGATGATTTACTGCCAACTGATACGAACAGTCGCCTGTGCAGGACTGGCGTTTGCTTGTGTCTTTTTACCAGCCAAGCTCAGCACAAGACCATCATCTTGCCGTTGGTGTAGAGTGCACAGCATCCGAGTGTTTTCATGCCGCAGGGTCGAAAGCCACTGATTCATCATTTATGCATCTGATGCATTTTAACAGGAAAAGCATAAGTGAAGTAACTGATTTTTTCTGTTTGAACAATTTGGCATTACTGCGCATCTAAAAAGGATCCCAGGACTTGCTCCAAAATACAAAAATACCACATATTTTGATCAAAAGCTAAAAATGTCCAGCAGTGCAGTTCTTGTACAGAACAAGGAAAGAAGAGACAATTAGACTGCCAGGAGAACCATTAACGAAACTGGTGCACTGCCATCAACTGAGCAAACAAACTCGTCCATCCGTAGTGACCTGGAGGTAGTGAAGCAGCCATGTTGATTTGTACATCACACTGTTAAATAAATGACCTAATATTAAATCTATTCCAGGTACATCGGACGAATGTATTCTGGACACCTACTGATGTTACCTTAGCATGGTTTGCGTCTGAACATGTTTGTAATTGTGGCTAAATCACTTCATGACATCATCACATTCTGCAGTAGTGCTGGCTGTAGTTGGAACTGTTTGTCAGATACAGACTGTGCTATTGGCTCAAATAGAGAGTGTTAGCACTTCCAGTGCTCAGCAAACTGACTCATGGCTGCTTTCTAAATGTTCTCTGACAGCCACATATTTATGAACCAAGTGTGGCAGTTCTAAAAACGTTGGGATTGACCTTTTTATGGTCCAGTTTGTTTCTCTAACGGTTGTGTCTCCAAACAGGAAGGAGAATGTGTCCATTTCTTTGATGCTGGTTTCATCCATGTTTGGTTATGAACTTGTGCTCAGTCAGTCCTAGCTGGCTCACTCGGACAGCCGCCGTTCTTCATAATTATCATTATAATTACAACCGCTTTTCCTGCTGTTGGGATACTTGACTATTTCGGTTAATTTCTGGGAGTTTTGACTACAGCTCATGTCCATTTGGTTGATGCCTTTTCTCTGTTTCCTCCAGTTATTGCTTGTCATATTGTGTTCTATGGGATTTTCTGCAATGTTTCTGTAGAACTTAATGGAGTTTAATGTAAGCAAAAATATTTAGCTTGACTAGCAATTCTAAAGTCCCTAGTTGCACTTGATGTAGATAGCATAATAATATTTATTATTGTATAGCCTTAATAGTCTATTCAAATATATAATTAATTGTAGTTTTTAC
>JAOXYF010000014.1:912303-930006 GCA_028565775.1 Sternarchorhynchus goeldii
AGAAGGATTTGACTTAATTGGTTAGGGTGAGCATGCTGTGAGAAGTCCAGGAAAAAAGACGTGTGTGTGTGTGTGTGATTATATAACATAATATAAGCATAATATAATATAATTGTACTGGTCCTTGCTCTATGTATAGTGCCATATTATTAATCAGTTCAGTTTAATCAATATTAGTCAGTCAAAGTAAATAATACAACAGAACACAGCTGGACAGAGTTGTCTTAAATCCCACAGACACAGACACACTGATTGGATTGTCTGCCTGGAGTTCGATCACATAGGTGTGATTAAAATGTCTGAAAACTAAACACTGAAGCTGTTATGCAAATCACACTTTTATGTCCCTACTTTGCTTAAATGCAGTTTTTTTTCTCAACCATGTTTGGATTTTCGTGATTTTATTCATTAATTACTCTCTTTGGATCCCGATCTGTTGCTTTTTTTTTTCTTTTTTCTAAAGCCTTTTCACTGTTTAGTTCAATTAAGTTACATTTTATTTGGTTGTGCTTTTTATAATACCATCAGCTTTATAGAAGCTTTTTATTTCTCCTGGTTTCAGACCACCTGGCTCAAGAATGACACAGAAAAGAGAAAAAAATGTAGAAAGCATGAGTAACCCTGGAGGTAGGAGTACTGTGTGACCCTATTTAGAAAAATATTAATGAGAATTTCACAAAACCAAGATGAAGTAGTGGTATCATGGAGATAAGAGTGTGTGAGATTAGCCTTCGACCAAAGTTCAAAACCTGCCAAAGCTGTGGCACTTACTGCTCTGGACATATATGTTGGGTTTGAGAACATGGTAGGTGAGATGTTCACTGAGAGCATAAAGTAGTTTTAGAACTTCAGGAAACAGGTTAGAAGTTCACGAATGGGTTGGCAGCTTGTGCAGCTAATTATAAATCATGACAGTTAGAAACAGGGAAATTCCTGGGGCACCCAGTTGTGGCTATTCACTGCAGTGGGAGGGAGGTTTTCCACTTCTACAATGCACCATACACATACAAACACAGACGGAAGACAAACAACCAGCATGTCAAATATATGCCAAAGGCAATTCCCGTACATTCATTCCTTGTCCTTCTGAGATGGATAGAAAAACTTGTAATGTAATACATGTTCCAAATAAATGTTTCACAAACCTCAAATCACACACACAAATAAACCACATATTGTGTCACTCACACATGTGCACCGGGGCCCCCAGACCACCAAGGCAAGTGTCTCAAATAGGGGCCATCCTGAGGGACTGCAGTAGCAAACAGCATATTACAGCATCCATCCTCTTAACTTCTCCTTTATTCTTGTCACACATTTGCTGCTAACCCTGCCTAGATGTGAATTGCCTCAAGACTACTTCTAATTAAGTAACTGAGTGGGGCACACATGCAGATGGTTGGAGAAAGATACTAATAACTGCTTTTCCTGAACCTCTCCATCAGACACACCCTGTAGGTTAACAGAAGCCTGGCAGCAGCCCCTGTTCTGTTCCTGCTACGATGGAGGCTCAAGCTCAGACACTCAGGACCTGCGGGACCCATGCGATTCCTGCCGAAACAGGTTTGAGGCAGAAAAGGGTTTGGGGGAGGGGGGGGGGTCTTCGGGAAACAGCGACAACTTATTCAATTCAACAACCAGAAATGGGCACAAACCAAATTATTTACAAGCAAGACGAGATTGCATTTTCGCCTCATTAACTTCATGGTCATTATTTCCATTATTCAACAGTACAGGGACGTATCTCCAGTGTTTGCACACATCATTTCTCGGTATCAAAGATCACGGATTGAAAGCTACCAACAAATGAGCAACTTCATGCCTGTTACCAATAAAGGCCTCAAGCTCATGTTACTAAAAACGGCTTTTACACACTCTAGGTACAAACTATTTATCTGCCAGTGACTGTGTAGCAGGCCTAAAGCATTGACTAACCAGAACATCCCATAAGAGCTGAAAGTCCTAATATGTCTGGCTTATTAACAAGCTGAACTTAGTGACAAGCATAGTGTCTCTCAGTGTGCTTATGTCTCATTAATCTTCCAAAATTGTTTTTTATTCTTAGACATTTTAAACCCATTTGTGAATTGAGGCCAACTCTGCTTTAGACGGGGGACACTAAAGAGAATCAGATAGCATCAGGTTTGTCATATGATGAGATAAGACAGCTAAAATGATCTTGTGTGAGCAGGTTTGTGTGTTAGCCGTGCTTCCTTAATGGGTGACAGTCATAACATCCAACTGAAAATTAAAGTGTCTTTATAAATCTTACTCCATTATTTACATTCTAACACATAATTCACATATGTGGACAAAACCCGATCAAGCAACCACACAGATCATGGAACACATACCTCCCTGTCTGAACAGAAAACACTAGAAAAACTCTAACTGCCTTTCCACAAAATTAGCCGACTCCAAAAAATGTATGTATTTTCATCTACTCCCTGAGATACAGCCCTGCATTACTAACAGTGAACACGACTCTCAACGTTTTTCACAAAATGGCTAATGAATAGATTAGTGGGTAAGCCCCTTTTGTGAGGCTCCGATTTGAGATACAAAAGACCGAAACATGCTAGATGTTTCCGCTTGTGGGAGGTATATCGCAGAAGGCAAATGTTTTATGATATTGATTACATGATACATATTTTTTTCTGATATTGTAAATATTTACAATACCAGCTTTGGTTGGTAGACTATTAAGTGTTTATTCTTTGTGTTATAGTCTATGAAGTCATACTAATTCCCTCTATTTGGTATGTAATTTTTCCCCCTTCAGCTTATTACCTCACATGGTGCTGTATGGCATCCAGAATGGATGTGTGAGTGATTAACCTGATTACACTGGACATTACATGACATGCAGTTAATCAGTTTATTCACAGGTTTCTGCTTTTTCAACATCGTGCTTAAAACTGGAGCTAAATTGTCACTTCTAGAGCAGAGACAGAGGTAGAATGTAAACTATGGGTTGTATATTTAGAGTAGGAGATTTAGTCAGCTAATTCATTTTGGAAATGTTTGACACAAAGTTCTCTGTGTTCATACTTGCACTAAACACATGATTAAATTGATTTTCTGCTCAGACAAACATTGATTTGTGTGTGAATTTGCCTATTCAAAACGATATGTGTGTGTAGGTCACACCTGCAAGATTATCATTCATTTTTAGTGTTGTTTATTTTGCTACATACAGGCAACCCCTTTAAAACAATCCTTTGCCAACAGACAATATCAGACTGCATACCATGAGTAAACATACAATAAATTACAATACAATAACACACACACACACACACACACACACACACACAAAACAGGCTGAAGTAATGATGATAAACAAATGGGAAGAATGACTAGGCCTAACAGAAATGTTCTACTGTTGTGGAAAATTTGCTTCAAATTGCCAATCTTGCATCCTCCTGCATTATTGACTTGAAACGATAATAATAATAATAATAATAATAATAATAATAATAATAATAATAAAGCAGGAAGAACACCCTTTGCAAGATGAACTAAAAGTCCTCAAAACTTAGGTTTAGAGGTGTGTATGCAGACCTACTGAGCAGCAGCACATAACTTGGGTGGGCATGACAGACTATTACACTGCAGCAGATGTGTGGATGATTTATATTGTTAATGATATTTATTATGGCAGATTTATATACGATTGGCTTCAAGTGGTATTCAGTAGCTCGCGTGTATTTTACGTTGCCAAATAGATAATCTCACTGTGAAATATCGTGGCTTTGACAAATTGCGAGACGGTGGACATAATTCGGCTGCTTATGGGAGTGGATGTTGCACAAGAGAAAAGTATTTAATTTGAAAGTCTAAGAATAACCAGCTCCACCCTGCACATGTGTCGTCTGAGCAGTGCTTAAGTCCATACATAATTCCATGGTCTAAATGCTGAGAGCTGTTTTGGTATTATCTCCTCACTATGCTTGGATTAAATCTACTCTCACTACCCCATCAACTCCACTTGGAAAGATCTCATTAATGCTAGTGACCCATATTACCATTTTTCAGTTACCCATAAAAACACATGAAAACAAAAGATCAGGAGAGATAAAGGGAACTTGAATGTGCTCACACACGCTCTCTCACACACACACACACACACACACACACACACACACACGTATATACATACCCACAGAGAGCATGTGCACATATTATGTACACATATTGAGGCACACACACAGGTACACACACACACACACACACCTAGTCTATCCTCAGAGACAGATGGATTGATAGGCCTGACTGGTTGAGTGAAGAGACACTGCTTATTGGAGACCAATGCAAGAGTAACACGAACCATGACCCCGTGACCTCTAAAATAAGAAAAGCTTTCTTTCATCGGTGTCTCTATCTTCCAGAATTACATTGTTTCACCTTGCCAGGAGGCACAGTGGTTCATTACACAGTGAGGTGTTTAAGCCAAACTCAGGGGAATTTGTAGCCAGGCTGGTAATCTAGACAGATGGGCGAATGGGTGAAATGACCAGTCTAGATGTGAACTGCTCGACTGCTCCAAAAGAGAGCAGAGCGTCAGAGACAAATAAAAGTCATTTTAAGAAACCGGTTGACATGTTCATATTTTAAATAAATGTATTTTAAATAAACCTTATGTTCCTGCATGCTGAGCATGCAAACCTTTACTTTGCTACATCGCTATTCCTCGAGAACGATCGTTTAACTTCCTTTTGTCCTTTTATTTCTGCTTGCCGCAGTGCTTTGGTTTTTTATGTTGCTATGGAGAATAAAGACGCTCAGTTCCCTTCCAACGTCACAGAACACGTAACTACAAGAGGGGAGTCCAGACTGGGCACTTGTGGCACCCCCCCCCTCCTGTAGCTACGCGTTCTGTTGTGGCTGAGCATTCCGAGCTCCTGTCTTCCCAGATGGCCACTCTTGGGCATCAGTGAACTCCAGTCCATGGTTGACTGGCCCACCAGCTGTACGGAGAGCTTCCCTGTGAGTCCAGCCACCCGGACTTGGTGAGCGCATGATTCCCTCACTGACTGAGGGGTACTCTGCCATATTGCCACCCCTAAGTGTATGGTGAAGATACTGAAGGTTGTAAGGGGTTCTGGGTACAGGGTGAGCTGTATTTTGCTTACCAGCGCTGCCTGCCAGCCCGTACCAAAGTGGCATTCGTTATCTCCTGGCTCATGAGAAGGGTTGAGGCCTGGTGGACTGCACTGGTAGCTTGATCCTTTCTGCCACTGTACAACGACCCCAACTTCATCCTAGAAGGCCATTAATATCCCTGCACCTTACCAGGACCTAGCAGAGGTCTTTAGCCCCTCCAAGGTCGCCCAACTCTCTTCCAATATTACAACTCTCTTCCGATTATTGCTCCATTAACCTGAAGGAGGGAGCTGAGGAGGAACCGGAGGAGGAACAGGTAGTGTTACATCCAGAGGAGGAAGAAGAATGTTACATCCAGGAGTTTTGAGCCCAGGGCTAAATCTTCCCCTCCACTTTGTATGTCTCAGCCAATATCTGTAGACTGTGGACTGAGGCCACATGTAGATTACCAGGGTTTAAATGCCCTGCTAGTGAAACCACCCTATTCACTGCCGCCCCTGAACAGCTGAGGAGGGTATAATACTTCACTAAGATTGATTTGTGCAGTGTTTATAATCTGATAAGGATTAAGGAAGGCAACCAGTGGAAAATGGCCTTTAGCACAATCTTAGGAAACGATGAATGAATGTTTCAGCCTTACTGCAACCCCACAGTGACGCAATCTTCCAGGCATTCATTAGTGATGTTCTACTGACCCGTCATTGGTTACACCGGAACATACTGATCCATTCACCCTCCTATGATGAACATACGCATGACATGCAGAAGGTCCTCAGGACTCTCCTGTGGAATCATTTATTCTTCAGGCTGGAGAAGTACGAGATTCACTTCGGCAAGGTTCCTAGGTTTCTTCATTTGGAAGGCCTGCGTAGAGATGGTAAGGTGGGAGGGAGTAACCTGATGGCCAAAACCCAAGACACAATGTGAGCCGCAATGGTTCCTGGGGTTTGCTAATTTCTGTCAGCAGTTCTTCCAGTCCTTTAGCATCCTGCCTAAGCGTCACTTGAGCACAGCACCCCTTCATGGTCATCACAAACCATAAAAACCTGGAGTACCTCCAAATCATCAAGTCCAGCACAGTCATTCTTGGAGTTGAGAATGTAGCTCCCAATCACGTGATTATTGATTGCTTGCACCTGTGCCTTGTTTTATCTACTTGGCTAAAACTCCCAGGAACACTCATCTAGTGCTGCGCATCACTCCTCATTCACCCAGTGTTATTCTGCTGTGCTGAACCACCTCTAGAACTGCCAGCACCCTTATCTTTTTTCTGTTTTATTTCTGCTTTCTACAGTGCTTTGTTTTTTTGTTTTTTTATTTATTTTTTTTTTGGTGCAGAGAAGAATAAAAACACTCCATTCTCAAACTCGCATTTCGCTCCCTCTCTCTTCTCAGAAGCACTTTGCTTGCACAGCTGTTGAAGGACCTCTGTCCAAAACGTCCTGATTCTCTGGAAGCCTTCACAGAAACCCTGCTGAACTCCTTCACTGCAATTTTCTGCAAATCTCTCTCTCTCTCTCTCATATGCTTATAATACACCATATAAAATAATGGAGGTCATTTCTGTTTTGCTAAACTGTAATTGCATGCCTGAATGTAAAATGAATGTAAAAAGAAGGTTAATGAGCCTAACATGAAGAAAAATATTGCTTAAACATAGTCATGGTTTTCCAAAAATGTGAACGAAACAAGGGACACATCAGACAAATTGATATTTCGCAAGTCCAAACCAAACCCCATTAACATATGACCGGTCATGCCTCCCCCCTGTGTTTCACTTTTGGTTTTGGTTGGAGTTTGGGAAGTCACATATTCCAAACATTGTGTGTTTGTGCAGCTAGCAGGTTGTATTCTGATGGTTTAATATTTCTCATCCCATTGATAATACGTACTTCCAGTTTTATTTATATTTCTAATAATGTATTACATTAATTTTACAATGCAATATAAGTCCACAAACTAGAAAACCTTCTAGTTTATGGATTTTATTAATCCACTGGTTCTTTCAATTGGCATTGTTCTCAGCCTAGATACCATTGCTTTAAATCACTATGAATTCATACCCTTCCCCTGGTGATAAATTTAAGGTTTCTTTCTTTCTCATGTCAAAGTTCGGTCTTACATTATGAGTGTGACAAGTGATGAATCACCAGTCTAGTGCCTGGGCTAGCCGCTGGGAACATAAAGCGCTGGAGATGATGGTCCATCAGAACCTCCTTCGGAAGAGTCAGTGAGCCAAGGACGTGTGCCATCGCCCCCGCCTTTCATTTTATGTCCCTTTAAACAAGGGAAAACGGATGGTATTTCTGGAGGGCGGCTGCAAGGTGACTGCTGTGAGCTTCACCTCGGGTACACACACACACACACACGCACAGGCAGACACAGCAGAGACTCACCTAAGCGATAGAAACTGTGACAGTGAGTGGGACAGTTCCAATGCCATGCAGACCCCAGAAGCTTCTTTAGCTTCGTAGCAACTGGGTGACGGCCACAGCTGGTTTAGTCCCCATTCAGGCCCCTGAATTTCCCTCTCTCACAGCTGGTTTACTCCCTATTCAGTCCTCTGAATTCCCCTGCTCTCACAGCTGCCACTTCTGAACAGCCCCTCATTTATTACAGGTCACGAGCACTAAAGCAGCAGTTTAGGGTGACAAAACGGCTCAGTGTTGTCCTGTCTGCACAAAATGGTACTACAAATGTCCTGCACCACCCAGCAGGAAGGTCTAATGTTCTGCCTATTTACACCATATGAGCCATGATTTAACTGTCTAGGAATGATTTACTAGTAAACAAAACCATTCTTTGCCACTTTACCTATAGATGTAAGCTAAAACGGGGACTATTTTTTGTTTAAACTAAAATCTTTTTGTTGGTTTTCTACTAACGTAGATACAACATTAAACTGGTAAAACATTGTATGATATTTACATGACTGAGCCCATCTCCTTTTGTAAGAAATGCTCCCTCCCCAGACCCACACAACACCCTTGGCACAGCTGGACTCAAACCTGAACCTAATCAACAGCGAAGTGTTGCTGACCGCGTATGCTCCGGCCAACTGCTCCCACCTTACGAAATCCCACGTTGCTTTCAGAACAAGCCCACACACAGATGGTCCAAACAGAGACAGTTAGAAAGAGACTGCCAAGCAGACAGTTGGTCACACAGCACAACCCCCTCAGTCATATCTACCGCCTGCTAGGAAGATGGCTATCAGGTGAAGCTAGGCTAACAGCTAGCCGTGTTGGAAGTTGAGAACCATAGATGTGTCTTGTGAATATTATTTGGTAACTGTCCATGGCTTGTTCTGGAAAGAGGCAGAAATAAGGTCTTGACTGTGGTATATCAGGAGATTTATGTTGACAACAAATACCTACTTCCAGTGCTTTTTCCATTAGACCAGACTGTCAAGAAAATTTCTAATGATTTTGTAGAAACATCTTCAATCTTAGGAGCTTAATTTAATTCATATCAGTGGGTTGCTGACCTTAAGGAATTCTGTCTTAATCAAGTGAGACAGAATTCGTGATTCTACCAAGATGAAGATTGCTTTGGCAACGAACGAAAGGTTATAAGTGTAAGCATATATGTATTCCAATCATAGAGGCATTGGAGTTTTTTTATTAGTTTAATTTTTAGTGTATATTGCAGGACAATAAACATTTATTGAACATTGAATCCAGGGTTCACAAAAGCTAGGTATAGCTTTTCTATTGAAATAAAACTACAGTTCCCAGAGTAGCTAACAATTCTAAAGATCGCATAGCGGTGGGGATATCATGAAAGAGAATCACTGATGCCCCTTATTATATTTCTCATTGTGATTCATCTAGAGCCTCCATCACTCACTGTGTGGCCTTTAAAATGGAGAAGGAACAACACAGGTAATGCTTTGGATTCTGCAATGGTTTCACTAGTCTTGACATACACAAAGACATGGAAGCATGCACTCACACACAAACATATTTGAACAAGATTTCAATTTACTTCCATTTCAGTGCCTTGTACTGAAGCTCATGAGAAGTGTCACAGAGGGTGAGCATGTTTCAGTTAATTTGTTCTCACTTTAATGAAGCTGGAGTTTGCTACGAGTGACGTAAACAAGATAAATTTGAACTTTTTAAGAATTTCATGAAGCACTCAGTCTGAGATGATTAATATTTGTTTCATTCTTGCTTTGAAAACTGATCAGTTTTCATTAATAGATTCTAAGAAATGCTTATTAAAATAAACATGCTTGCTTTATAGGTGTGCCAGTGGTTTCTTAGGATGGTGCCTGATGAAATCATCTTTGTCATGCTGCTATCCTGGGCACGTGATGGTGGTGTTCTCAGCAGGAACCTCGCTCCTGTCTTTTCTGGCACAAATGTACTGATTGCAAATCTATTTACACCTTCACTGGCGCAATGTCAGAGTCCTGAGCAAGTGGCATTTCAACTGATATCCACAAATAGAAACTGATGCATCTTTTCTCTTTTAACATAACGAGATCGTTTAGTCACCTTACACGTGCTTGATGGGCTCTAAGCTGCACAAAGCAAACAACGCAAGCCAGTTGGAATTATATTAAACAAGGTCTTTTATTTAGTATTTTCATCAAATAGAAGAAATAGTGGTGATGAGCAAAAATGATGCGACTGGTTACAAAATAAGGCAAAAAAAAGAGAAGAAAGTGATGTAAACAATTTCACTCCAAATATAAGAAACCGTGTAATATATCAGTTATAACTGAAGGCTTGAAGCTTTGCAACAAGA
Source organism: Sternarchorhynchus goeldii (assembly GCA_028565775.1). Lineage (NCBI taxonomy): Eukaryota > Metazoa > Chordata > Actinopteri > Gymnotiformes > Apteronotidae > Sternarchorhynchus > Sternarchorhynchus goeldii. The sequence goes on from JAOXYF010000014.1 coordinate 922,165, forward strand.
TGGACACAGCACCAACCTTTTATGGGGGTACACTGCCTGGTTTATTAGACTCCCTTGTAATTCTTAACGTTGCTAAAAAAGTTGGATGTCTCTCACATTGTGAATTGTGACCCCCCGAGTCAAACTCTATTTAGCTCAGAACAAAATCAAATATTTCACAATAAATGTAATGAGCATTTGTAATGTTTAGTGCATGCTACTAAAACCCTGTAACTAGAGAAGCAAATAAATATGGTAAATAAATTGTTCACAATCCATAAATTGGTTAACAGTACTTTTTTTCTTGCCACAACATAGACACACTCTCGCAGAGAGTATACTCGTTCACAGAGTCTAATGGAAATACATCATGAGTGGCTCTGTCAGAAATTAACTGGTGGCAAATAAAACTATGGAATCAAAAATCTGCAGTCCATGGCGAGACATTCAGGGTAGAGATGCCCTTCCAAAAATCAGGACAATTAACATTTCTTTAAAATAAAAAAAAACAAAAAAAAAAAAACACAAACCCACAAAGGGCTCTAATTTCATGGCTGTGTTGGAGAGTTAAAACCTAAAGTTGCATTTTTCTGATTCTGCAGGGTGCACACGCATTTATCCCTGTTTGTTGGTGAACAGAAATAAACACACCTGCTACAAAGTAGGTGGAGTGACAACTTGGTGTGACACACAAAATCTACCGGTGCAACAATGTTTTTGAACCCATTTTGGTTTAAAACAGCACCTGCATTACCGTCTCCTCAGACCCGTCCTCATCACAAAAGCAATATGGTCTTTTCCATACCGCAAGCAGGCACATACATGTAAATCATGGCCAATTTCTCACAATAAGATTTTGACCATAATCACCACCCCGCTAACAAACTGAATACAACTGATTTAATTATTATAATTTATTTATTTATATTATTTTTTCAAGGGAAAACAATTCTAGTGTGACTATTAAATGTGAACTGGACAGTAAGACTGTCATTATGCATGAAAAGCATGAGAGCTCTGCTTTGAGTGTCAGTATCACATCCTGGTTATTGTCGACCCTGTACTTCCCTAACAGGTACGCGTTCTCTCATCATTTTTATTTTTTTTATTAACACAGCTGTTCCAGCACGTTTCCTGCCATGAAGAAACCGTCGGTGCACTGTCACCGGCTCGCGCTTGGCTTTTAAAGGGAAGGAGAGTGGTTAATCTGATTGGATGTTGCGGTAACACACCTAACCACACCCGCTGATCATGTATTCGTCCTAAGCCAACCAGTTTTTTGTGCTGCTCTGTGCTGGAGACTGTGCTGGTCATGAAAATAGCATTTCTGCCATGCCCACACGTGCTTCAGTTGTAGTCGTATGCCATTTTTTTTTCTGTGTTTGTGCTGTGTCCACGGAAATAGAGCCCGAGAAACCTCAAACCATAACATCAGTTATTCCACTTCAACACTTCCACTGCAGGTTAAAAGTGCGCCCCTTTTAAAAAGGTTTACATTTGCCATTATGTTGGTTATACAATATCTTAACTTCACAAATGAAGAAAAGAAAACATCCAGCTGGGACAGAATTATGAACACAGGAAGAGATTCTGCCAAATGTAGGGGGAGGAAAACAGTATTCTTGGATTGGACTATTGAGGCACTTGGTTGGATTGGTATTCCCTTCCCGTGGGTGTCAACCATGACACTGGCAGAAAAGTTCGGATCCTCGCTAGGTTTAGTTTATTTATTAATTTAAATGACTAAAAGTATGGTTTGTTAAAGCGCTGGTTGAGGAATCAGGCTTTGTGGAACGTTGATGACTAGGATGTTACACCACAGTGTTTCTCTGGCGGTATGGTGGAGGGGGAAGGACCGTCCCTGGCCTAATGGCTTCGGACTCTAACAGGAGCTCTGGGTTGGGAGCCATTGCAGAGCGGACACCATTTTGCTTGTAGAGTTTCTGCTTGTAGAGGCTTGCATGGCAGCTCTGGGTGGAGTCTTGAGGATTCTCCTGGGTTGCTCTGAGTGGAAGACTATGTTGCCAGTACTCAGGATTCTCAAATGTCTTCCCGTATAGCTTGGCTATCGTTATTGTCCCAGTATGACCTGTCAGTGTTGTGCTGCCTGAGTAGATAGGATGGCCTGGCAGGCTGCTTTTACCAGTGCCTACAGACTTCAGCATATGAGCCTGCTGATCTGCTGGCTGGAACTGGTGGTTGATGTGGCAGATCTGATTGGAGAGAGTGTGATGTCCAGACTTGCTGGGATGAATGGTGTGGACAGCCTGGGCCAAGTGCACATGATGGCCATTCTGGCCCACTGATCCACTCTGGGGAGGCTGGACCGGCGGAACTGCAAAACGAACATGCACTCCTTGGTGGTGGTGATGGGGTCTCCCTGTTTGGGTGCTGAGGGGTACTTGAGTTCCCATTGTGCTGCTTGCTGTTGTCATATGCAGTGAACCAGATGCTCCATTTTTTTTCAGAGACATTTGGTTCATATTGCCTTTGTTGTGGAAAGTGTTTAGGTAAAGGGGTTCGTTAATATAAGGCTCTTCAACCCTAGGATTTCCATCAAGAGTGCTATGGTGGTAACCTGGATTGTCCAGTGCATGAATCTCACCGTTTTTTCGGCGTGTCACAAACGGATTCTCCTCAACAGGACTCAGATGATCTACAGAGATCAAACAAACAGAAAAAAAACATCATAACACACACACCACATAGAAAAGTCATACTGAATCCATTTTCAAAAAAGTGTAGCATCAATAATTATGATTAACAGCATTATGAATAATTCCATCTAAATATGATATGATCCCAGGTGATGATCACTTGAGGTCTATACAGGAATGGATATGTGTGGAAAGCTTTTGACAAAAACCTCTATACACATAGATACACCGCTCTGACAAAAGTACTGTGGCATATAGATTAGTTACATTTAAATACACCCTTTCTTTATTCTACATCCTTGACCAGGACACATTTGTAAACCATTAAGTTTTACATTCCTACCAGTTTTCATCTCCAGGAGTGAAGCTCTAGTTCTTCAAATGTTTGTAATGGAGAAGGAATAAGAATAGCTGGAAACACTATTGTTTTGAAATTTAAATAAACAGCCAAACAACTGCTGTAGAAGTAGCAACGAGAGTATCAATGTGACTGTTTCTTCACCTGAGGAACTCTTATCCTTCCTGGATTTCACATAGGCGTCGTCAGTAGCTGCTCCTCTCTGGATTCTCTCTCCCAGGAAGACGGTAGGGTCAGTACTGTAGCGCTGGCTGCCCCCGTCCTCCCCAGCTCCTGCTCCAGGCTGCTTCTTCAGGCTTCCGTTACAGCGCTGCTCCTCCTGTGAGGCCTGGGCTGCCCGCTGGGCCCCGGCTGGTGCAGGTGGGTTGGCGGTAGAGGTGGTGGATGTCGCCTGGGAGTGGAGCCCTATGACGTCCTGTGGACTGAAGTCCCGATGACTGGTCTGGTTCTGTTTAAAGAAGCAAAATCAGAGAATGCTGTTGAGTCAGTCTTTATGAAACATCTCTGCTGGCAAGTGGTGATCCATGAACAAGATTTCAAATTCATGAAATTGCACATGAACACGTAAAACAAATCTTTATGACCATGCCTACAGAAGACAACCCTTGTGGTCTAAGGCATGACTGCAGTCTGGAGCAACTTATATAATAGGAAACGTGTTTTCTCAAGATGATGTTGAAAACAGTTGTGTAGTTGGGAAATAACTGTGCAGAACATATACAGGTACAAGAATCCGCCTCCTAAAAGGAGATGCTTAATAATTGCATTAAAACACATTTATACTCTTTATTAATCTACTAATATACGATATTAAAATACAGTAGTAAAATGAGAAAACTGCTCTTCCTTCCCACGTGTTTTATGTTTCCTGCATTAAAATGGAGTCTGTTAATGTACATAAAACAGCCTGATTATCATTATAACCATATTTAAACAGTCCAGGTCATCGAATCCAGTGTCAAAGTACATGCTAATGTGAAGAAAAACAAATTCATCGGTTTCCCATTTTGTAAAATATGAGGAATTTTCAAGGTTAATTAACCCAGTTGTGTTCAGCTGGACCAACTGATTTATTCTGTATTGCTAAATTTAAACATTATTATCTGTATTTAAACATTCTAGATATCAACACGACATATTGTTCTTGAGGCTGGACTTTTTATATTTATAAATTGGATTTGTTTTGACTAGTTTTAGTCTTAACCAAAAACTGAAGGATGAGTTCGTACAGTATTGGGGTCCAGGTGTACTCTGGATGGGAAAGCACGGGGTACCAGGTATTCCTCAGCGTCCATCAGATCTCCCAGATCCTCCTCACCCAGAAGACTCTGGAAGAACTTACTGTGGTTGGGACTGGGCAGCTTCATACAGTCATCGCCCTGATACCAAAACCAAGCACACAAACAAATAGAACTGTAAGAGCAAAATCATCCCCCTGATAGCAAAAAAAAACCTCAATTGCTGTAGGCACTTAGAGGACAAATGCATTCATGTTGCCGTTTGCGCTGCGTACCTGGATGACTAGGTATCTCTGTGGGTCTCTGGCCATCCTGCAGAACTCTGCAGCCAACTCTTTAAACTTGGGCCGACAGTCAGCATCGACCATCCAACCTTGAAGGTGTGATGGAGCGAGAAGACATAAGACCTTATGAGACAGAGGCAGCCAGCTTCTCTCTGTAGCTCTGTGTTTTCATGCATCAGCTATACACAGTAGATGTAGTTTAAAGCAGCAGCACTTAAAGCGGCAGTGATTGAAAGGCTAAAGTGCTTTACTTTGCTTTTTTTTTAAGGTGAACACTAAGTAAAAGGAGCTCAGAGAAACAGGAACTTATACGCTCTTAGTCAACAAAGCGCAATCTCCGTGACGACCTCAAGGAAAAAAAAGAAAAAAAAAGACAATTGTTTGACAGCTAAAATGCTCACAAACTAGCCCCATGCTAGAACATTCCAACAGCCTCTGAGGGGAATAAAGTCTAGTTTGCTTCTCAATCAATTTTGGCTGCTTATCCAGCATCCACAGCCAGGGTTTAACTTGAATTACTAGGGCTGATGGCAGTACAGCTGTGATAGCAGGCTTACATGCTTCCACTTTACATTAGTGAAGTGCAATTTTCTTCTCAAAGATCACAATTAAAACACTTTATCTAGATGAGCAGCAATTACTCAAACATTCATACTAGCAAAGAAATAATCTTTTCACCCATGCCAGGGGGCCGTCAGTGTTAAAAAGAAATAATCACTAAACCTTGTAGTCAAAATGTAATTAAGGCTAAAGTGTGTAATCATCTGCTCATCTCTTTTTATGTACTTCAATATTCCTGCTGAAATGGCACAAAGTAGAAAAAAGATTCTACGTTTGAGGCGTATTCCCTTCTAGGTACCTGTTTACTGTATATGTGAGTAAAAATGTTGTACAATTGAAAAATAGAGCAACCACTCAAATCCAGCAGCACTCACATTTCACCATGACCATGTAGACGTCTATGGTGCATATTGGTGGTTGAGGCAGACGTTCGCCCTTTTCCAGGATGTCTGGAATCTCACGTGTTGGAATCCCATCGTATGGCTTCCCACCAAACGTCAGCAGCTCCCAGATAGTCACCCCTGAACATCATTGATATGAATCAAGGAAAAAAAAAAACGTTTTTACTACCAGGCAGTCACTCCTGAAGGACTAAACAGTGATGAGTTTTCATTCTCAGGGTTTCTTAATTTGTGTCATAAAACTTATTTGGAATTATTTAAAATAATACCTGCAATTATTAATTATTATTCCTGATATTAAGAATCAATACAGTCCCGATATTAAAAATCCATATGGCCCTGATATTAATAATCAATACTGTCCCGATATTAATAATCAATATACTCCTGATATTAATGGTTGTATTGCATGTTTTGTATTACAGTACAATTTGCTCATTAATCACTCCCAAGTTTTACAAACGGTATAATTGCTCACCATAGCTCCAGACATCACTCTGGTGTGTAAACTTCCTGTAGTGAATGCACTCCAAGGCCATCCACTTGATGGGCATCTGCGTAACACGGAGAGCTCATAAATGCATCATCACCAAAGGTCAGCCAGAGGGTCACACACATCGAACCGTGCGTTAGGCATTAGCCGGTGTTAGCCGTGGCGACATGTCGCACGATCGCTCTATATTCTGCTCTGACCTTGCCCGTGTCTGTGTTGAAGTCCTTCTGGTCAGTGCCCAGCAGGCGTGCCAGGCTGAAGTCCGTGATCTTGATGTGGTTGGGAGATTTTACCAGAACGTTCCGGGCAGCCAGGTCTCTGTGGACCAGTCTCCTCTCCTCCAAATACATCATCCCCTGAAAGTGTGGAGGCCAATTTTGAATAATTTCCAAAATAAATGGTATTGTGTTAATCAAAAGATCACCATGTTACCATTATATCAGAAAAGATAAGGTAAGAAAACTGGGATCAATTAAAAGGTCATAACACACAATCACACATTGCTTTGGTTTTGTGCAGCTGAATCCTTACAGCCATGTGTAATATTAAAAGAAAAAGACAAAAATTCTAGTGAAAACAGTAAAAACCATCAAATAATCACTCAACATCAAATAATCAGTCATTCAACGCTGAGTGCATTAGAGCTACAATTTAGTCTACCTCACAATCACAATTCAGATGTGACAAACCATCAGTACATCAGAAGATGCTGGAAATGATGGAGTTCTGCCCATCCAGCTGCTCTGTGAATCCCAAACTGGTCTTTAATCGAAAACTTTGCCTATGCTTTTGTTCATTTATTTACTCTGTGTGCATGTGTTTGCGTCTGTGTGTTTGGTAGCGAGTGTTTGATATTTCCTCATTTCCTTCATTCCTAAACCTTTGCCACATAATTACAGCTGAGAGAAATTATTCTATGGTGTGTGACAGAGGTGTTTTAGTGTGTGTGCGGGTGTGTGTGTGTGAGCGAGAAGGACAGAGAAAGATTTTGTGTTTGTGCCTGTTTTTGTTGCTACAGTACAGAGGCCCATCATCATCTTCATCATCATCATCATCATCATCAAAGAGAGCAGAAAGGGTACAGTCAGCAAACACAAACGTCAAACTTTTATTACTGTCGTGGCCCAACTGTGCAATTTTCAAGGCAATTAGGCAGCGAGGAAACCGAGGACGTCTTGCCAGCATGTTCATTATGCCAACGAACAAAGACCAAAACAGTGGGACAGAGATTCCCGAACAAACAGGACTCGCGGAAAAAAATCAAATTTTTATTTGACGCTCAGTGATCTGTGTCCTGCACACAGAGGGGAGGAGAAGCAACAAAAACAGGAAGGAAAAGCCCATCTCTGAACGTTGTACATGATCTAAAACAAATCAGTTCACTGTGGTAAACATTCTCCTGTCGGGTTTAACAAGCACGTTGCTGTACAGAATGAAAGTGAATAGGAACTGTTGGCGTTAGTAACGTCGTACAGTGGTACTCCACAAGACCCCCAGAGAGAATCTCTTATTCTCCCTAATGACCAAGAATCATTGCTGTTTGAAAGTACTTACGCACCAAGCTACAGGGATGTGAATAACCATGAGGTGCTCAGACAAGAGCTGAGTCAAGCACATTGTGTTGAAGTGCGTCGGGCCCTAAATCTTTCCAGCGGCTCAGACAAATGGGTGAATTCATCATTACAGCAGACGGCTGAGGGAGGGAGGGAGAGAGACACTGATTCATCCATCATCTCACTGTCGCTGGAGCCATTGGCCCACATGGATGGCCCTTGCAACACACACACACACACACACACACACACACACACACACAAACACACATACATACATACATATATATATATATATATATATATATATATATATAT
>JAOXYF010000014.1:930106-942144 GCA_028565775.1 Sternarchorhynchus goeldii
ACACACACACACACACACACACACACACACACACACACACACACACACACACATACATATATATATATATATATATATAAACATGGCACAAGCAGGCAATGGCGCGCGCACACACACACACACACACACACGAAGGGCACAGATCACCAGGCTTGGAGGACACCGTGCTCAATTTCTGGGTGATTTCACTTCAGTGATACAGAAAGGGAGTGAGTGTGTGTGTGTGTGTGTGTGTGTGTGTTTGTGCGAGTGTGCGCTCACACACACACACACATGCACATAAACAGTCCACCTTATGGTAGCACAACAGATATCTTTTAGTACCATATGCATATAATGAATTACTCATTACATTACATGATAGTGATTGTACACTATCTTATGGTTTCTACCCACATCAATTGTTTCTTCTTCTTCAACACCCAACATGGAGTAGAGGCACTGAAGGTAGACGATGAGTCAGAATCCCTTGAGTGAGTATGTTAGCGTGTTTAAAACGGATTACTTCTGGGATCTGGGCAGACGATCAATAGAGACGCTGATTACAATAAAGCTTCAGATACTGGACCAGCACTATATTTATGGTCCAGGACTTCTTAGAAAAGAATTAGTAATCTATAGTGAATCTCACATACAAATACAATGAGTCCCCCCATAATAATGACAATTATTTGTCTTTCTCACAGATTGTGAAAAGTAATAACCACACCTCCCTGATCATGGGTCTTTATTTCTAAATTTGATCAAACTACATATCAACTAAAAACTACAAACTAAAGCTTTCTGTAACATTCTAAAACATTCTAAAGTATTATGTAACATTCTAAAACATTCTAAAGCATTATGTAACATTCTAAAGCATTCAATAACATTCTAAACCATTCTAAAGCATCCTGAAACATAATAAAGCACTCTATAACATTCAAAAACATTCAAATGCACCAACTACACCGGCTTCGCAATACGACATTGCATTAATGCAATATTACCCCGTATGGCACATACTTTGTTTATCCTGTTCCTCATTGTTATTGCTAAACACTGAATTGTGGCAAAAACACATCGAGCACCAGGTCTACAGGTGTGCAGTCATGTGCTGCAAGACAGCATATTCCCATTACTGGTCAAAAATCATTCCTGCGCTGTGCATTTAGACGACCTCCCCTGCCTCTAACATGCCCAAGCTCAACTTATGAGCTGATTAACAAACCATCCAAGAGGCTACATGAGTTAGTGCGCTTGGTAAACAAATGTTCAGTACAGCGGGGGAGCCAGAGGAGTGGGAAGCACAGTGAAAAACACAACATGTGAAAGACAAGTGAGTAGATCAGTAAGAAGCTCCATTAAACTCGAAGCGATTTAGACAGGTTTCTAGGAATGCTGCAGCAGAAGCTCGTTACAGATGATTCAAGTGTATTCATGAATGGTTTTCTAAAGAATGTGGCAGAGAGTGAGAAACAGCAGTGTGAGAGAATGTGTAGATGCCTTCACATTCATATCAAAACAAGATTTATTGAATTAAAGTGGAGGAGAAGCTTTTGCTACGAACAATAACATTAAACAATGATGCGCTATCAAATGAGTGTTTACTACAGTATAATTTATTTACTGCATCTTGGAGATACAGTAAATAACTGCTAACGTCAAATGTGACCTTTATAGTGCTGTTGCATGCTAGGTGCTTGTCTTCAGTGGGCTTGGAATCTCCTGAACCCAAGGACGACTCTCCTGAACACACCGACAACTCTCCTGAACCCAAGGACGACCCTCTTGAACCCAAGGACGACTCTCCTGAACCCAAGGACGACTCTCCTGAACCCAAGGACGACTCTCCTGAACACAACGACGACAATTCTTTGGCTGCTCATAACTGCTCCAATGATTTGTAATAAACACAACCTTCTGTTTCAAACTTTGGACACTGCAACAGCTCATGGCACTTTCATAATGGCATTGCACACTTCACCAAAACAGTAAGATACAAGAAGTGTGGATGCACTGTGCCCACACATGTACATATAGAGTATCATCCGATATCTAATAGAAATCAAACACAACATCTAATATTGGTGTCATAATTACAACAGTAAAGGTTTGCTAAGGATTTGAAGAGGCAGAAAAAAAATCCTCAAAGCTTGAACCCAGAGCATCAGGAGGACAAACATAAATGTAACCCCACTGGAAGTGATTAGAATACCAGATGGTTTCCATGCTGAACCAGGCAGCGAGGAGAGCGGCTGAAAGCAAAGTGCGCCCATCTGGGTGAGGGTTTAGAGTAATGCTCTCTGGTCTACACTTTTGTGCTTGTGTTGTTGTATAGAAATTAAAATAGGGATACATTTCTCTGGAGTGTAAGAGATGGTTCCAGTGTGCCATATTATAGCAAGGGCTCAGGATTAGACATGATGGTCAGGGACTAATTAAAGGGAAGGGTAGGAAGTGGGAGGTCTCAGAAAGGCAGTGTAGGAAGCACTGTTTAGAGGAAGTGCTGTACAGACAAGCAAGGGAAAAAGAAAGAGAGAGAAAGGTAAAGACATATTCAATTACTATATACTTGCCCTGCTGTCACTGGCCCTTTCAGGCCTGGAGAAAAAGCCCTACATGAAGGCTGGCAGCAGGAACCTCTGATACAGCCCGGCGCAGAGGGGCGGCGAACGCTCACCACGCTCGGCCGCTAAAACACGCCTTGCACAAAGGCAAAGATCCGCATGCGAGAGTGTGGGGAACGCGGGACGGGCGAGCAGGACGGTTGTCTCAGGGTCGTCTCAGGCTTGAAGCCTTGCACTGTTCACCTTTTAAGTGCTTTACATAGCTGAGGTGCCAATTCATTTGTTACTTTGTTCTTTGCTAATTACAACAATTACGCATGCAATTATGCAATTACAAACAGGACAGCTGGTTTTGGAAACACATCAGTGTTGCATCCTCGCAAAGAGTCTTTTTAGGAGAACATTTTAAACCTCATTAAGTCCTTTAGAGCATGAAATGATCATAAAATACTATAATTTTAAAGCATAAAAATCAAAATGGCTTTAGAGTAAAGGACAACTAGTTTCCACTAAAAAGCAAAAAAGTCTATATATGAAGAGTAGGGACCAGGTCTCCTATTCTCTCCTGCTCCAAACCTCTCCTTGCAGAATCCATCTAAATGTCACCACTCATTTAATTAAATACTACCTTTTGCAGAATTTACATGAGTAAATGTCAACATTCCCACTTGCTTTGAATCCATAAAGTAAATATGAATTGTTCTGTATTCAAAAACAGATTCACAAACTAAATAGAGGTTTTGCAAAGTCTTGTTCTGTCCAATAATAAGATTCATACTTCCAATTATTTCTGACTAGAATTATTAAAGCTGCATCAGAAAGGACAGATATTATTTTCTTCCACAGTAAATCGATGGACTAAAACTCAATTCTGTGTACAGTATCATGGTCCCTATTTTCAGGTTCCTGAGGACCCAGGCAGATGTTCCTAGATGTTCACATATGTAAAGGACATACACAGTTTGACTGAGTTAAGCAGAACCACAACCATATACACTATTCTCAAACCAGTTAGCCAAAAAAAAAATATGAACAAAAGAACGTGATGTTATAATTTCAACCAATTACATATTTGTGCTTTACACTTAATTGCACCGCTTTGAAGAAGATGAGAATGAGGTTTGAGTATTGTGAGGTTTTACACCAGATCCAGGTAGCCTGAAGATTTACAAGCAACTCCATACAATAACAGCTTGGAATCATATCCACCTACTGCCATTCAGCATACAGTATCATGACAACATGATAAAGGGAACTGGATTCAGGGCGTTTCATCATCATGGTTCAGTCCACCAATGATGAAGGTTCTGGAATCTTTTATTGCTTGGGAGATATAGTCCCATATAATGCATTCACACGCACTGAAAAATTGGACATTCGGATTTATGACAAAATCTGCTTTCTTGCTGTTAGCACATTTATATGCACTTCTGTAATCAGATATTGGGAAAATTCTAGATGAGTCTGTAATCTGATTTGTGCTTTTACAACCTGCCAATAAATTCAAACAAGCAGCAGCAGGTAAACAGAATATTCAACAGAACTTTTGCTGGCAAATATGAATCTGCATGTTTTTACAGTTTAATGTGCATAATGCTGTTCTTCTTATTTTATTTATTTATTCATTTATTTATTTATCGTCAAAATGACGCTGTTTTTCGTACAACGCTGCATGTCTGGCAGCACTGTGTTTGCTCACATGTGCAGTGTAAGAAATCCAAAAGAAACGAGAGTGTGTGGATACATGCATTGAGAAACCTGATTACTGGTCTGAAATCGACCTCTCTTCGATTTAGATTAGATTTCAAGAAATGCGATTATAGCCCTAATCCGATCTAAGAAATCGTAGTACGCTGTTTACATGAGCACCTGAATAGACAGATAACAGCAGAAACCCAATAATGATCAGATTACTGAGTGCATGTAAACACACACATTATTAGCGACAGTTTTACAAACATGGAAGGCAGTTTATGCTCTATTAAATGCTGTAATTATCCTCAAATTCAAATGTCAACATTCCTGGCACACACGCGGTCCCTTTACGCATTATGCACAACCTTTGATGAACACATTTCTACACGCTCAGTTGACGTAGGTGACTGATGAGAAAGGCTTTTTTAAGAACCATCCACTGCTGCTAAGGAACTCATTTGTGGAGTTGGCAACAGATGAAATGGGCAGTGTCATGGACCACCAAACTGAGAACAAGGCTCTGGACTATACAGTGCAAACTTTCTTACAGACTCGGCCAAGACGGCTCAACCCGTGCGCTCCTATCAAACTGAATCCAAAAGCATTGCCAGTTCAAATATGCATTGCTTCCAAGATTGTCCTCGTTCTCCCTCTGGCCTCCAGATATAAAACCCTGCTAAATGATTCATATCTTCTCGCCTGCCCCGCAGCAGTGGAAGCATACAGCTGTTTGAACCGGCACGCTTCAGCCTAATCGGAGAGCACAAAGGCTCGGCTATTTTCAGAACGGACCAGCGTGAGATTACCAAATGCAATTACGCTTCTCAGTAGCACAAATTCTCAGCTGTATCCTAACCCCAGGCATCTCTTGATGTAGCGGTCTCCAGTAGTGTGGTGTTTCTGACGTTAGGGGATGCCTTTGCAAATACAGCAACAAGAACGAAATCTGGATTCTTCCCAGGCCCACTGCTTACAACCAAGATACAAAAATCTGGTATAACAACAGTCCAGCATCGATTTATTTGTAATGTTTCTTATCTTTTGTGTACAAGGATGCTAAGCTTTAGGGACAAGCATGTGTCAAAATAACAGGGTAAAAACATTATTCATGTTTTAGGGTCTAACCAACCCGAACCAAGGAAAATGGTTTATGTAGATGCTTTATGCTTTAGGATACAGAAAAAAGTGCTTGTTCCGTTTCATATTTAAATGCAGATCTCCGTTCATGCCTGCCAGTTATTGCACTGTACTTGTAATATACTTAGAACTGCTAGAAAGGGTGAAGTGAACCACTTTGAGTTTATCAACAGGAGAGTCAACTGGAAATAAAAAAAGGTTGCCCTAGAAGACAGCTAGTACTGTTTGGTCCCAGCTTTCTCCAGTTGTTAGCCATGTTAGTCCTACGGCCAGAAGTAGAACTCCAACACAGTAGATGTATCAGTGAAAATGCTGTCTAGAAATTGGCAATGACTTTAATTTATATTCAAGATGTACAGATGAGGAGGAAGATCTGGAGGGAAGCAGAAAAGTTGGAGGGGGGGCAGGCAAACAAGAGCCGGACACTGTTGGCAGTGGGGCAGGTGGCAACACAGGCCGTTCACTCATCGTCGCTGCATTTACGGTCTCCAGGGAGATCAATCAGCGCATTAAATCGCACGCCTGCCGAAGATTAGCTGACAGCAGCAGTGGAGTGGTTTTTCGAGCGAGTCGGTTCTCCACGGAGCCGGGACTCACGTCCGAGGCGCCATGACTGGACCTCCTTATTGACAGGGGGATGAGATCAAACCCGACACAGACCCTCCTGCTGACGAGCAGTCATGGTGCTGTTTTATTACCAAGCGCGGTCTTTTGCTAGAGCTCTGGGAACCAAGAAGAGTTATAGCTGAGTCACTGCAGTTAGCATGCGGTGGTGAGATTCTGCCAGTCAGACCCACTATGCCGAGATCTCTGAGGACATACATTTGACTTCCCACTAAGAACCAAACTAAAACCACTAAATCCCTAGTTATTCTGCTGTGAACATTTCTCTTTTGCTAATCTTTTATCTTTGTTTTTTTTTTTATTACTATTAATAGTGCTCATTGTGTTACAGGCAGTAAAAGAGTGCTACATTTTACCCGTGAGAATCAATGCAAAATGGAACAGACTCCAGGAGCCAAGCCAAGGGACTTGGGGTCAGGTTTTTGTTGATCAGAAAAGTTATGGCTGACACTCCAATAGATTCTTGCTGTACCTGCAACTCGGTCATAAAGAAGCATGTACTTCTGAAAGATACATCATCCAAAATCAGATTATTTTCAGTATTCAGTATGATTTTATAAGTGTTTGTAAGATCACAATCTTCCATAATTTCAAGATGAATTAAAAAACTCAAAGACATCCTTGCTTTGAGCATACAGCCAGAGTATGCTCTGTGCCATGCTCTGTGCCAAATCTTGATTGGTCTGCTGAAGTTCAAACCAACAGGGTTCAAATGGGAATATTTTGACCTGGTTAACATGTTTAAATGGAGGCACTGTAGGAAAGAGTTAAACAACCCAAATATTACTACTAACGTAACTAAGCTACTAGCTGTCAAGCTAATACATAAGTTATGATTTGTAGTTAAAGTTCGGGGCAATAATTCACAAATTTCCATGCTGTCCCAACAACAATTAAATGCTAGCACTTCCAATTTTGTAGTTTGCAATATCCAACGTAGACCCTAAGGACAGCCATTATAGAACATTTATAGGTCTGAACTACTAATTAAACTAGTGATGGTTGACCATCTTAGGTGACTGACATACAAACACACACACACACACAACTAACACCTGCACACACCAAAGAAACCTATAAGATTTAAGAAAATAAAATTCCATTAACGTATAACATTCTTATAAATGAAAGCATACTGACTGAATCTTTAAAAGATCACAAGAGATGGGCTTCTTATAGTGTTCTGCTCAGTCACACACCTTCACATCAGATTCAACTTATTGTCCAATTATTTAACCTTAATGATCATAATTAGATGACTTGCGACAGCTAATTCAAACACCCACACGCTTCCAAGTCTTGAATCTCCCATCCTTGTCCAACATGAAATGCTCTCAAAACAAGCACAATATAAACTGATTGTTTGTCATTAAACATTGATTAAAATTATAATATAAAGCGAATCCCTCTGAGTCGCTATGAAACGAGGGCTTTTCTGCATGTCAGGTGCCATGGCAGTGCAAAACAACAAATCACGTGGAAGATCCTTTAAGCAGTTCAGTTTTCCTGTCCTCTGCTTCTTTACAATAGTCTATCATACTCACAATCATACTCGAATGCGCCTTGTTTTCTGGCCCGACACTCATCTCGGATCCATAATTCCCAGGGTGCACCCGCGGGCACGTCCTGCAGTGCCGGTCGTGCGGGAACTCTGGCTCTGAAAATCCATTCTCCCCCCAAAACAAATTTCGTTCCCCGCCGCTCTGGCCTCCGGGATCGTGAGAGAATGCGGCGCGTCAACGAGCGCGGTGGTGCTGGGGCAGACGGATGGGGCGTGGGGGTGCAAGGCATGCTGGGAGAACGTGGAAAGGCCACCGTGCGCATGATTTGAGGGACTGCATCCTGGAGATTGGAGCGAAGCCTGCGTTCCAGGCCATACCTGCAAGCTGGTAAAGAATACGCGTTGCACAGCTTGAACAGGGCCTGGTTGTTGTCCATCGATCGCAGGAGATGTTGAAAAACAAACCCTGAAGCTAGAAAGAGTGATTCAGTGAGACAGGTCCTTAAGTTCTTTATGTAACTACATCAAACTTTGCCAATAGTTGATTATATTCATAGACTGTAGCTATATTCACCGACCACTATGGCTTCAGGGGGGAGTAAAGCCCTTCCTCACCAGGGAAATAACATAAACACACAGCACATAAACACACTTAGGTCACGAAACCTAAGGCACATTAAACTGGCACGAAAGAACTAATGCCAACTGTTAGAGACTGATAATCACCTTCGGTTGCCTTCGCCTGTGGGTGGGTACTTTAACACACCACCCTACAGACCATGATCGACACACACTCATGTACACTGCACGAAAACAGAATGGTACAGGGTTCTTATAACGAGTGTATTGAGTTCTGTTCTCTAGTTTAGCTGCATGTAGCAAAACTGTTGGACCAGTATGCGGGGAGACCCAGTCACAAAAATGAAACACTTTATGTCTTACGATCTCATTTTGAGTCAAATTTGGTCTCAACAGTCAATCAAAAAGCTCTGTTTCGACATGCACAATCAACCAGAACAGCACTGATGAGGACCAGCTAGAACTGGCTGTAGGCGACACACCGCACTGAGCACAGGGGATGGTCGGTCACCGACACCCTCCAATATGATGGAGGGTGATGGTGTCCAACGACCAATAGTCAGGTCAACATGTCCCCAGCCAACACATACAACACACTGGACCCATACCCAGGACACACCTACAGTCCCACACCCAAAACACAAAGCCATTTCAGAACGCAGACACCCTTTCCCACCAGCAGGGGGCGACTCACCTTGGCGATCTGCACACACCAGTTGAGCAGCAGCTGCGAGCCGATGTTGTCCTTGTGCTCATGCACGTAGTCCAGCAGGCAGCCGTGGGGCATGAGCTGGGTCACTAGCTGGACGGTGGGGCTCAGGCTCACGCCCAGCAGACGCACCAGGTGAGGGTGCTCCACGCTGGCCATGATCAGTGCCTCCTGCTGGACGGGAGGAGAAATGTTTGTTGAGGCCAACATAGCTTGGTAAAGCAAAAATGTCTGACTTTAACGACAATGTCAGTGGAGATGCCAATAAAGATTACGTTAACCTGTGCACTAACCTGACCTCATGATACTGCATTCTGTTTATATCACTTTTGTTGGATTCTTCTCATAGGCTCCCCCTAGTGGCAGAGAATCTGTTCTCTTAACTTTAGTTTACTCGATTGTTGTTGTGACTTCGTTTGGTTGCTATGTAAAAGAAGTAAGGACCAGCTCTAGTTGTAGCTGTTAAGTGAACCATCTTTTCTGGCTTTTTGTGCAAAAAGCAATTCAAACCAGTAAAAAAAGGAGGACTTTTTAAATATAAAGGCATTTTACGGTCATACAGTGAACCCTTGCTCTGAGGGAGGTTCTGGATGGTGTTTTTAATGTAACTGTATTTTAGGGTCATACAATGAACCCTTGCTCAGAGGGAGGCTCTGGATGGTGTTTTAAATGTAACTGTATTTTAGGGTCATACAGTGAACCCTTGCTCAGAGGGAGGCTCTGGATGGTGTTTTTAATCTAACTGTATTTTAGGGTCATACAGTGAACCCTTGCTCAGAGGGAGGCTCTGGATGGTGTTTTTTTCTGCCCAGTTAGCAGTAAACTGCAAATGCCAGACACAACATTATGAAGCCCAGTGGGAGGAGAGAAGGACTATGTGAGTGTGTTTACTGCCCAGAACAGAGGCGACCCCATTAGCAAGACTGACTCCGACACCTACTATTCATGCTTGTGTGTGTGTGTGTGTGTGTGCACGCATGCGAGTGTCACAGATCCAAAACATCCACATAGAGGTTACGGTGATCAGTGAAGAAATGTCCTATTTTAGATCAGTCTCTTCTGCTCAGTTTAATACTGAGAGCTTCAACTCCATCCAGAAATAATGACCAAGTGGGCAGTGTTTGAAAACGAGGAAATACTCCCTTAAAGATTTTAACATTAAATGCTAAACTCTGAATTATAGAGGTTACTTTTTATGGGAAGGTCTAATGTTATGAACTCACGTCCATAAAGTCCACGTTGGCTTTTGGACCTGTCGCTTCATTCAGGATCTTTATGGCCACCGGGATCTTCACACTCTCACCCTCTGGTACCCAGATGCCCTGATAGAGCGCAACACAGATAATGACTGATACGAACCACAAGCAAGTTAATGACCTGCACCAAGTGTGGATAGTTTTTATGGTAATAACACACGGACACACTGAACTCTCTCCCTGCTCTACCCCCCAACCCCCCCTCCACGCGCTTGTGGTCTGCACCTCTCTTTCATTATCTGTGGACACTTCCCCCAGGCTGCCGTAGACTGCCAATACCACAAGCGCCGTGATTGATTACCTTTGTCGTGAACGTTTGTGAGGCCTGGGATGGTTCACTCGCTCCATGGATACAGACGTGCCGTTTGCTGCTCTGAATATACAGCACTGGTTCAGTTGGCAGCGAGACACACTGCAACATCAAAGGTGCAGGTATCAGATACACTCCACACAAGCACACAGGCGCATGCATGCACACACACATGCACACACACACATGCACACACACACACACACACACAAACATATGCACACACACAGGCGCACGCTGACTCTGGCATTAACCCACTAACATTACTTGCAGGAAGATTTAGGTCTTTAGTGTGCTAATTGCTCTGGTGCTGATTTTGTGTGTGTGTGTGTGTGTGTGATTAGAAACTCAGTACAGTGGATTTGTAGATCACACATTGTCAAGAATATGTCATCCAGGCATAACTTGAAATTTGGTTGATAGTGTTTAAAAAGGCACTTGAAAAGGCCTTTCAGCCACATCTCAAGCATCTCGTAATGTATACAAGATGTTTTAGGTTGACATTCTGGCAACTGCATTTCATCAGAAATTCAAACACTGATTTCGTGTTGGAAAACATTGGCAAATGATGTTGGCTCAATGGCATTTCCTCTGCCCTGGGATATCTTACAGGATATCTTACAGGATATTTTACAGGATATCTTACACAATATCTTACAGGGCTCCCTCGCTGTGGACCTGTTCATGTTGTAAGGAATCTTTGAAAAGGACTTTGAATTCCGATTGTGGTTCCTGTTTCGTTCGTTTCTAAGGACTCTAGTTCGTGTAGTTGTTTGTTATTATGCAGTTTGTTATTACGTTTCAACCTTGGTGAATGATTCACATGGACATCATCATTTTGACTGCTACAGTGTCACAAACTACACTTTTGGCTGCTCATTAACAGATTTGGCTCTTTCTCTCTTGCTGAGGTGTTCATGCTGACAGTGACGTTCGTTGGCCGGCCCCAATGGCCCAGACGCTTCCACGATTCATCTCCACTGCCGTGCAGTGGTGGCAGGATCGAAAACAAACACCCGTCAGCGATGCCAAGAATTCATATTCTCCTTCCTCCGCAGCCTTGATCCTGGTATAATGACATTTTATACTGGATTCAGTGGGCCAAGACTGAGGAGAGTATTGGGTGTGTGTGGGTGTGTGGGTGTGTGTGTGTGTGTGTGTGTGTGTGTGTGTGTGTGTGGGTGGGGGGGTGGGGGTCAGGGGTGAGAATATCAGGGTGTGTGAGCAGGAGGCACGCTGGGTGTATGGATTTGTATTCCGATCGAATGCAAATGACCTCGGCAGGGAGAACGGCAGTTCTCCACACAACCACCGAGACGAATGTATAAACCACTCCCCCCGCCTTCCCAAGCCCCCCTCGGAAAAAAGACAGTCCGCTCCCCACGGCGAAGGACGGCCGCTGCGATCCGGCGGGGGGTAGGGGGGGTGGGAGTGGGGTGGAGCTTGGTGGTGGATGGGGGGTGGATGCACAAGAGGCTTATGTAAATTTAAAGTGAGAAGTGAGCCTCCACTCAGCGGCAACGAGTCGGGCCTCCGAGGCAGGGGGGGAAATTAAAAGGAGTGGAGCGAGACGCGAAGCTCGACGAGGGACAATGCGGGCCGCTGGCTGAGCACCCCCACCAGCCAAACCCCAGCGCTCAGGCCTGCCATCTCACCACAACAACAGCAACAACCCCCC
>JAOXYF010000014.1:946333-959772 GCA_028565775.1 Sternarchorhynchus goeldii
CCATCAGGGCATTTCTCCACACAGTTGGGTCCATCTTTCAGGTGAAGACACTTTGTGCAGTGGTCTGGACCCTGGAGCAGGACGGACAGAGAAGAACGTAAACAGAGTTTGTAACTCTGCTTCAGTTTATAACTATATAAACAAATATAGCCAAAAGATGTTTTTCTAAAGCATAATTTATGTCTGACAAAACTAAATACAATTTGGGCAGGGGTGGAAAAGGGGTGGAGAGGGGGTGGGGCGGGGCTTGATTGACTGTTGTAGATATTGCCTGACAATAGTCATGCTTCTCTTCAAAATAACCATGTTCCTCTTCAAAATAACACTTTTATTGATGTGCCTGTGAAACTGCAGATCAGGTTCTAAAAAGAGCTGTTAGTTTAGTGCAGTATAATGAAACACAGAACTTCTGATGGGGGGGTTAACAGACTGTGGAGATTTAAAATCTTTAGTTGCAGAGAGATTCTTGCCACAGTCACAATGCCTTTCAAATGTGTATCATACTACGCTCTACTCTCAGCACGAGTTTCCAGAACTTTGATGGTTCTTGTTATATTGTAGTCTCGTACCGGACCATGGCAGGTCAGTGTTCTGTCTCCAACTTTCTCACACTGGTTGTCACATTCAACACACACTGAACCATTAGCAAACTCCCGAAACTCTCTGAAACACAGAAACACACAAAGTGCATGTTTGTATAAACATCTTCACAATCATCAGTGAAATTCAGTTAAACCTGTATGACACATATTTTGTTTTCCTTTTGCTAACACATGCATTTATCTGTAGGCATTTAGAAGGAGTCAGTAAAACACAGCACAGAGTTGAGGTCATACTGTAGTATGCTATGCGCATCTCAACTCATACACCAAAGACCAATATTTCATGTCACTTGAATGTCAATCACTGAGCCTTGAATCAGGAGTCTTTCAAATTCATGTCATGAGGACTTCTGGGACATTTGAACATCTATCACTCAGACCTGAGGGGCTACTGTGAAATATCAACCCCAACACATGGGCGGCAGCAAATACTCGTTTCCCCCAAGCTGACCTCGGGGACAGCACAAGGGCACCATTCCCCTGAATCGCCCCGGTGACTCGAGAGGCCGAGATTCTTCAGGCCATTTATTCCTTTCTTTATTACTTTCCAAGGCAGTCAAGAGATACTTTGGAAAAGATAGAGTAAAGGTGGGTGTGGATAAAACTACCCTGATCAAGGAAGCCTCCCTGATCAGAAGAAATCAATAATGAATCTTACGGCTAAGGTTGATGATGCATAATTTATTATTTTATGGAAGGAGTATTTCAAATGCTTGTGGTTATGCTACTTTGGTCTGTTATGAAAGAAGTTTAGCAGCTAAGTCAGTGCATGCAGAGGACAGTCTATTCATTTTTAACAAGTAAAAATAAATCACTTAATGAGCTCAAATGGCTGACAATACTATCTCCTTCCTCTAGACACTCCTCTTCACTGACTGCTTGTCCTCGGTGGCTAAATTGCAATCATCTCTAATGAGAAATCCCATTCAGGCGCCATTTTCAGGATAAGAGCTTGCATTGTGAGATAAATGGTGGCGCCTCCTAAAAGAGTCCCTCTGGAATTAAACGCCGTCTGAGTCTCAGGTGAACAGTTCCTTCTCATGAAACACTCCCACAGACAAGTACTTGTTTCCTGCCCACTTGGGAGATGTTAAGGGGAGACACAATGGATTTCTATCCTCATAAATAAACATAAACAGTATCCACAAATATTGAGTACTGTTTATGTATTTTTATTAGCTGAGCATCTTTAATCTTCTACTCCATGGAGTCCCCATGGAAATTTACATAGGTGTGTGTGGGTGTGTATTTCACGTATCTCACTTATGTTAAATCATTTTTGCATTTTTTTACATTTACAGCATTTGGCTGACGCTTTTATCCAAAGAGACTTACGATTGTGACTGGATACACCTTAAGCAATTGAGGGTTAAGGGCCTCGTTCAGGGACCCAACAGTGGGAGCTCGGCCTTAACCACTGAGCTGCCTCTACAATCATAAACCAGTTACCAACAAATCAAACCAATAAGATCAAATACTACCTTCAAGTGAGAAGTTATCAGGAAACTATTTCAATCCACTGTGAGTTTCATATTTGCTGTTTATGGGTATAATCAGGTGTTAGTATTCTAGAAGTGCATCTGCAGTATATCGGTAATATTTAATGCGAGTTTAATAGTGTAATATTACTCACATGGTGAGTATAAATAGTTCCAGGTCCAGTCATTGGTAAAGTGCACACACTCACCCGTGGTAGAGATTGCAGGACTTCACACAGGTTTTTCCTCGACTGTAGTACCTGCAGGACATACACTGGTCTGGACCTGGTCCCCAGCATCCTGCCTCTGAACACAGTTTATCACACACCATTCGCTCTTGGGCTGTTACACACACACACACACACACACACACACACACACACACACGGGCAGTACGGTTTATTGTTTATTTCCTCTATTCTTGTACTTTTTCCCTGTTCAATTAGACACAAGAAGGGTTTTGAACATTGTATACATGATCATTAGGGTTTATCAACATTTGTGGCCAGAGAAGTCCAAATGATACATTAGAGACTAAAGTTATTCTCCTGATGTTGTATTTGGTGCTCCAGAAACAATGAAACACTGAGCAGTTCTCCTGACTTTAATCTCCCAGTTATTGGTGAATAATAATGATCATTAATATACATTATAACAATTATTTTACAGTAACCGCAAAAACACTGCTGCTGTGGTTATATGCAAGCAATATTTCAAGACTTGGGGACATTCAGTGGGGAAGCAACACCTTAGATACCATAGCTAAGTTCACTCACTGCACTCTCGAGGGTCCCTGTTGCTCTTGAGCAGAACCCTCTGGCCCGCGGTGCGGAACAGACCCGTCCAGTTGACGGTGTGGTAGTAGCAGAGCTGGCTGTTGTTAGTGATGTAGACGTTGCCGGCGCTGATCTCCTGCAGGGACTGGAACTGCAGTGAGGTGATCCAGCGCTGTTTCAGGATCAGTAGTGAGATCCCACTGAGAAAGAGTGAACAGCGGACGAGGGAAGGGGGAGATAATTATCCCGGTACTGAGTTCACCCGCCGTGATTAGTGTTTTCTAGCCGAGAAACGTGTGTTACAGCCATTTTACTGTAATTTATCGGCATTGCTGCATTACTCCCACTTTGGAATTTATGCTGCTCCCAGCAAGTTTCTATAAAAAACGGACAAATAAAGTGTAACTTTCCTTCGAATTTTTTAACTGCAGAGTTAGCAAGTTTTATCATGTGCTAGCAATTCATATATTATTGCCTTCCTGCTGGACACCTGACTGATCACATGACTGATGTCGTGTGAGCAAACTGCAGGAGGAAAGAACCTTTAGTGTCACCCCTACCGCACCTAGTCTGAAAGGACAATTTTGGTTAGTCACGCGTAAAAAACGAATGTTAATATTTAAAGCGACCTCCTCCCACTGCAGATCTGAGTTTAGTGTCGTCTTAAATCTCACGCCCTTCCTTGATCATTTCTGATGACACATGCATTTCATGGATGTAACTAAAAATAAACAAATATATATATAAATACACTCTTTTTGATCTGATGATATGGAGTCCAGTTATAAAGCCCAGCATATTAATCAAAGGAACCCTTTCATATCATCAAAGGGGCCGTTTGAAGGGGAAGCAGGAGGAGGCCTGAACAGGACAAACCGCTTCATTAGTATGATCTACGTCAGGACGACGAGAGCTGCACTTCGCTTTCCGAGCTGCTCTGAGGAAGAGCCAGAACACCTCTGGGACCCATACAGGACCCATACGGGACCCAAACGGGACCCAAACAGGACCCATGTGAGACACACATGGAATCTATACAGGACCCAAACGGGACCCACGAGAGATAAACATGGGACTCATGCAGGATGCAAACGGGAGGATAAGAGTGGGCTACTGGTGATGCAGCACAAATCTGAACTGAATGACCCATCATAGCTAATAATACCACACACACACACACAGTGGAGGGAGTAATACCACACATACACACAGTGGAGAGAATGTCATAAGCTATATAGTACAAAGCACAAGCAAGTTTCTTTTTTCTCTCTTTTTGATTCTTTTTTTAAAGCAATATTACAACAAGATGGAGTCAGTTGTGTGCAGGCAGTTATTTTTTTTGTTACAAGTTACATCCGATATCAATATATCGATAGACAAAAATTTGACGTTGTGACCCCAGAAGGCAGGATGCCCAGATGAGGCCCATGTTTTCAGAGACATTTAATGAACATGAAACCAAAACACAAAGTACAGCTGGACATGCGCTTACTGTGACACCCACCTGGACATGTCCTTACTGTGACACCCACCTGGACATGCCCTTACTGTGGCACCCACCTGGACATGCCCTTACTGTGGCACCCACCTGGACATGCCCTTACTGTGACTCACAGCTGGATATGCTCTTACTGTGACTCCCACCTGGACATGCCCTTACTGGGTCTCCCAGCTGGACATGCCCTTACTGTGACTCACAGCTGGACATGCCCTTACTGTGATACCCACCTGGACATGCCCATACTGTGACACCCACCTAGACATGCCCATATTGTGACACCCACCTGGACATGCCCTTACTGTTAGTCACAGCTGGACATGCCCTTACTGTAACACCCACCTGGACATGCCCTTACTGTGACACCCAGCTGGACATGCTCTTACTGTGACTCCCACCTGGACATGCTTTTGGTATTATAAACCATGTAAATATAAATGATCAATCTATCTGTCTCTCTCTCTATAATATGGGATATGTAAGGGATCAATTATATGCAAATATGAAAAAGTATTTAAGTGAAAAACATTCAGTCAGGCAAATCCAAACCTTTCACTATATTTATCAGTATATATTATGCCACAATGTGCCCCTTTGTAACCAATTATCCTGGAGCCGCCAGCACACCACTCTATCTGGTCTATCTGGTCTATTTGGTCTGCTACTGAAGGGACAATTCTACAGACATATCACACCAAACAAGAGCTGTGGCAGAGCGCAAGACGCTCTTCTCGCCTGGTCGCAGCCACCAAAAAATGTGTCAGACATATGAACCGGACATGCAATCCGGAGACGTCACAGAGAGTGGTGGAAAAAAACTCAGATCCACAGATCCAGTCAAACAGGTTCGCAAATACTGACAAACTGAGCAGACAATCACAGAGCAAATCCCAATTGTGATTATAGGCACTTGGTTCTGTGAGCCAGAAGCTGGAGGTGCAGCTCCTGGATGCCTGGACCGACAACACTGACCTCAGCTTAGAAGTTCTGTACTGCACCCTCAGACTCCCAGACTGAAGTGTGAGGAGAAAAAAAGTATGACTGCCCACTGGAAGCATGAGAGAGAGAGAGAGAGAGAGAGAGAGAAAGAGAGAGAGAAAGCTGGACTCTTTACCTATACAGAGATCTTCCCCCAATAGTGACAAGGTTGGAAAAGACACCAAAGTTCGTCATGTTCTCCGGCCAAGACTGGATGTTCAAGTAGCCTGAATAAGACCAAAAAAAACAGAATGAAAAGTGACTCGTTATAATGTTTATGAGTCAACAATATTTATAGATGTTATATTTTATTGTCACCCTGTTTATAATTATAAACACTTGTGAAATTGTCTCTATTAGAGAGAGAGAGAGACAGAGAGAATTTAATATTGTTTTACAGTTTAATGTTATATAATATTCACAGTCTGACATTCTCAACCCCTCTGAGTTCTTTCATAAAGCCCTAAAACAGATTAAAGTCAAACTTCTGCATTTTTCAATATTCTCATTTGACTGGCATAATACCTATTTCTCTATACAACGGACAAACCCTTTCACTCAAAATGTGCTTTTAATAGAACCCTAAAGGCAGTTGTAAAGTTCTTGAATAACTCTTCTTAGACCTCCATTTTGCATGAGCTCCAACTCAACAGCTTTTTCTGTTCTTTTCTAAGTACAGAAAAGCACGTTAAAAAAGATTTTCCATGGTGGCCAACCATATGCCACAGCTGTGGTAGTTAAACACTACGCTAAAAAACAGTGGAATATCCCTTTAAGAAGAACACAAGCACGCTCACAGCAGACACTGATGACAGCAGTTGTGCATGGATGAAAGTAAAGCAGCATGTTAATTTTACCGTAAATCTGGAACTACAGGAAAAGCTCATCACTTCTGAGGAAAAGGGAAATTAAGGAACTGTGTATAATGTCATACCAGTTGAGAAGAAGAGTTTTACCGTCAGCAGTTGTAATTTCTCGGGAGGTGAAATCAACAGTGTTGCCTGTACTTGGAGGAGCAGAACCTCCATCTCAGAGAACTCTCACTCTTTCTCTCTCTCTCTCTCTCTGTCTCTCTCTCTCTCTCTCTCTCCACCTGCCAGTTCTTTTCATTCCGAAGGGGCCGTTTCACTTCATTAGTTATTTGGCACACTGGTGGCTCGGGCAGGAGAAGACAAAACACTTTAATATGGGGGATGCGCTGATGTTGCACACGCAGTTAGATTTTGTCAAGCAGACAAATATTTTCTGTCACAAAAAGCGGAAAATGCAGCATGATAAAAGTGTGAACACTGGGGGGTGAAGGGGGGAGGTGTTGGATGAATAAACGACAGATCTCACTGACTTCTGAGTTCGATGCTCACGTTTATGATTCCCCTGCCTCCCACACAGAAACACAAGCTGTGCTAATGCTCGCTAACGGTTTGAAGAGGCCGGACTATAAACAGGAAGGACAGCGTCATCTCACCTGTGACCTCCTTGACTGTACGGAACACGTTCAGCCTCTCCGGGTCCAGGGCGGAGATACCGTGGTACATGTCTCTGGCATGGTGGAAAAGAGGAACGGTTAAGAACCATGTGTGTATGGGAGCTCGTGTGTGTGTGTGTGTGTATGTGTGTGTTTGTGTGACTTTTTCAGCAGGTAAATGGTGAAGGTTGCTTGGGAGCAGAAATGGATTCTGTGCTTTCTTACTGCATGGTTGTCACTGGCAACCATAGAGATTACATCATCAGCCATGGTTCATCTTAACTAACTGTTAACCACAGCACAAAGGACTACATAAGATACTACAGCAAATCCTCAAGTCCAAAGACTTTCATGTTTGAACAACAAAACCCAATATTAAGTCCTACAATATTGTCTGTGGTCTACCAAAATAGTCTAATACTCTTTGAGGAGATTTCATACATGAACAGTAATTTGGAGGAAAAAAGCATGACTCATCAAATTCTCACCCCTTGATCCCGGTGATGAGGAAGATCAGGTTGCCATTGATCTTGGTGCAGTTGACAAACTTTTCGATATTGCTGGAGTCCACAGTCTGAGCCATCTGCAAGCTACCTGTCCCAATGCCATCACAAACTGGAGCAAAAACACGCAAACATAAGAAGTCCATAACCATGAGTAAACAACGGTAACCGGCCATCATCAACCATTGGCCATAAGAAGAGTCTGGTGAGGTCTGGGGTCCCTCAGACCTCATAGTCTTTGTCTGGCACCATATTCACATGTAACTAACATCAAGTTGTGTTGTTTGAACAGAAAAAAAAATTGTAATCATTGTAGCTAATAAAGTAAGACAAATTCGGCAAACTAATCCAAGCTGTATTATGGATTAGCTGATATAGTTTAATGTGATATTTTAAAGAACTGTTTACATAATTTCCCATTATTTCTTTGGCTCTGCCTCTCTAGCTGAAACAATAATAGTTTGTTCTAGCATCATTGCTTCTAACCGCAGGTTATGTGACTCGTACGAGTATAGTAGCGTTATTTGTGATATTGTACTAATACACATCACTGTGACTTGAACAAATCATGCACATACATAGTCAATTCCATCTACTGGGTGGAAAGCACATTAATATGTGTGTGTGTGTGTTTGCGTGCATGTGGCTGGCAGTTGAGTGACTGTAGACTCTGCCGTTTCACCTTTAGGGCAGATGTCAGTGCATGGGATACACATCTTGACACGCTTCTCCTCCACCTCCATCTTGTTGCTGGGGCAGGCCCTCACACAGGAGCTGTGGTCCACCACAAAGTTATCTGTGGTCAGAGCACAGGGAGGAGCAGTGTGAAGAGCCTGGACAGCTAATACATGTTAAATGGTTTGGAAATGAATAATAATGTTTATTAGCCATTTGTCACTTTCAAAACTCCAAAATGATGGAAACGATGGTATTTATTTATTTATATATTTATGAGGACAGGTAAGATGGTCGTTGCGCAACTGACGTGGGCATTTCTTGACACAGAAGGCTCCGTAGGAGTATTTGGCTTTGGGGTTGTGCTCCAGCTGGAAAGTGGTTGGGTTGTAGACGAAAGGCTGAGGACACTGGGTAACACAGGCACCGCTGTCGTTGAAGTTGGTGCAGGCCTGTGGAGTGAAACCAGGGTGTTCTTCCTTGTCCTGAGGTCTGAGTAAGCAGTTCATTAAAATCCAACTCCAAGCCGTTAGTCCCAATAGCGGCTAATAATTAAAACCTTTGTTACAAATGCCAGAACTCAAAAAGTTGAGTTCAACACAATCCCTGCAAGTGTCAACAAGATTGCAGCAATGGATCCAAATCATTGCACCAAGGGCTGAAATGACAGTCTAATTAAAACTCTCAACTTATGATGCACAATATGACAACTTGAAAGGGGAACTGGAAATGTGTGAAGCTCGTGAACAATGTGGCAGCACCAACACATTCCAGCGAAGTTAGCAAACAGATACACACTAAGTGTAAACCATAATAATTCAGTAACGATACAACAGGGGGCATGGGAGAGTTCATTATCCAAATCCATGAAAAATTTAAACGTATATCTCTAGGAGCTACCATCCATATGCATCAAAGAACTTCATCAGCAACGTGGATCGGAGCCGTCTTATTACTTTTGAATTGCTATTATGAAGTGAGTTACTGGAGCAGGTTGGACCCCTGTGGGAAATTAGTGCTCCAAAGCCACAGCGGAAGACACAAGAGGCAGCTAGCGAGGTTCGCTAACGTTACCACAAGATCCAGCCTGCAAGGTTGGCTAACGTTACCACAAGATCCAGCCTGCGAGGTTCACTAACGTTACCACAACTAGCTACTCTGCGTGTGAGGTGGGTTTTAGTACAAACGTCAACACACAAAGCAGTCCGTGTCTTTGGGTCCAGAGCAGCCTCCAGCACACTCCCGATGACAGCAGTCACTGACGTAGGGCCCGAAGCAGCGGCCGTCACACTGCTCAGCACACACCGTCTTCGTCACTAGCAAACACACGGTCTGTGTTAAACATCACACTCCCAACATTACATGTACAATTCATATAGATTCATTATAGCAAACACCGTCTTCATCACTACTAAACACTACTAAATGGTCTGTGTTACTGAAACATCACACTCCCAACATTACATGTATAATTCATACAGCACATGCCATTTTCACTAGAAAAACACAGTCTGTGTGGGGTGATTAATTTTGAAAACTACCTAAACATTCTAAATCATTTTCCACTTTATTCATGGGTCGCCTGCCCTTAGGTCAGGCGGTTGTTTACTGACTGCTAAATGAGTGCCGTAACGTTTAATTACTGAGCTTAACAGAAAAGTGTGTGCTGTCCAGGGCAAGACTTATCCTGCCCTGGAGAACCTGGCCCATTCAGAGCCTAAGCTTCACACTTTTCATGCTGCACACACAAAAAAACCAGCAGGCAAACAAAGTGTATCGCTGCCAGTCAGCACAAACTCCGCCCAGCAGGCAGCACAAGCTCCGCCCAGCAGGCAGTGATCCCCTGCAATTACTGTAACTCTTTAAGTACAGTGTGTTGGCAGCCCAGACCCAAGCCAGGGGAGCCCACGTGGATCTGGAACCTTCTGCCAGCCTGAACTCAACTCCCAAAGTCCCTGCGTAATTATCGCCCATGCAGTGAGCCGAACCGCCCTCGCCGAGTTCATCGAAGGAACAGAGAGCGTGACAGAGAGGGCTCTTCCTCAGGCCGTGGGTCGGAGTCCCCCTCCACCCCAGCGTGTGGGCGGAGGAGAGAAGGCCTTATGCTCTATAGCAGGACCGCTGCCAAGTGTCTCCGTGGGCCCCGCTTGCCCCATCCCCAGCGATGCTGTGAGGGAGGCCCATTCATTCACACAACTACTAGAGCTGACTGGAGAACAAGGCACAAAAGACCTCGTTCACATCTTCAGCGAAGGCAGGTTGCTTTCGACACCGGTCACGTTAAAGTACCGCGTGTCCACAAACCCCCCCCCCATCTTTTCCTTTAATCTGACTTCAAATGTCTTGCTAACAGAATTTTGTGAAAAACTGTCATACATTATAAATAACCGTAATCTATCTCTGTTTTTGTGCCAAACCTCTCTAATATGCGACCCAAACAGATGAGCAGTTCTGTACTTCTGTACTTGTAGATTCATACCATAACTATGGGTTAGGGTTAGAATGTGAATCTAAGGACTCACAGCTTTGACACTGGTCCTCGTGGTGACCCCAGCAGCGTCCGTTACAGGATCGATGGCATCGTCTGCCTGAGAAACGCATCCAGCAAAGTCACAAGACATAGCAGTGTTTCCTAGTAACTGCACACATATTTACAATTTAGCAACAAAGTTCTGGAGCATAACATTTTATGCTTCTAAGCCAACATTTGCCGATCCAGTAACACCATTTGTAGAACTGGTCTGACTGCAGAAGGATCAAAGAAGAACAAAGCAATCAAATTCAACGGATGCAAAGCACTACTGAAAGTTGCTCTTGATGAGAGCATCTGCTAAATGCTGCAAAGTAAATGCAAAATATCAGGTCAACCAAAATGTTCTCGAGAAAATGAAAAAAAAAATTAATTAAGCGATATCTCGGACAGTGCTGTTTGAGATGTATGCACAGCAAAATGTGTGTGTGTGTGTTGAAGGTTTCTCCCTTTAGCGTAATGATACATCACCTCTAACGTGTAGACTGCCCTTCCTAGGAAGTATTTACAACCACAGCTTCCTACTGGCAAACATTGACATGGGTGCTAAACAGGACCAGACACAAGGATCTGCCCCTCTGCATTTGTATTGGTTTTTCCCTTTGTGACTTAATCGATTTCTTTAGTAACTGCCTCTATGATTAAGTAACCCTCTACATTTAAACCTTTTTTTATTAATGAGTAATTCACACACACACACACACTTTAACAATACTTCCTCTCCACTTAATTCTTTTTCTCTTCCAAATGTTTACGATGAACATCGGCTCTTCTGCCAGTGTATTTTTACAGTAATGACGACGCACAAGCAGCGTAAGGAGAGCAGAGTAGAGAGACGTACATGAATTGCCGCTGTAATTGGAAGGTACCACAAGCAGCTCTGCGTGGGGGTTCTTCATGATGTCCTGCCAGTGAATGGTGTCTGCATGGCACAGGAACTTGTTTTGGTCCACGTACACACCACCATTCAGGATCTCTGGTTGGAAATAACATAAAACCGTGGGGTTTAGTATGTAAAATTCACATTTTATATTTACATTTTTTTAAATGTCTAGAATAGAACCCTCTGTAAAGACCATGTTGCATAAACCAATATTCAAGTAGATTTTCATGGTTTAAAAAAACAACAAAAAAATAATAAGATTACAAAAATACATTTTGTGTGAAAAAAATGACCATCACCCAAGCTAGAGTCCCGAACAGTGTGCATCGTTTCAGTATTTGTATTTGGAAAGCTAAATGTGGCTTTAAGTGAGTATCATCATGCTTGATGATCTAAAATAAGTGTCAAGAGACAATCCAGTTTTCGTTTCTCATTCTTGGGGTGGATTTAATTGTCATGACTGAGAAACTAATGAGGTGGGAGTCCTTGAGTGATGGATACACTGGCCTATGACACTCAAGAAGATACATGCACACGGGACCCCCTCAATAAATGAACCCCCCAAAATACAAGGCTGGTTTGTACCACATCAACGGAGAATAATAGAAAAGTAGGTATAAAAACACAGGTAACACACACATGCATGTAAGCACACTTGCACCACACACACACACACGCATGAAAGCACACACAGACACACACGCATGTATGCACGCATGCAGCACATACAAACACACACACACACACACACACACATGTATGCACACATGTACCACACAGACACACACACACACACACACACACACACACACACATGTATGCACACATGTACCACACAGACACACACACGCAAACACATGTATGCACACATGTACCACACAGACACACTGTGCTTTTGCGCTTTGGACACACTGCAAGGATGGCAAAGATCACAGTCTGTGGTTATGTAGTGACTCTACTCCAGCCTCTTCATGAGGAATCACCTCTGCATTGTAATTAAGCATAATGTGCAGAATGTGTGTGTGTGTTTTCTGTTTTCTGGCCACACTTTTAATTTGTACAGCCCAGCTATGGAGGATGTGTGAAGCCATTCTCTGTTGTTATTATTTTGATGGCTCACTATATTGGATTTCACCCTTCCTGTCTATGAATAGCATATCAACGGCAGCAGAGCCGTATACCATCCGTGTAAATGCTTCCTCTTATTGCTATCTATTTCTGACTCATAAAAAGTCAAGGAGGAGATCAAGGGTTCTGTAAACGCCACAGTTTAACAAGTTCATACAGTTTTGTTTTTTTTTTTTCAAACTTTTTGGCAAAAACTTGGTCTACTTCAGATTTGATGTGTATTGTATTTCAATAATAGTTTTCATTGGAACCGTCATTGGAGCGCTCGGTGTACGTAAAAGCTGGTCAATTGAAAACACAACCCCGAATCTGCTTGAGAATATTAAAAACATGTGGAAAATTGTGAAAATGAAGTGTAGGTTAGGTAAGTCTAAGATTTTGACTGATACTAGGAGGCTTGTGCATTGGTTTGATTCAATTATTTAGGAAAAATAAAAAAAAAAAAACAAACAAGCACTGCATCACGGAGACGTCTGCGGGGGGAAAAGTTTGCTATTGTACAGCTCATCGTTCCAGCCTCAGTGAGGGGCTCTGCAGTAGACAACTTGCTTAATCAAGTGATGGTAAAGAAAGACAGGGAAAAAACTGCTTTGCTGCCTTTTGCAAAGGAAGTCAATATTCTAAGATAAAACTACTAAAACTACACGCCTGTGCTTCGACATCTTAAGGAGGTTACATAATGCCGTGGCCCTGTTTACTTAAGATGGGGAGTTTCAACATGCTTCTGACTTCACCAAATCTCCTTTTCTTAAATGTAAATTAAATGGGTAGGTTTTAAACCTAATTCACCAAAATATCATTTGTCAGCTTGAAATCATATCCAGCGTCTCTCCAGGAGTTTTCCAGGAGTCAGCTGGGAGACAGTTTAGCATGACAAATGTGGGTGTTAGTGTAATTGCAGAGTGTGCGGAGGTAGCAACCCC
>JAOXYF010000014.1:960551-971158 GCA_028565775.1 Sternarchorhynchus goeldii
CATTTGTAAAGCTGCTTTGAGACAACGTCTGTTGTTAAAAGCGCTATAAAAATAAATAAACTTGAAACTTGAACTTGTTTTGAAAAATAAACACAATAATTCAAAAATTATTCTGTTTGTTTCACTTTTTGCAGTTGATTATCAGAATAAAAGAGGAATTGTCACTGTACCCTCTTCTACACCTAACCCACGTGGTAAGATCCACCAAGTAACTGTTGGTGTTCCCAGCCTCACCAGTTCCTCGGTGTTCCCAACCTCACCAGATCCTCTGTGTTCTCAGCCTCACCAGTTCCTTGGTGCTCCCAGCCTCACCAGTTCCTCGGTGTTCCCAACCTCACCAGTTACCTTCCCAATCTCAGCCTGTGTATATTCCTCCTGTCTTTGTTGTTGTTTGTATGTTTACAAAGTGTTTGCTACACTCGCTACAATTGCTGGTTGAATAGATGCCTTTGTGTGGCCAATTATATAACAAGTTCACTCTTGTTCTAGATTTGTGGTTCTCTAGTAAATAAAACCTGAACTAAACCTGCCTTTTTCGACAGTATTTTGAAACTGCTTATAGAAATAAAGCCCATATTAACTAACTTAACACAGGGCAGTGTATAGTGACATTTGTCCCCAACTGTGTGTGTCCAGTCCACGTTACTGTAGTTCTATACATGTACATGTTTACTCATTACATGGACGCAGATGTTTATAAATGTTTGCTTCACCTGTCCCAGAGTTCTGTGATAGTACTGGCCACGCTTCTACCTGTCCAACATTTTGCATATGAGAAGAAACTCGGCAGGTTTGCATGAGCCACTAAAGCTCCCCTTCTGCAGCTCTTCTGCCAGTGCTGTCTTCTTTTCACACTCCAGCACGCAAACAAATCCTCCTGCCATCTGACTGTGGAGGGAGAAGAGCTGGGCTGTGGGAGAGAGCAGCACAGCTAGAAGCCAAGTCTGACAGTACAGCAACAGCAAAGCATCATGGGAGCTAGCAGGAGGGGCTGGTAGGGCATACATATGAAAGGTGCCACATGGAACGGTTCATCTCATCCAAAAGATGTACAACAAGAATCAAGTTTTGCTTTTAACAACGAAGGCACCTGCAGGATAGATTCCAGACTGCTTTCTTCTGTAGTGTAGCCATGGAAAATTACTGTGACTTGGGCCAATATGTGCTTAAGTGAGACTTTTTTTACTGAGTTACACACTGGTACATTGTCACAAAATATGTAACATATATTCACTGCAGTCACTTTTTTCCTCTCTTTTTCACTGCAGTCAGTAGCCCTTAGTACAAACATATACAGCTTACAATAACAGTGATTACATTAATGAGCAAAAATAAGCAGAAAATTGTCTTTGGTCAGACAATTTATTTAAAGTTGTCAGCTCTGAATAGTTGAGTGTTTGAATAATCTCTAATTTCTTATTATAGGTAGAGGCCGAAAAGTTTATACACATTTGCATGATGCTTTGATTTTATTTATGTCTGATGCCAGCAATCATGAGTTCTTCATGTACATGATGTCATTTTACTGACATTTATGTCAACAAAGCCCATGTTTATGGGTGAAGCAACTTTGTGATTGGTCTATGAACGTACATGGAAAAACTTGTGTAATAATCCTTATCCTGTTCCATGGTCAATGCAGTAAAACTTAACAAGGTTTACAAGTGCAAAGCACATTCCTCGGTAAAAAAAACAAACAAAAAAACTGTCCTCTATAGCATTAACAGTTCTTTATAGCAATGATTTGTGTAATGATTTCTGAGGCTATGTTCCAGTAAGGTTTTACAGCTCAACACAGTTCATTAGGGACACCCGATTCTGCTATGTGACGACTTACCTAGGGTCGTCAGTGGCCACGCCCTGTGGCGGGAAGGAGGATCTCTCAGTGACCCCAGTCTCAGAGTCAGCAACTCTGATTGGCTGCTGGGGGGTTCTTGACAGGAAAGGATTACTTAATTTCTCATTTGGCAGAATTTTAGCAAGTTTGTTAGGGTGGTACTGTTTTTTGTGTCCCATATTGGTAGCAAAGCAGACTAAAACTAATACTCGAATGCAAACAAATGAGTTTCTGGCATTTTGTCATTTTTTGTAAACATTCTAAAATTCAGGGGCAAGACTGAAGCCTTGTTGGATCAATGCCATCTGTGGCAGCAGATGAAAAATCCACACCAAGGCCCCTGAATTAATTCACCACTATCAGACATAAGAACGATCCTCATGAGATCAGACATAAGATCAGATCCTTATTAGATCATATGCTGGGAGATGTTAATTTGTCAGCTAGCATTTAGAGGGGTGTCATATTGGAAATAGAGTCGGCAGTAATGGTGCAATTTAGTCCCTAATAAGTAAGACCCACAAAATATTACATTTTGCAAAAAAAGTGGCACGAAATATTGAATGAAAAATGCTGTTTAACATGTTCAGTCAGTACTTTTCTTATTACAAAATAAGTTTTTTATTCTTAAAACTAATTTTCCCAGCAAGATGACAATTAAAAAGAGCAACTGATGCATTTGTTGAAGTTTGTATTGTTCATCTTCTCATTCAAGATCTTTTTCTAGAAGCCTGTACCTACATAGTTTTAAATAACATTGTGTATGCATTGCCGATTAAATTTACTCTTTCTTTTGTGTTTATATATTTTTACCATATTTTAATCAAATATAACAAATTTATATAAAATGTACAAACTCTCTGTACAGTATAAACTTATGATGGATCCACTCCCACTGTATGAACTATGATAAACAACATTGATGCTGTGTACAACTCACATAGCTGTCCTGTTTGTTTGTTTTGTTTTGTTTCATTTCTAGAACTCCTGTGTAGATTGGAGCCAATGATGTGGAAATAGGTAAAAAACCTAAAATTAAAATCTGTATATATATGTATATATATATATATATATATCATGTGAAGTAATTAATAAATAAGTAAATCCCAGGTTTTACTTGATATGGTAGAAAAGTTGTAAACATCAGCTTTTCTCACTATGCTGGGTTTGAGACTTTTACACTCAACTCTCTGTCCAGCTCAGAACTTTTGTCACGTTGAGAGGTGACAAGAAATTCTCAGGAGGCCAAGGGCTTCCTTCCATGCTGGAAGCAATGACAGCTAACAATGAACTCAGTTTAGCTATAGCTTAAGCTAACTACCAGCTCATCGTTGTATTTATATGATAGTTATACTTTATATTATAGATCATACTTTACTACTCTGTGTTTTTTATATATATTTAACTCGTTGTCGTGGTGACCGGTGTTGACCAGAAGAGGATGGGCTCCCCCCTTGAGTCTTGGTTCCTCCCAAAGTTTCTTCCTCACACTCTTAGGGAGGTTTTCCTTGCCACTGTCACCCTTGGTTTGTTCACTGGGGGCTTGGACTCAGACACTTGTAAAGCTGCTTTGAGACAACTTCTGTTGTAAAAGGCACTATATAAATAAAACTTGATTTGATTTGATTTATTGCACTCTCTCATGTACTCTTGTGCTAGTTAGTTAGAATAAGTCCATGTAAAGTGCTCTGAATGACCATTAATGACAACTGTCCAACATAATACGGCAGAATTTATTTTAACATCAAATATTTTTAACAGCTATATTCTAGAAGGTCCCCACAAATACCTGTCCCGATATTTTTCTTTACGATGAACAGATTTTATGTAATTTGATGACACTTAATGGGGTGTGATCATGAGGTGAAGGACAGCGACTGGCTGGATTGATTTTTAATAAAACATCATGAACACGGGCTTCTGACTCAACTGCAACTGTTTTGGACTTTTTCCCTCTTTTGTGTTAATACCGACTGTTCGAATCGACTTTTTGTAGTAAAGCAGTGTCTTGTTCAGCAATAAATTGTTCTAACAAACTCTCATGGCTAAATTCCGTAATGTTAGCAAACAAACTAGCCAGTCAGCTAGCTAAATAACTGGATTGCTAGCTAATTTAACAAAATGCGGCATGACACTGAAATACTGACACTGTGTACTGAAATAATGTTGGGTCACACTACACTACATTATGTGAACAATAACTTGTAATTTGAAAAAATAAGGGTGATTATTGCCTAAATATCTCTTGAAGGACTGAGTATGTTTCAGAAAAGGTTATTTAGCTAGATAGCATGCTAATATTAAATGTCAAAAGTTGCAATATTTCTGTGCAGCTGATGGAAACAAAGGCACACGTTTACAATTATGGATGATCACAGATCACTAGCTAGCAAAAAAGGAAAGGTATTCTTTGGGTTTGTTGTGATTGCTTCCGGCATGAAGAGAGAAGGGATGTACTCTAACCAATATCTCTGGGATTTGGCCCGGAGATACTGTCCCATCTTTTATACGCTTGCTCTGGCTTCATCTAAGCGCAAGATGGCAGTTCCCATGTGGGAAACATGGTGACTTCCAGTGGAATGGAACTGTACTAGCAATAGTGCTCCTTGTGGAGAACTTCTGCTGAGTGAATGAGTAAGTTTTTATGTGAGTGGGACAGTTCAGGTCTATGCAGTGCTTCATGCCTAAAAACACACTACACTTCACTGGTATTACAGTTTCCTTTTACCTCAAAAAATGTATCTAGTATACACTGGAAGAATGATAGGTTTACTTTACCTTTGACTACAATCACAGAACAGCAACTGAGGACCACTATGACATAAAATGATCTCTGAGAACTTTACAACTACAGGTTCATTGGATGACGGTGAACAGGCCAGACACATCACTTGAAGTATCTGGACTCTTTATCCTTATTTGCTAATCCATTTGTACATTATTTAAGCTGGACTCCACATATGGCAAAGGTACATCATTTTCTGGATGCGGTTACTGTATTTGCCACGCAGCAAAGCAGTGGAGATAAAGAGTATGTGGCAGAGCATGAGATAGCGACGCTTCTGTTGTCAAAGGAGCCATTTACCATTACTGTGATCACGCACTGCTTTTATCTATAAATGTATCACACCATTAGATAGTCCTATCAAAAGTGTTGCATTAGAAAGCAGAATTACTGCCATCTCATTCAGCTCTGCATGGCCAAAGATAATTTATTTACAATATAGGCAGCACACAGGTAATGCACCAATTCATTTTACACACACTCACCTTCAAGTCATGTAATTAGAGAAGCGCAATGGAGAAGAACCTGGATGCTACCCCCCACCCCTCCCCCCTCCATATGCTTTATTGTCCTAATGTTCCATGCGTTGGTGTGCTTTGGGAGAAAATGGCCCTCTTTCAGTCATTCACCTGACAGCTCGTCTGTGGGGAAATTGCATGCTTCGTGGAGTTGGCGGAGACTACTCAATCAGTCTGGTGGGTGGAGCCGAAAAAAAGAACCGGTTTTCTTTAGGCACTTATTCAACGTAGACGATGAGAACAAGTGACTTGGCAATGTGGTGTCCTCATATGGAAGTCTGTCAGCAAAGGTACTTTCCTCAAACGCTGCAGCACGATGCACGATTGGACTTAAGAGCGAGATGACAGGTCGGACAGGACGTCTTTGCCTCCATGAAAAGAAACAGAGTGCTGTGCTTGACGAACTCTACCACTGGAGAATGAGGGAATGATCTCTTTGGGATGTTGCTTCAAGGTGTTTTCACCACCTTCCCAACTCTCAAACATCTGATCATCTTTT
This sequence comes from Sternarchorhynchus goeldii, assembly GCA_028565775.1. Lineage (NCBI taxonomy): Eukaryota > Metazoa > Chordata > Actinopteri > Gymnotiformes > Apteronotidae > Sternarchorhynchus > Sternarchorhynchus goeldii. The sequence goes on from JAOXYF010000014.1 coordinate 966,191, forward strand.
TATTTGTTGGGTGTCATTGCTTTGCCAATACACAAAGATATATGCCATCCTGATAGCATAACATAAAACACTGAATTAGTTTGGAAAATTCAAAATTCCTTCTAGAATGTTTGTCGACACTGTTGTTAAACTGAAATGAAACAACCTCGTATGTGGCTGTTAGCTACTAACTACAAATGCTTAACAGACTAACAGATTAACAGATCAAGCACAATTAAACCAAATAACAATTTAAAAAATTGTTTTTAAATAAATAGTGGTTATCTAGGATTTTAACTGTTCTATAAGCAGAGTGGAGCATCTACTTACCTACTATGGTCTAACCCTAAACAGAAAGGTCTTCTGAAGAATAGCCTATAAGATCAGTAGATTCTAAATCTATAAAATCCCTAGTTGACAAAGGACAAGATCTTTAGGTTCAACCCAGACATCTTTAACAAAAGTAACTAATCAGTTCTAATTGAATCAGATGAATTTTGCTAGTGATGCATGAATATTTGGTAGTGTTCAAATCTAAAAATATGTGATAGTTTTATTAATACAGTTTAAAGACATAAAGTTGACATACAGAAAGTGAACCGAGTAACTACAGCATAAATTCCACTTATTGGCATGGGGAATGGTCTCTGGAGACACTGATAAACTTCCTGTTCCTCTGTCTCGCCTACCCATAAACCCTGTGACTGGCAGACTGTCTGCTGAGTCCATGCAAGGTACTGCCCAAAACCAACTGTGTGAGGATTGGTCTCTCGGGGGACTGGTCTCTCTGGTCACTGCTGAGGTCACACCACAGGCCTCAGCATTTACTAGCACACTTCTCTTCAGTATAGCACACGCTCAGACCAAACCTGGCTGAACGCTGTGAGAAGTGTCATGAAAAACTGTGCAGGAATAAGTCTGTTTCTCATGACCAGAAATGAATATGTGTAGAAATATGTGTAGGATATTTTCAGAGGAACAGGTTTGGGACACCCATCACCATTTATAAACCAGACCTGGAATTCTGGAGGGTGGACAGGTAGTCCCGTGGGCTCTCCAGGACCTCAAAGATGATGTTCATGTCATTTATCTCCTTTAGATATTTTTTTAAATAGCTATTTTTTTTATATATCCCTAACCCTAACCCTAAGACCTGAAATGAATAAATGACCTTACATGAATAAATAAATGAATTAGTTGGACAGACATTTAACATGTGATGTGAAATGCATTAGATGCTGTATAATCAGATGCAGTTTGGATTTGTGTAAGCCCACTTATTTAAACATTGTTAGGATTTTCAGTATAAGTGGCAAGTATTAGAAATTATCAGTTCCATGCCCAGTGTGTAGCCAACGTAAATATATGGTTCTGTAATACAGTGTTTTGTAATACAGTGCATGGTTCTGTAATACTGTGTTCTGTAATATGTGTTGCATATAATGCCAAAAATATTTTCATCAAAATATATATTGAACTTATTCTTACAAACAATAATCAAATTAAATATATAAATGCATTCAAGTAAAATATTCAAGACATACAATGCCAGGCAATTAAAAAATCTGTGTAGATAAATATCTGTTTAAGCGTGAGATGAAGCTAATTTGTATGAATGACCTGATGTATGACAATAAAATTTTCTGTACTAAAAATACTTCAGAGACAAGACATAATGTAAACATAAAAACATGCTACACTTGTGTAATTCTGGTTGGCTAATCTGATGCAAGGTGAAGTCTTCTTGTAGACAGACTCGGACAGTGTCACATATGAGGGGCTTTCTTGACCAGAAATCATGGTTGCAGCTAACACACTCACAGAGTACCTCACACACGCTCACACACACTCACTTACATACACACTCCTAAGGGAGTTTATTTATTTGTTAGTCTATAACCTTTACTTCACAATCACGAGACCATAAATGTAAAAAAAATAAATAAATACCTGCAGGACATATAGAAAAAAAACTGAAAATGAAGAAAAATAGCACTGATTGAGATTCACACTGTGTGCATGCATTATTATTTACAGTGCAAATTATTAGTTGCAGGGCAAATATACAAAAACAAAAACTGGCTTCCTTCACCATTAAAATTATTATTTAGTCCAGGACTACCCTTAATGTGTGAGGTTAACTGTCTTCCTGGCTCACATCCTGATAGGGGTCATTCTATACTGGATAAAATATTGGAAGGCCAACAGTCTGGCTTAATAAGCACAAGAGCTGCTAATTATCTCAGGCACTTAGAGTTAATTTCCTGCTCGCTGCCAGTTGGTGTAAAGACTTTGGTGGTTTAAAGTTGTATGTATTAAAGAGTTTACTTTGATTACGACTTTTTCTTGTTTATGGTAAGAGAGTACAGGTCAGCTTTGCAGGAAACGATCCTTTTTTGGAATTGTCGGTAGATATAATGGGGAGACTCGAGAAAATAAGTGATCAGACTCACTGATAAATATCTTTGCCTGACACAGCTGAAAAATACACATGTATGGCAGGTTCAAAGTCTTTCTGACTTATAACAAACTGTGTGAGTTTAACTTATATTTCCATAATTATTTTTTAGATACTTCATGGTTTTTACCTTGAGTATGATCTGAAAGAAAACAGCTAACAAAAGAGTATGTGAGAGATAGAAGGAGAGAGAGAAAATCAGGAAAGCCTTAATATAGAGGAAAATTGATGAAAGGTTAAAGACAGAAACTTAGGCTGGACTCACACAACATTAATTGGTAAAACCATTTCATATTAACGCATCTTTACATCTTCATTTATCAGAGTGTATCCAAAACTCAATCTTTTTTTTTTTTTTAACTGTATGAGGCTTGTTTACTTACAACAAATCTGGTAGCCAGATGTCTGCAATGTTCTTGACATGTTTGCACACTACCTTAAGTTCTCCTTGAAGTCCATACCGTCCACTGGCAGTCAGACATCCGAACACAAAACCCCCAGCATCAAACATCAAAATAGAGGGACAGAGAGAGAGAGAGAGAGGGGGAGAGAATCAAACCTGTGAGGTTCTTGAGGCCGAGTTGCCGGAGACCGTAGTATCCATCGCGTCTGTAGTTGAGGAAGATAGCCAGAGCGTAGCGGCCCTCGTAGAGCTTGGTGCCGCGGATGAAGCGCAGGTTCTCCAGAGGCAGGTATTCAAACTGGTTCAGAGCCACCAGCACATAACCCGTCACCTCCCGAATCGACTGTTGTGAGCACAGAGAGGAAACCCTGGTGTCAAGTCCCTCGTTAGAAAGAGAGCTGAAATGGTCTTGAACTGTTTGATATTTAAAAGGCATATTTAAGAAAATACACAGAGAAAATAGCCTTAGACCCTGGAGGGTAAAGGGGGCTAATAACTGGCATCTTACTGGCTGTTGCACGTAGCTTCACCACCTTTTGTAAACACCCCCAAACATGGAAAACACAACGCAACACACACCAACTTTATTCTCATTCAAACCATAATAGAGTGCAGAAGATGTCTTGTGTTGCAGTCAGTTCCTGAGAGAACTGCCCCAAACTGGTGTTTCCACACAGCCACGACCACAGTGAGGAATGGCTGGTCTTCCACACAGCCACGACCACAGTAAGGTCGTGAGATTCAGTGGTCTGAGGGACTAGAAATTCCACAAGTGTGCTAGTGCACGTTAACCTCCACGTGGATTAGCTGCACTTAGGAAATACCAGCATGGCCAAAACTGATGTCTCAGACAAAGTTTTAGAAGGAAGATCCACAGAAATGCACACAAAGCTCCATGGCTGTAGGCAGTAACTCCCCAAAGCAAATCCAGAACTGCAGCAGTCCTTGGCACTGCATACATGTACTTTGTCATGGGCATGTTTACGGTCTTGCCTTTCACCAGAGGTTTATTTCTGTAAGCAGATCTGTAAATCTCTGAACACTGTTATGTTTCCCAAAGTGACCGCTTTGCCCATGGCCATGTTCTTGTGTTTAACACTCCTTTCATCCGAGTGCCAAAACGATCACTGCTTTCCTGTTCCAAAATCGCACGAGTTGTCAACTTGTTAAAACGGGTGGGATTACAAATAACTGCCGTTTGCACAGGTGGTTTTTTCAAGGTCAAGCACACGTCACCTCTTGTCAAGTGAATATAACGTGCTTCTGATGGACTGTACAGTGAGACAGAGCAGTGTGCCTGGTGCACTGCGCTCGTGTGCTATGAAGAAAAAAAGTTGAACAACAAAAAAAAAACCTTCCAAGCAATAATTACTGTGGCAAACTTCACCTCCTACTACAGCTGATAATAGACAGGAACTACAATCCCCTTCATTCTCTTCTGACACCACACACAATGGATGGAGAAATTAGCAATGCTGCAGTATGTAATTACTAAGATTATACCTTACAGGTTTTCTGATTATTAAGTAAGAGGTGGAGTTGGGTCAGATCACATGTGTTCCAGGAAAATAACCTTGGACTGTCTAGTTTGTCTGCATAACAAAACTGAAATAATTGCCAGGTGGCATTTCTGCAGGGGATCACAATGTTCATACTAATAATGGACTCAAACAATGCCTGCAAGACAGAAGTATTACAGAATCCCTCAACATGCAGTGGCTGCTTTATGGCAGAAGATAAAACGTTTGAGCGCATTGTGTTGGATGTGACAGCATGAACAGCACATCTGCTGTTATTGTCATACCATGTTCTTTTTTTATCTTCTTATAACTTGTTTTAATAAATAAAAATGGATTAGACCAGGAGTCATACAGCTGTCCAAAGTGATGCACGTTTCCTGCCCTTCCTGGAAGGCACTGGATGTTCTCACACAGCTTCGTTGTCAACCAGGACTCAGCCAGTGCTGAGTAACGGAAACAGCACCCCCCCTCAAAAAAAAAGATTTTCATCTGATTCAACAGAGTTACACTGAATTTACAGGTGGCTGTGCATGTATATATATGTGTGTGTGTGTGTGTATATATATATATATATATATATATATATATATATATATAAAACACTCCTA
>JAOXYF010000014.1:989937-1001571 GCA_028565775.1 Sternarchorhynchus goeldii
CACACACACACACTCTTAAGGCTTCTTTACATCCACACTATGCAACATATGTTGTGTGACATGGCATTAACATTTAGCATACTTTGTCTTGTTATACACACACATGTACACAGGCACCCACACATTAATACACATACACACACAGATACACACACACACACAGATACACATACAAACACAGAAATATATACAAATGCATGTTGTGAGGGCAGCCAGTAAGAGTATTCGGTTTCAGCTGCAGCAGTTCCAAACAATTGTTGTGCGGGTATTCCAGAAAAATCCAGAATATATATTATAGTCACTTTCTAGTCATTTCATAGTTTCTACACAGAGAAATATATGAAGGAATAAAACGAGCAAAAGAGAGAGAGTAAAAGAGAAAGAGAGAGAGAGAATCTCTAATCAGGACAGAGGAATAGTGTTGAGTTCATGGATAAAGAGGCTGCATTACGCTGTATGCAAATGGATTTGAGTGCGAGTATGTGAGTGTGAATGAAAGAGTGGAGCTGATGCAGTGTAAGGCAGAGTGGAGTAAAGGACACTCCAGCTGCTGGTGCCTCAGCTCTACCGGAGGGGTTTTTTTTCTTGGCTTATTGTGCATTTAAAGTACACTGGATTCACTTTTCCTAAGTCCTAAATTTGGCTTGTGTGTGACGAAACACGCTGGTTGAAACTAACAAACCATAAAATGTTTTGAGCTCTGCAGTCAACAAGTGTTGGTTGCACTTCCTCTGCAGGTGATGTTCTTCCTTGCTGAGCAGCGAAGCTTCAAGTCCCGATGGGCGATTCGGCTCCGTCTGTGAGGTGTCGGCAGGAACCGAGCGTTGTGCGATGAAACGGTGCTTCCCCGACACAGCCGCACCCACGGATCAACGCGAGAAACTCATGAATGCTGAGCTGTTATTCAATTATCACTCAATTATTATTCAATTAGCTGCGAGGGACAGGATTTTAAACTCGGAATACGTTGTCGCTATGTGACCAGAAAAGGGGATTTTCATTAAATGGGCCTGACACTATTTAATAATTGTTAAAGATGATTAAAGGTACTTAATAAGTGTCGGTGGAATGTCTTTTAAGAACCATTACCTGTGGCAAGGTCTAAAGAGAACACTAAAAAAAGAAATATTATTTAAATGTAAGGTGTTATTGTTTTAAAAGGCACAATGATGAGAACATTCAGCCTAACTGCTTTGAAACTGGAGGTTGGAATTCCCTGCTGGGTATCATATCCCTGGGAACAGAGATAATTGATGAGAGTAGAATCTCATTCGGCTCAGTGTACAAAAGGGGCCATTACTACAGTACCAAACAGGCAGAGTTTGACTGAGGAAGGAAACCGAAAATATTACGACAGCAAGGGTCTTAAATGTGGATCACAGAAGCAGCTGAAAAGAGAGAGAGTGTGCGAGAACCTGTGCAGCCTGTGTGAAGCTTGAATCAAGTAAAGAGCAAAGTGTGATTCTAAACAGAGAAGAATTAGAGCAAAGGGTGTTAGTCGAGCCAGTGCTGCCTCAGAGTTGAGAGACCAGTGAACAGCAAAAACAGAAGGTCTGCCTAAATAAAGAAATAATCATCATGAACACAAACACCACGCAAGTCCGTGTTTTTGAGCCTTTTTGCAATGATTAGGTCGTGAATCATATTTAGGTCAAACACAGAGAGTGAAACGAAGCCTGTGGACAGTATAGGAAGCTAACAGAGTTAGGTGCTTTATAGCAACTGGGACTAAACCTTTCAGTGAATAGCCGTTGAGACGCTAAGGATGAAGGATGTCCATAGAAAGCAAGAACATCAGCGGCCGTGTCTAATAAAGGGTCTATAAAAGGTCTTCGAGGGCTGAATGAGTGAACCGTAGTAAGTGGGTGAGCAACAGTCTTCTTTGAGAAATAATAAAATGTGGAAAAAGGCTTAAAAATGGGGCAGAATCACTGGATACAAAAAGGTGGTGGTGAAGAAGCGCTGACATTTCTTGGCGGGGGAGAGAGTGCATCAGCGAAGAGTTCAACCTGTACCTCTGGATGCTTCAGGAGTGCAGGAACTTCAGGAGTGCAGGAACGTATCATGGGAAAGAATGCGGAGGGTTATTATGGAGGAACTACAAATTTGGTATGCGGCAATGACAGGCAACATCGGCTACAGCGGCGCCTTGTGCTGTGTGCCAGCTTTGGCAGGTCTCTAGCCAATGGAATTCTGGGTAGGACTTACAGTAGCAGCAGGATATGGCAACCAGGAGCACAGGACCGAGAAGTGCAGGTACTGTGTCTTACTTAATTGAAAAGAAACATTTCAGAAAATATTTCTAAAAAGCAAACTGTCCCCAAACTTTCGACGAGAACTGTGTATGTAGGGTAGGAGTTATCTAGGAGGGAGATTTCACGGGTGTCAGGCATGTTAAGTCTTTTAATTTTTCTTCTAAAAAAAGCATTTAATTGAAGCATTTGAAGCATTTAATGCTGAATTTGTCATAAGCATTCATTTAAAGTTTATATGCATTACATATGTGAATAATCGTTGTTTCAGTTGCAATTAAGCTCCAGAAGATGGCATAACATAATACAAGTTTATATGTATGTACCATTAAAGAGGTGATGCAGTAGTCTGGTACTAGAAAAAGAATGGGACTTAAACATGCTTTTCTGGAACTCATCCTAAGTTAGATGGAAGTCACTGGCTGCTCAACAAACCCGAGGCAGTGCTTCAAAAGAAACGGAGCTCCCCGATTTGCTGTGGGCAGCCTCAAAGCACTTTGGGTCTCCGCCTGGCAAGCGACCACGGACATTCTCTGGAACCCATTGCCGGTCACTTGTGATGATTTCCCCGACAGCGTGGCATCAAAGCCTCATTCCAGGGCAGGTGAGATGCAAGGAACCATGGACCTGGAGGCCACAGGAGAACATCCAACACAGGCTGACGCCACTGAGCTTTTTAGCCAGGTCTGTTGCCTTTCTCTTGGCGGGATCTGCCTATTTTGGGGCTTTGGACCGTCTGAGGGTTTTGGTCGTCTGGACACAGAAGGCCCAGACAGTGTAGAGAACTCCACGACCAGTAATACGTCACAGGCAGCCAAGGCTGACGTTAGCCAATCAGCATGCTGTCTGGGCTTCAGCACATGGCTTTAACCTTCTAACTTCACTGATTTTTGATGATTCTCAAGTTCAGAAGCTTGGTGGTACAAAAAGAGTTCATTTGCATAAGGTATATGTAGAGATCCAGTTATGCTGCTGCCCACTTCAGCAGTTAAAAGAGCTTCTGACCCAACACAGTGCAAATACCAGAAGCTATAAGGAGATGTTACAGCTACGTTGAATTCAACTCATTACAGCTGGTTTACTTCAAGATGAAACTGAATTAAAAACACAAACACAATCATGTTTTGGGATAATATATACAGTATGTATATCATATATATGTATCTCCTGTATGTATCTCCAATGTGTATCTACAAGTATGTATCTGAAAGTGTATTTAGTAATAAAGCAGATGGCTGGAAACATTCAGATGTAGTGCGCACAGTTTTTCAAGTACTGGAAGTGTTTCTGAAGAAAGTTTGTGTTACACCTCAATTTTTCATTCCTCTCTCTCCATTACAAACTCACTCACTCAATCAATCATCACTGTTGTGTTTAAAATGGCTTCCACCAAATTAGTAAACAATCAACATTGGTCTTATGGTCAGAAACTGACCGTGATGCCTGGAATATAAGGGCCTTCAAGTTGTGTTACAAATTTCAACAAACTGATGAACTACAGTCTTTGACACAATGCTGGGTACACCTAAAATGTGGCTGTAGTAACAATTAGTTGTGAAATACACAACGTTTCCAGTGCAAAAAGATGTTTCAGACATGAAACTAGTACCTCTGTCCAAAATGTCCTGTTTCTCTGAAAACTACATTATCTATAAGTTTATTATGTGTCTTTACAGAAGTACATGCAGTTACTTCTCAGAAATTACCAATGGTAAAAAAGGAAAAAAAAATAAATAAATGCGTTACTGAAGGGCAGGTTTGAGTGTTTTCAGGTGGAAAATTGATTCTCATTTCAAAAATATGAGAATGGACTTCCAGTTCTGTTTCAAGCTGTACCACAACACCCCTGCCTATCCAGTCCAGTCTTTTAAAAGGCCAAGATAATCTTTTTCCCCTGCAGTACAAAAGGTCCACCATGACACAAAAAGCCCCGAGACACAACAGACACTGAAACTCCCCAGGTGGAATAAAATTTTTGCCATGTGTCTTAAAAGCAGCCGTGTTCCTGTGTGTAGACTCTTCTCCATCCAGAGTCACTCACAGGAGAAGATGGCCAACCTTGCCTCTATTCAGGGACTGTCGGGAGGGTGTTTCTCGAACTGCTTTACCCATCTACTTATAGACTTTCTGTCTCCCACTTTCTGCCTGCCTCGTTCCCTCTTTACTCCTCACACACACAAACACAAACATTTTGATCTCCGTTACTATGCTTTTTCTTTATATCTCTGCAGCTGAGCCGAATTTGTTTGGTTAGTTGATGTGAATTTGAGTTATCTGAGGTGTGACAGGGTGGTCATATAAAAAAAAAAAAAAAAACAATGTAAAGGTTTATCATAATTAAAAAAAATGTCTTGCCTGTATCTTGTTAAAACAATAAGAGTATAAGTTAGTATTTGAATCAAAAAGCACAGAATACTGTGATTTAATTAGCATTTTTGTACTTTGGACTATGTGTGCATGAACACGTGTGTGTGTGTGTGTGTGTGTGAGCATGTATGTGTGTGAAGATGTGTGTATGTGTGAGCGCATGTGTGTATGTGTGTATGAGGCTGTGTGTGAGCATATGTGTGCCTGAGGGTGTGTGTGTGTGTGTGTGTGCGTATGAAATATGAAACAAAACTTCACAAGCAGCGAGTCCTTTACTCCCTTTAAAAGAAACACTAACGAGTGACGGCTAAATAATAGAACCTTCCTCCTCAGAGAGGTTCCCAGATGTGAGACCGTTAGCACAGCTTTATAAAATCCAAGAACCTGGCGTTCCTGATCGCCGGCTGCCCTTGCCCCTGCTGTCACGATGCATCCGAGAACAAGAGTCCTGGAGAAGCTTTGTCCCATCGTCCACAAAAATCATCCCGCAAGACATTATCAGAGTAACAGAGTGAAAAAGATGCCTGTTCTTTTTCTAGTTAACCAGTTTTTTTCAACTTTTGGTATAGATGCTTCCCTTCTGCCCAACTTATATATATATATATATATATATATATAATTTTTTTTTTTCTGCTCGTCTGCATGTTGTCTGTACGTTTATTTGAACAAACCTGAACTACTTTTAGCAGTCAGTCAGTGGCTGACCTGTGTCTCCACTCTGATATCACCGTGTTTCTGATGATCAGTACCCTCTCCATGAACTACGAATCCCAAACAAGGGTCTCATAATTACAGAAAGCCAACAGTTCTGATGAAAATATTCAGTTTACTGTGAAAATGTGTAAAGAACCATACACAGTGTAGTTACTGTTCATTATAACACAGTATAACGCTAGAGTAAAGAAGAATGTAATAGATGAGTATGACTGACACACTCCTTAAATCAACTATTCATACATCCTTAATTTCACCTCATTACGTCATTCTCACTGCATGAGAATGCACATGACGGTGGACATGATGGTGCTTTTATGTTCTGAAGGTTTAAGCAACTGTGTGGTTCACAACCCTTTGAAATTACAAATATCAGCATTTGCGTTGCTTTTACTCATGCCCTGAGAAGAAATAATGACCTATTTTTTTGCTGTTGTTTTTCTTGTGTGTGTGTGTGTGTGTGTGTGTGTGTGTGTGTGTGTGTGTGTGTGTGTGTGTGTGTTTGTTGTTGTTTTTGGCTTAGCATTGGTTTTGATGTCAGTGGTGGACTTGGCCCAGCTAAAGCCCCATATGCTGACTTAGAGAGCTAGCAGGGAGAGACTGGCACAATGAGATCAACTACGGAGGAGAGACTGGCACAGCAAGCCCAGATACAGGGGGAGTGACTGGAACTGAGCAGTCAGCTACAGGAGAGAGACTGGCACAATGAAATCAACTACAGGAGAGAGACTGGCACATTGAAATCAGCTACAGAGGTGAGACTGGCACACTGAAATCAGCTACAGAGGTGAGACCAGCATATCAAGCTCAACTACAGTGCAGTGACTGGAGCTGGACAATCAACTACAGGAGAGAGACTGTCATAATGAGATCAGTAGAGAGAGAACAACATTGGGGTAAGGCACTCATAGCAGTCAACACTGTCGGCATAGATCTGGATTAACAGTAAGATCACTTTTGGATTGTCTGGCTAGAACAGGGCAGACTCAGAGGGGCAGAAAATCAACAGAGATGATGTAATCATGTCTCACTAGGTGTTAACTTCTGTTAGCCTCTAGACAACCAGTGCACTGGTGAGACACTAATCTGTTCCCAGTTTCATGCAGATATCTACAAACCAGTGTGTTTGTTTGGTTGTGCTGTTTACTGAGCAAAGCAACCAATGTAAAAGGTGAAGGATTTGAAGGTAATGTGAGAATTACTCATGGAGTTGTGCCTTATTTCAAAAGTGTCAAAGAAAAACAAATAGCTACACTGTAAACTGCCACAGTTAAAAAGTGTGTGTGTGTGTGTGTGTGTGTACTGAACACTGATAAGCACCTGTTATGAATGAATAAAATAGCCATGTTATAATGTTCCAAATGTCTAATGTTTGTGATATATTTGAGTGCTTCATAATAAATTTACAACTGTGCAACAAACAAGCAAACAAATGCTAAAAATCATCATTTAATTGCTAAATAGCAATTTATTTGAAATCTTTTGGCATTTCCTTTTAAATATTTGCATCTCTTATTTTTAACTCAATCTTCACAGGTTGTCGGTTCCACTCTGGTTCAGCTCCTTTCCCTCACCGTGTCTATTTTTCCTTGTGGGCCTCCTTCTGTTGAGGAAACCATCTAAGCCTCTTTTTCTCTTGACAGCACTGAAAGAGGAGAGCAGCTAAAGGCACCTCCTTAGCCGCGATCCCCCCTCCCGCTCCCCAACGATTGGATATAATGGCCCAGCAGGGTTACCCAGTGCCGGTCTCCCAACTGTATACTTAGTACGTTGCTAGATGCTTCCCCCCAGGCTGCATCGATCCCAGGCTGTGGTATTACCTTGTCACTAACTGAAGCCATTGCAGCTGAATGTTTAAACAGACCCCTCGGTATCTACTGTCAAGATTAGCTCACAGCCTGTGGAACAATAACAGTTTTAATGGTATTACACTATGCTGCTTTTGAACACTTTTACACAGTGCTTACGATGCTATTAATAACACTTGTTCTGCCTATACCATGGTTAGCCAAATGCTATACATCAAAACTCAGAAGTGGGTTTATGGTTTGCCTGAATTTTGACTTGAAAACGAACGTCTTGATTGTCGAGACATTAATGCTGCTTTCCCTCTTCTTCTCTGCGGGTTCGGTCGTGCTGAAATGTGCGCTGAGCTCCATCACGCTGCGCGCTGTGCCCTGGGCTCTGACTGTGCATAAAAACTCCCACTTAAGGGAAAGAAAAGCTTCCCAGCAAATTACCCCAAACAGAGACGTGCAACGGCAAATGTGTCCCTAAGAGACGGAGGAGGAAGCACTGGGGTTATAACCGGGTCTCGCGCTCCCCAGACTCGCCAAGGACCACCGAGAGCCGACCTTCAAAGCCCTTTGAGAACAACGCAGGTGCAAAACCCTGCGCTGATTATTGCCGATCATTGTTTCCAAGGTTTTCATTTGGAAAGTCCTTAAGTGTGGCTCCGGCAGCCCCAAGCTGTTTCGCCAGCTCCTGCCAAGTACCCTCCAACCGTCTGGAAGGAGAGCACTCGCACGAGTCCCGCGTTCCTGGCCGAGAAGCCGGAGCAGATCGTTTCGATTGCGAATGACGACCCGTCTGCTCGCAGACGCCGACAGCCTCGGCTTCGATGGAAGGCCGTTTTAATTATGCTATCAGATCTCCAGCACGTGGCCGTCGCCTGCCTGCAGCTGACCGCGGGGCCAGAAACGCGATCACTTTCTCTTAGCATGTCAGCCAAATTCGGCGCCGCACCTCTCAGCGTCACTGGCTGTGAAATCCTGTTCTATGTCCTGTTGAAATCCTGTTGTACAGGCCGGGTTACGGTGCTGCGGGAAAGCTCTGCTGGCAGCCTGACTGACCGAGTTAGGAGCCAATGGGTCAATCCTCCACAGAATGCATCCCTACGAGGCCTGTTGGGGGGAGTGAGTGAGGCGGCCGGGATTTGGCGGCAGTTCCTTCCTTGCGCCTTGCAGGCATGTCGCTCTGTCATCCGGCAAGAGCAAACGGTTCTTTAATTTCTCCCATTACAATTCTGACTTGGATGAAAAAATGAGCCTCATCTGTAGTGAATTTATTTACTTATCTTTTAACCATGCTTGTCAGGAACTGGCATCGGCAGGGAGGAGAAAAGCTTATTTTACCTCCAACTAACATTTTTTAAAAAAGAAACAATAATTTCTGTAATTTCTGGTTTGCTTGTTCTTCTTGACAAGTAACAACAGGTTGTTTTTCTTTATCCCACAATTTGAGGCGGAGCTAAGCTACTATACATGTCACTTTGACCCTGTAGATGGCAGCACTCAACCAAGTTTGACTTTTCCCCAGCTCAAAGTGCAATAAATAAAACAATAACTGAGCACATGCATGCGTAAGAGTGCATGTGGAGCCCTTGGCTTTGATACCTGCCTGATCTAGATAACATGCTGACCCTCCATGGTAGAGCAAACCCAGAGCTCCACACTTGGACAATGGAGGATCTACTACATCCTGCTCCATCCTCCTCCACTCAAGCAGGTGTTTGGACTCATTCAATTCAGCACAGGTAAAGTGACACATCCAAAACCAGTGTGGTGGAATCTTAAGATCCACCAACAACACAAAATGCCTTTTCCAAAAGTAACAGTGATCAGATAACATCTGATCACTGTTACTTATCTCTGCTGTAAATGGAAGACATATAAAAAAAAAATATATATATATATATATATCTATTTTAGAGCGTGCAGTTTTCCTTGCCAGTTACTCGACCCGCCTTGGCAGCGTGAAACGGAGCCCCATCCAGCGTGGCTGTCAACCAGCGCGAGCGGTAAGAACCGGAGCGTGGCACCTGACTGTCTCATGGCCCTTCCACTACCCATGAGCAGCAGGAGCAGCTTGGATGCCAGCGGGGTGGGGGAGGGTTGGGTGGCGTGCGGCGCGTGCCCCCGTGCCAACAGCGGGCCGGGCTGGCAGCGAGAAGGCCCACCTGCCTGCCATCTCTCTTCCCCTCTGTGCGAAACCACTACGTAGAGCTTCACTTCGCCTGCCAGACTGCACAACAGTCCAAGTCCATCAGTGTGATTTCTACCTATGCAAGAGATGAAGTGTGGCATAGTGTGAATGTAGTGTACTACATTATACAATTATCTATCGTCGTGGTGACCGATGTCGGCCAGAAGAGGATGGGCTCCCCCCTTGAGTCTCGGTTCCTCCCAAGGTTTCTTCCTCATGCTCTTAGGGAGTTTTTCCTTGCCACTGTCACTCTTGGTTTGCTCACTGGGGGATTGGACTCGAACACTTGTAAAGCTGCTTTGAGACAACATCTGTTGTAAAAGGCGCTAAATAAAAACTGATTTTCTACTCTGTCACAGAGTTTTGTAATACTGTTACTGAGTTGTGTACTATTCTGTCACAGTGTTGTGTACTATTATTAGCAATGCTAATGTAATAAAATATAAAAAAAACTTTCAGAATGATCTATCATATGAGGAGGATCTTTATTCTTCTGATATAAATGTTACAATATTGAAATGAACGAATGCAGGAGGTTTCATTCTCCAGACGTGTTTTCCCCTGATATTTGTTTGATTTCTCAGGTCAGCGGTGTGAGAGGGGCACACTCTGCCCATTCGCTATTCAGTGTTGACACATTTCTCCAAAAAAAAATAAACAAACAAACTAAATGTGCATCGGTGAAAAGAGATAAAAAGGTGCGGTTGGTTTTGCGTCTGCGCCGGAAGCTGGAACCGTGCGGACCTGGCGCTGCTGGGCTCCAATCGGCCTCCCCCCCTGCCTCCATCTGCTGGCCCGACGAGAGGCCAGAAAAGCTGGCCGCCACCACCCGCCGTCGCCATGCCGCTCTGGGGCATCCCTGCTCAATAAATATGTGGGTCGCCCGCACTGACGGGCGTGGCTGGGCCATCTGTGAGAGGTGTAAACAACCACAAAGCAAAACCAAAACAAAACCAAAAATAAATAAATAACCGACCAGTCACGTCATGGAAATCACTATCAAGGTGGGGACAGATGAATGTTTCTCAGACAAAGAAACTGCGGTCAGACCCTAACGCCACACTTCACACTTTTCTTCCTTGAGTGTTTCCGGGACACTGGCTACAGAACCGGTTCCACACTGTTTACTGTGTTCTAGAACATTTACTGCGTTCTAGAATGTTTAGAACATGTTCTAGAACATTCTGCATCATCAGTTTAACCCAAAGAATCCCCTAAAACCCACACTTTCTTAGCTCAACATCACTGTAAATACCAAACAAACCTGATAAAAAAATTAATTCTACTCATGTAGGGACTTTCAGTCTGTTAAACCAAAATCGACAAAAGAGGGTAGAGCAGCTTCTATGAACAGACATAAATCCTGCAGAAGTTTACAATGATGAAGCTGAAAAAAGCAGAAGTTGATTTAGCATTGATGTGACAAAGTACCTCCAAAGTTTAGGCTGTAGCTCCCTTAGCCTGGTGCTTTGTCATACAGGGTCTAATGCCAGCACTGGCTGTGTGGTAATTAAAGAGGGATTGGGTGGCCTGGTGGTTCAGAGGGCGAAGCTAATTACAGACATGAGATGAGGTGGAGACCGGGGTGCAGGGGGACCCTTGCCGAGTAGAGCAGCGTTGCTATGGCGAGTGTCAATCAAAGCCTTCTTCAGTCCAATTAGCAGAGAGTCGGGATAGAATCAAAGGCAGTGACCGCATGATTGGCCAATTGCAGGTCATCTGGCAACACCTTCTCAGATAGATTTCAAGCAGAAGCTATAAGTATTTTCACACGCAGGAAGAGGAGTTATAAACGATACGACATGATTGAACAGAGCGCCCTCTGATCAAATATTGTCAAATACTGTCACCACGACAGAGCGCAGAGTCATCTGGGCACCAGTGTCAATTTTTTATTGTCATCACACACACACACACACACACACACACTTACAGCTGGCCTCATCTTATGTCCCGGGGGCTTCCATGCAGTGTAAATGGGGCAGAATAATCTCCTCACACCCTCAGTATCACCAGAGGGGTGTGAGGCAGAGGAAAAACAGGAAACCAAAAACAGCTCACAGGACAATAGAACCTCGGTCACTGCATCAGATCTCAGTTTAACCCCACAGAGCGGTTAAAGCGTGACATACACAGCGTGGTGTCATACACAGACTGCCAGGGTTGACTGCTCAAGGTGCTATTTTGGTAGGTCTACAATAAGGAAGCTTGGTCTAGTATAAGTGTGTTTGGTCTAGAATAAGTGTTGGCGCCGATACAAGCAGGATTGGTTTAGGTTAAGTAGGGTTAGTCTAGCTGTGAGATGTTTTCCAGGTTA
>JAOXYF010000014.1:1001671-1028207 GCA_028565775.1 Sternarchorhynchus goeldii
ACCAAGGTTAGTCTAGCTGTGAGATGTTTTCCGGGTTAAGCAGGGTTAGTCTAGCTCTGAGATGTTTTCCAGGTTAACCAAGGTTAGTCTAGCTGTGAGATGTTTTCCGGGTTAAGCAGGGTTAGTCTAGCTCTGAGATGTTTTCCAGGTTAAGCAGGGTTAGTCTAGCTCTGAGATGTTTTCCAGGTTAACCAAGGTTAGTCTAACTCGGAGGTGTTTTCCAGGTTAAGCAGGGTTAATCTAGCTCTGAGGCGTTTTCCAGGTTAAGCCTCACAAATGCCCAGAGAGTGTTTGCCAGTGTCCAAGAGTGTACATCACCAGGCTATTCATTTACTCAGCTCTAGCAAAGGTACGGTATTTCTATTTTCATATCAGCGCTGTAGCGCAGCCTTGTGGTCAAAGATATACCGCGTCACATCAGGCGATGCTGTTGGACGGTTTCAGCGGCAGATCCAGTGCAGATGTGACAGCACTGACTGACTGAGACCCGTCCAGCCGATCTAGCATTCAGGCGATGGCGTCCTGGTGCCCCAGGAGTCATCCATTAGGAGAGCGGGCACCACAGGGGAGGAGAGCCTCCTCACACTGGCCTCGCTCGTCGTCCCGCAGCACGTCATTATTCTCCAGCCCTGTGTTCTTCACCCACTGTGTCTCTGGCTTTAAATTAATAAACTTTTGAACTGCTCCACAAAACAGCCCTGATCAAAGCGGCAGCTGCCTCAGTTCTGACTGGTTCCCTCAAATGAGTAAAGTGCCTGTCATTTTGCTCTTCTAAGAATGATCCGTGATTGCACATTTCTGCGGCTAATTCAAAGAAAGTGTGTAACTGTTATTCAATGTAAATGGAACGTCCACATATTTGCTGGGTACAAACACGTTACAAGTGTCATTTACAAACATGTCACGACTGCTCATCTTGTTTCTAAATGCAATTTTTAAAAGGTCAGACCAGCCCGGTTCTTGTTCTTTGTCAGAATTTCATATACATGAGTGTGTTTTGCTATGAACAAAGCAAGCTCAAGAAGAACGAGAAAGACCAGAAGACTTGATCATTTTTTATCTTTGTTATTGCAAACAATAACACATAAAAATGAGAGAGGGAGAGATAAAGAGTGAGAGAAAGAGAGAGAGAGAGATGGGGCAGACAGCTCCTCATAACCACAGTCATTACGAACCCTTTTATTCTGCTCGGTATGTGGGTTAGGGAGTGTGAAAGAAACGTGACCTGCCCAACACTCTGTTTGACAGTTCCAGCACTTTACCCACATCAGAAGGCAAAGCATAACACAGCCGTTACAGGTCTCTCCCTCCCTCAGGCACAGGCCTCTCTTGATTCTTTTTCTCTGCATCAGCGCTGCACACCCCACTGTTCTAGCCAGTGACCGTGGAAACGTGTGTGACCTAATACTGATGCTCACGCACACTGATGCTTTGGTCATAACCAAAAGTCACGAGATTGTAAAGCAGATCACGTGATCAGTAATGGTTTGTGAAGCAGATCACGTGATCAGTGATGGTTTGTAAAGCAGATCATGTGATCAGTAATGGTTTGTGAAGCAGATCATGTGATCAGTAATGGTTTGTAAAGTAGATCATGTGATCAGTAATGGTTTGTGAAGCAGATCACGTGACCAGTAAAAGTTCATAAAATAGATCACATGACCAGTGAAAGTTTGTAAAGCGGATCAGCAGATCAGTGGAAACAAACAATGTGCCATATGCCTCTTGTCCACTAAATTTATTCCACATTATCATAGTCTAATATGACTTTAAGGCAAAAACGCTTTCAGCAACAGACTCATCCGTACTCTGAGCCCTAATGAGCAAAACCAAGGGCAAAAAAGGGGAGGGTGAGTTTTTGAGAACATATGAGGAAGAGACCGTGACAGGAGCAAAACACACAGAAGGCCAGCATCTCGACCGACGAGCTCAGACAGACATCATCACGGCATATGCATGGCGACTCCATTGTGAAGGAGACTGTTTTAAGGACCTCGTTGTACGTTTTTGAAATAATAGAAATTCATCAAGTGATCTGTTGTCTGTAACGCAGCTTGAAATCCCACTGTGGTCTTTAGAATCGATTAAAATCAACATGTTAAACTCCCACTCCAACTAAACGAGAATGCAAGTTTCTTTTAGAGTGATGTGAGGTTGCAGTTTCTAAAGGGCTTGTGCCCTTCTGTTCTGAACAGTGCCTTTGTGTTCTGAGCGCTGCCCTTGTGCCTTTGAGATTCTC
Source organism: Sternarchorhynchus goeldii (assembly GCA_028565775.1). Taxonomy (NCBI): domain Eukaryota; kingdom Metazoa; phylum Chordata; class Actinopteri; order Gymnotiformes; family Apteronotidae; genus Sternarchorhynchus; species Sternarchorhynchus goeldii. The sequence continues at coordinate 1,003,911 of JAOXYF010000014.1, forward strand.
CAATAGCCTCTGCTACACCAGCATTGTTTCCCACAGAGTGGACTTATAGATGACAACAGGCCCTGAATGTCCTTTCCTTGAAAACGACTGAATGCACAAATGAACAGATTTTCTACACATCTCACGGCTCCGTTCTGTACCTGTTTCTCAGCGCTGGCTGTCCTGATCAGTTTTAATCTACATCTGTCTTCAAGGTGCCCAAACCTCGCCCGACCTTCGCTTGACCCTCATTCTCCCTCCCTCCCTGGCTCTGCGTCTCGCACGTGCACCGACCCGCCTTCCCCCGACCGCGGTCTGCCTGGGATTTAATGATGTCCTTCCTTACCCTCTGGCGTACGGCTGATCCTTCCTGCTGTAATCCTTAAACCTCCCACAGGAGCCTCACCTGCTAAACCGGTGCTGTATGTGCAGTTCACTTCTCTGATTAAGCCATTAGGCCAGAGAGGAAGTGGAGTGAGACTGCAGTTACTGCTTCATTTCAGGTATGAATGAAAGTTCATGTAGGTATTGGAAGGAAATTTAGTGGAACGTGGGCTTCCTGCAAAAGCACTGAACCACTGTGCTGTCTGGGTGGAAGGGACAGACGTAAATATACCAGCAGAAACTTTCCCAAACACTATTGTCTGGTCATTCTGCCCAGGCATGCAGATATAAAACCAGTTCAATGCAGAGGGAAGCACTCTGGTAATCAGTCTTCAGGCCGTTGTGTGTGTTGGAGGTTGCGGCGGGGGATCATTCTTTAAGAGATGTGAGAGACACTTTGCATGCACATTCTGATCTTAGAACCATGAAATGTTGAGCAGAGATGAGGTTGGAGGTATTGTAACCCGTGGTCACAATGACCTTTATATAATGAAGATGATATAAATGATGATACTATCCTGCTGGCTCACGAAAGGCATGGGATTTCGTCACTAAAGCAGTCGTGGTGTGAGAAAGAAAGAGAAGAACTGTACTTGCTGTAGAGGTGCACCAGATGTAAAGGACAATACTGCATTGTTACCTGGAAAAAAAAGAAAAAGGAGTTTCATCAGCTTGTACACCAGTGAACAGCCTTTAACGCACATCTGAGCAATGGTGCTGATAGTTAAAGTTTCAGTATAGTGAGTTTTATGTAACTTGGTGTCAGTTGATTCTTCTGTAAGAATGAAAATAATGGTGATGGATAAGCACTAAAAGTAGAGCATGTCAAGCACGTGCTAAGTCAATTAAAATGTCTGACCACATAAAATGTGGCAAAAAAAAAGCCCTTCACACAGCGATAAGAACATGGATTCCAGACAGATCTTCTCCTTTATCTTCTTGGGGTCCATTTATGTAGTTTTTATGTTTGTTTTAAACAAGTTAAACATTGTTTATTAATTCACTAATATACTGTATAACCACTGCTATGACGGATTTCAACACTTTTAAATATATAGTTTTTTTTCTGTTTCTGATTATTTTCTAGAATTACCACTACCCTAAATTCCAACAAACTTGACAACTCTGACCAAGCAAAATACATTTGATGGTCTTATAGGGTTTGTGCGCATTGTGTTCAATTCAGATTAAGGTTGGATCCTCTCACCCACACCCACACAAACACAGACCAACACTAACCATTCCCTTCCCCGAACGTGTATTCGCCATGGCAACATGGAGGTGGTAACCGGGCAGATCGTGGGCCATGATCACACCAGGCACTTACCAGGTGAAGGGTCACTAGCATGAGCAGCACAAGCTACGTAAGACCCCACAGGACCCCCCCCCTCCCCCCGGCTCCCACAACCCAGAATTCTTCTCTCATCTATGCACAAGCGGCATCTGCGATTGGCCAGTGCTTGCACTGTGGCTCCACCCCCGCATCCCGCAGGAGCACTGGGGAGTTGCCATGTGCCCAGGTGTTACAGTCGAATGGAAACTGTGACTAACAATGAAGCCGGATGGGTCAGGCTGTTGTGTTGGTCCGAATCAACGTGGAGGATTTGTAGACGCTTGTCCAAGTAAAGCTTTTATGCCTCATCAAGCAAACTGGACAAAATGTTACGGGTCGGCACACATACTTCCACCACCCCTCAGTGGATGTCCAGCTCAATCAGTGCTGACCTGCGGGAGAGGGATGGACGCGTATCAGAGTGCCATTCACACTGGCACAGGGCCGAAAGGTGGCACAGAGAGGACACACTCGTGGGGTTTTTTACGTTTTTTAAGAAGATGGAAAGTCAAAATAAAATCATATGAAGCCAGATGTCAGGATTTTCTATATGATTAGAAACAGGATCAGCCATCATACAGTGGCCCCTGGAGCTGAGAGGGTTAAGAGCCTTGCTCAAGAGCCAAACAGTGACTGCCCAGCCGAGCTGAAATTCAAACCTGCAACCTTCCAACTGAGAGCCCAGAGCCCTATCAACTATTTCTGTATCCATTTGTAACTGGGACAACCCAATAATTACAACCTACAAAACTTACACTAAGTCTCCCCTTGTTTGTCAAAAGCAGATTTCTCTGCCAATTGCCAAATTTGGGCACTAGTGTTCTCAAATGACTTTTGCAAGCACACCTAGCAAATCATACTGAATCACTTTCAAGCACGTTTACACATTTCCTTTTTGTAGCAATAATTTCATTATTGGGTTACTGAATAAATCATGTAATTGCTTTTTAATGTACTTCATAAACTATTAACTTTGTATTTACCAGCATTGTACAACAGCAGTGTAAACATATATTATCAAAAGCTTGTTAAAAGCTTGAATAACTGTAATCTGCAGAATAACTAATTTTGTAGTTATGCCCTGACTGAGCAAATGGCCAATTGCAATTGTGTGTATGAAGAGACTGAACGCTTATATAAACGCTTTTTCTCAGTTACTTTGGGTCCATACCTGTTTCTCTGTGGAATGGTTTGGTTACAGAAGACACTACAGAATGGTACACATTAGGCTGCACTCGACAGGCAGCCTGTGGCCCTGTAAAGCCACAGGTTAAATGACACGATCAGTTCCTGTTTCATTTGGGATTAGCTGTCTGACATTTTACTAGTCCTCTTCTGTCTTTTATCTACCGTTTTCCCCTCACTACACCACCATGCCAGGGAGTGGGGCCATAGTAGAGGGCATGTCATAGCAAGGGGTGGGCCATTGCATGGGGTAGACCATAACAGGGGGCGGGTAATAGCAGGGGCGGGGCCGTAGCCAGGGGTGGTCCATAGCAGGGGGCGTGTCATAGCAGGGAAGGAGCTATGGCAGCATTCGCAAGCTGCAGGCAAACCCTTCTCAGTTCACTTATGCAACTGTTTGCTATTAGAAAAAGTAATAGATGCTAAAGGAGTATTTCAACAGAAGTAACTAGAATTCACCAATCATTCAATCCATCCATCAACTCCTTCACTGTTTGTGAATTATTAAAGAAGTAAATAAAACAAGGCTTTTGCCACCAAACAAAAACTCTGAAGGTGGGTTAGAAGTAAATTTTTGTCCAATATATCCTTGAGGTTAAATAGATATAAATAAATATCCCTTTCTTTCTTGTAGCCTCAATAAGAGAATAGAAATGAGAAAATAGAAATGAGAAAATAGAAATGTCCATCATGTTTGCTGCTCACATCATCTTTTCATCTTTGTTGAATGTGCTTCTGACAGCAATAAAATTTCCACACACTGCTAACTAGCTAACTATTGCAACTGCTTCTCACTGGTATAAACAGGTCACTGTTTGAAGAACTGCAAGTTACATCACCGCATAGCTCACTGTCATCACTCCTAAAATCACTGTGCTTCACTAGCAGGTCTACATATAGAGACCTCATTTTCTTTTGTTATACTGTAACTGTAAAAGTAATGTGAAATTCAGTAAAGTGTCAGCTGCTCAAACATGGATACAAAATGGGTCCTAATGGTGCATGCTGGGAGTTTTCTCCCCAGTGCTCTCAGTTAGACTTGTTAGCCGAGGTTTGTGTCTGCCTGTGGCAGCCATGGGAAGTTTTCCTTCACTTCAAATTTAGTTAATTTTCTTTGTTTCTTTCTGGCTGGATAGACAGATAGTTGGATATATGGAGAGATATTTAGCTAGCTAGCACACACACACACACACACTAACTATTCTTTAGAATTAGATAGAAATAAAGTTGGTGTGCACTTCAACACATACAAGTATATGCAAATTTCTCTACTATTAAAGAAATTGTTGTTGTTTTACTATAAAACATCTCAAGTTGGCAAATCGTCAAAGAACCAAAGAGAATCAAAGCTAATTGCTATACAAGAGCTCTGAAATCACACCAAGCAGGGCTTTTCTAAAACCTAGCAGAAACATCATGCTTCCCCCAACCTTTGGTATGGTTGGCCAGTGAATCACATCCCCGCTCCACCGACCACAGCCTTCATCAAAGCGATGCACACCACAGCGTGTGTCACATGACCACAGGACACGCCACTGCTTCACACGTAAACCAGGATGAGACCCTCAGACTCAGACCATGCATCCTTCACACGTAAACCAGGATGAGACCCTCAGACTCAGACCATGCATCCTTCACACGTAAACCATGATGAGACCCTCAGACTCCCCAGAAAAGCTGGTGAAGCTGCAGCGGTTACACCATAGTGAGCTTCTATTTCTCTGGTACTTTACCCAGCACTGTGCTGTAACTGTACATTAAAGACATATTAAAGTCATAGTTTTCAAATTTACACATTCAGTATAGAATATGACTATAAATATATGATGCCTACATGTGTTTAATACATTAATAAATGTTGAATATGGCAATGAGGCTGTAAATGAGGCTTTGGCCTTGATGAGATATTTTCTATTAAAATGTGGGGGAAATGGCCCCTGATCATGTGACCTTTACTGAGCCTTGCAGTGACAGCTCCAGAAAGGTCACTCAAGACGTCCATGAATCTTGAGGTTAAGAGGTCAGAGCAATAACTGCTAAAGTCTCATGCACACTACATTTTATATTTGCAGAAAACACTTCGGGACTTCGCAGGTTAGTACAGGGTATTTGGAGACCCTTCAAGCATACACCAATGCCACTTACATTCAAAGGGGTGTAATAAAAACAATCAACATCTCTAATTGCCGTTCTAAATCGCATTTTCCCAGCCTGCACGCAGATTTGATGGACTGAGCATCAGCTATGAGGAGCTTCAGTCGAACGGCTGCTCGTAAAATAATTTACTGCCACACCTGGCAGCCTCTCGGTGTAAATAAATCTGCAGAATATGTGCGGGACAGTCATATTTCCTGCGGTCCCAGAGGCCACATCCATCCGGTGGGGTTCAACCCCCTTCAGTAGTGCTTAAGTAGCTCATTACACAGTACCGTCCGTAACCATCGGTCAATAGCCATCAGTGGTGCCCTCCACACAAGTGATGGCAGTCAGCACAAGAGGATTTCCATAGCAGGTGTGACCGTGGAGACAAAATTTGTGAATTTATGATCATCCAAGGGAACTTATTACAGGGAATCGATAGCTGTAGCTTCCCGAAATCTTCTCGGGTTGAGTGCAAGGAGATAGGGAGAGAGAGGTAGGAAGTGGAGGGGCTAGAAATATGGAGCTGAGCAAGAACCATCCAGTTAGCTCCTCATCACCGGAACAGAAGCGACAGCCCCATGTTTTATTCAGAGGATATAGAGGTGGGAGCAATCGAAGGACTTAAGGGTGCTTGCCCATGTCAGCGGTCTATGGAAGGAAGAAAATGCCTTCGCTTCCTCTGTTACGGGCGCAGGCAACCAGACGTGTTTGAGAGGTGAGGAACTGAACAGTCTAGACGGAGAGCACAGCATCATAAGAACAGGGGAAAAAAGCCACATCAGCTGCTTTTTGCATCTGACTGCCACTACGATTGTGTGTAATACAATATAAAGATGACAACAATAATAGAATAACAGAATAGAAAGATAAAACAATGACAGAATACAAGTGTGATTATTTGTTTATTTGTCATTTTCTAAATGGTTGAGGCAGCATCAGACATAGTATTTATACCAAAGGAAGCCACAAAATGCTACCAAGATGGCAGTTTTTGGTACAGCAGGACATTCAGGCCCTGTTAAAGTTTAAAATATCAACAATACAACCTCACAATATCATGTTATGTTTGAAAAATGTATTTAACTTTTCTGCTAAGACCTTTCAGAAGGGGAAAGGTTTGGATCTTTGGCTGGTCAGTATTCACCTGCGATGCTTGTGGAGGCAGTTGACAGCCAGAAACCAGACCATCACTGTAATGCTTTGTGATAGGTAGGAGGACACAAACGCTGAGAAAAGCGACATTTGTTATGGGTAAATCCAATATCGTAGCCATTATAACAGTCTAGAGTCGTATAGCCAGATCGAAGCATGGTGATAAGAAAACAAAACAACAGAGAAGCAGACTAAAAGGTACTGTCAAGAATACACTCACAGGTATCGACATGAAATGGCTCACACGAAACCAAAAGCACAGACATAAACATAAAAAACTCACACGGGTATCCATGACTGGTCACGAAAACTAAAACTGATGAAGACTAAATATCCAACCGAATCAACGGAAAACAAGAAACAGGTGAAATGAAGAGGAACGGGCAGTGAGTAGCCAGGGAGACCGCAATGCTATGGGTGGAGGCGAAAGCGTGATAATCACAAGCTCACATTAGCCGTTAGACTCCGAAAGATCTTCTCAACCTCAGTGGTGTGGTGCTTGAGGGCCGATGTACCTGCGTAATTGATTTTAACTCCAGTGTTTTACTCTACATATTTATGACTGAAACATCGATGCACCTGGGCCACAACTATTGCCTCAAACACAGCAAGCTTCGTTTGGTGGGGGAGACACAGCCAGCAGGCTGCTGACCCACAGTCAGTGAGGGGTCCTGTGGCTCTCACTGGTCTGTCTGCTGCTGTGATCCTGCGCTGCATGGAGATCAGCTGGTGTGAGCTCCGGCTTTGAGGACCAGGTGCCTCCACCATTAAGCTTCAGATTCCCATTGATCAGAAGCAGCTTGAGTTTCCTGCTTTTATGAAATGTGCTATATAAATAAACTTGCCTTGCCTCAAGGTTTCAGACTGAAAATAACTGCATAAGTGTAACCTAAAAAAACAATGCGGCTATAGGAGATAATGTCATTTTAACATGAATACTAACCACCAATACAGTAAAAATGCGGACACAGCTGTTCCTATTACAAAGCTTGGAGGCACAATTGTTGTTTGTAAAAGGTCAGCCATTTTACATAAGGGTGTGAGAGCCTCAGAGATACACATATTATACATACACTAGTAGTGAGAGATTCTTTTCTTCTTCTATTAATATTCCTACACTCGCACACACAGATACACACACTGGCATTCAGAGAGTCCAGAAAAATGTGCTGAAGGCATTCTGTGCACCAACGCCCAGCTCTGCTGCCTGTGTCCAACAACAACCCCCTTTGGCGGTAGCCAGCCATTAAGCAGGATTACCCTGCCCCCACAGAGCGCTAGGTGTCCACGCCTCGTGACCTTGAATTGACTGCCTTTATTGTTTGTTTTTCCTTTCCGCTGCTGGAGGTCGACGTTCTCCTCGAGCCACGGCAGCGAGGTCACACCGCGGTCGTGGCCCGAGCACCTTTAGGGTCACGAGGCCAATTAGACATGCCCTCAGATGACGCTGTGTGTCGTGGTTTCAGGCCTGAACTGTGAAATTGAGGGCAGCGGCAGTTTTACAGAAATAAAACTAACACTGCTCCCTTAAACTGATATAACTGTGTGTTTGTGCATTTGTGTGAGTGGCACTGTCTGTTGGGCTTATCACATCTAACTTCCATCTGTGGGATCAGTGAAATGTCAGCAGGTTCTGCCCCTGAAAGACTTTATTGCAGTAATACTATCTAAAGAAATTAGATTGATTTTTTTAAAAGCACATTTAAACCTCTAATCTCTTTTTCTATCATGACATTAGCTTGTACTGAGGCTCAAAGAAACAAATGCTTAATCCTTTTCTTCAGTTTACTGATAACACATCACAGTAGAAGATGATGTAATAATGCTTGCATGTGTCATCATGATGCAGGCATCATAACAGAGTTGAATATTACACCTGATGCTGGCTTTCACCCTGCAGAACCAATGGGCATCATAAAACTGCACAATCACTCCTCCAAGTACTTTTCCAGGAGGTCTAGTTCCAAGCTTGTTTTGAGCAGTTTAGAATTCCACTGTTGACATATTTAGAGAACACACACACCATTCTCAGCTAAAGATAAAGAATTTCATATGTAGTATATCTGTCTATTTTGATTCTTCTCTTTCTGCACAAATCTCTTTAGTTATCCTTCCTTCACGTGGTTGATGAGGTCCAGCAGGTCCTGGTGCTTCTACGATATAAAAAAAACTCCAGACCTCCTGTAGGCGGTATATGATTTGGATTGATCACAACAAACTTTCTCTCAATAAAAACAGTTTGAACCATAGCAGGCAACATATTTTACTAAAAACTGCTACAGTTCTTTACAATTACCTGCATTAGATCATCTTTCTGGTTTCTGTTACATAGAGAATCATCACCAACATATAAATGATACTTTGGAGCAAAATTGGAACAAGGTCTAAAGAAAATGACCATTTACTTTATAAATAATACACTTCCACTGGTGTAGTAACCACTTACTTGAGTTAAATTACAGTGTTAACCGTGGCACTCTCTGTGGATTCCCACTCACACACATACACACACGCCAATCTTCCAATATGGTCTTATTTTTCCCCAACGAAGAAAAGCCGCAAGGGAGAGACAGGTTGTGACACGTGGAGCATGTCCCCCACGGCTCCGAACCATGGCATCTTGCGTTGGCTTCAATATGAGCATCTGTCCTCAGCCATCACCAAGACCAGAGCTGCCATCTCTGGCATGTCCCTCAAACATTTATCTTCATACTGGATGACAGAACACACACTCTTCCAATTTGTCCCTAAATCATTCTCTCTCTCTCTCTCTCTCTCTCATTTCTCCCCCTTCTTTTCTTGCTCTCTTCCTCTTTATCCAGGTCTATACTAGAACAAGCATCCCTGCCTCTCCAATTCCTTCCATCTTACCTCTTCTTACTTCCTCTAGTCCATACGTTACTTCCTCTAGTCCATACGTTACTTATATGATGTCTCTGTTCTGCCTGCCACAAGTGCCTGTACTGGTTAGATGCTAAACTGCATTTCGTTGCCTTGTGTAATGACAATAAAGTTGAATCTAATCTAAAAAAAATCTACTGTACATTCAGCACCTGAGCCTCAAGATCACACCATGCTGCACTGTGAACCAGCACCTATGTCTTTCTCCTTCTCTCTAACCTTCCTTCAGAGTCTCTCTCTCTCTCTCTTTCTCTCTCTCTCACACACACACACACACACACACACACACACACATACGTACACACTTATAGAAGACAAGGGAAACCCTTAATGGACACCACTAAGAGAATGAGTACCACTTCTCTAAACTAGGAGGACAGAGTAAGAAAACTGTAAGTTCCAATAAGAAAATGGTGAGTCCCAGTAAGAAAATGGTGAGTCCCAGTAAGGTGTCTGTTCCAATGGGTCAGATGGGCTGAAAATAGATTAGTGTGCCAAGCTGTTTGGCGCATCATAGCAGCGGAGATCAGACACCTCTGTGGGCAGTCAGCCTCATCTCTGAGGAAGTGGGAAGAGGTGGGATCAAAGGGAGATGCAGGAGAGAATTCTGGGAGAGCAAAATCAGACACCCTCCCACTGACTGAATGGAGAAGCCACTGTTCGCCTGGCAAGAAAGGTGTGATTCACTCGCTTGAACGTCTGTACACACGGACATACACAGAAAAACATGCTCATACACACTCTCTCTCACACACTTACTCTAAAGCATCTGAAGCAAGTGTCTGTAACCAGTGGTCTTGACAGCAGTCTGTGAACTGATTTCAAGCTCTTTAGAGCTCCTTTACTTAGTCTGTAGATTTTTGCATTTTGTTAGCTTTGTCACACTGCTTCCTACTTCACCTTTATCAGTGATGTGGTTTTTTTTTGGGGGGGGGGGGGCTATTTGCACTGGTTGTGGTAAAAAAAAGGTACACTATTCATGCAAATGTATGAGCAGACGCAAGCTAAATGATGATGAGCAAATGGGACATCAGTTGGTTCCCGTCAAACAAAATGCCGTATGTAATGATTCACCAATGCATTTTCATATCCCACGTGTTATGAGGGCTGGGATGTCTGACCTTTTCAAGCCCATGTTCCATCTCTGGAGCAGATGAGTTACATACAGAACGGCAGAAGTGATATAACAGTGGACTTCCTTTTAATACATTTCAGTTCTTTGTAATTCCCCAGTGATTTAAATGACAGCTTTCTTATTTTTATAAAACATCAAAAAGAACATAAAGAGTTTTCTTCCATCTTCTTATATGAGTAATATTTGTTCATACCTCCCCTTTATATACCATCAACAGTACATGTGCAGATTGGTGGGATTTGAAGTAAACAGTGGTCTGCTATGAAACCTCTGTGGGCACAAGCTGATCAATGCATACATTCAACAGATTATAAATAGTTGAATGGTTCTTAACATTTCTAATATCACACAACATGATGTAACAACTTCACATACATAATAGTAAAGTCAATAAAGTGTATCTAAATGACAGTCATCAGTCAATCAATAATTAGGTTGTGAAAGCAACCTAATCTAAAAGTCTCACAGCAGTGCCTTTGCCTATATTTTGTCCCAAATAAAAACTCTTAAAATTCAAGTTCATTTAAGGAAGGTAACAGTCTGGCAAATGAAATTGGTTTCACTGGACCAGATTGTTTTCATTGCTCTGCCAGTGTAACGAACAAGAATTGGGAGGGGAGTAAAGTTTGTCCCTTAAATAATATCAGGAACTGAGAAGGAACCGCATCCGTCGTTGGAGCAGAGAGGAGGCTCCTCTGGGGGTGGAAATAAAGGGCCTTTGGGTGTGGCTCCGGAGCTTTGTGTCGGAACGCCGGAGCCAGAGCGCTGCCCGGGGGCTCAGAGTGACAGCTGGAACACAGCACTGCCCATATGGCCACAGCAGCCAGCCACGCACGGCTGTTTTGTTTTGATTTTTTTTTTTCTTTCATTTGCAGACTAGACTTCTGAGAGCAAAGCTATCACAAATACATGCCTTTACATTTCTCTGAATCAGAAACAAGTTTGAAAGCTTTTACAATATAAGTGGCTGCCAGTTGTCTCTGTAGTTCATTTAATTAGTCCTTTAAAAGTATATAAGCTATGGTCAAACACGGATCTAATGCAGCAGGTATTACATCATAGAGTGGAAGTAGGGAAGTTTGTAAAGGGCTGCATACGTGAATAATTTGTATTACTTCAGTAACAAAAATGACAGTGGCTTTCTGCCAAGTAGAGTCACAATGCTCAGTGTATGACAGGGCAGTTTATCATACTGGAAGGAGTCTTAAGGTTCTCTCCCCTGGCATTTTGGCTATATTAAAACCTCAGTGCTTAGTCTGTCTATTGGATTCTAGGGCTGTGTCAAGGACTCGTTCTTAAGACCAAGAAGAAAGAAAAACAGAAAATGGAGAGTTTGACATGGGGAGAAAATAAGAAAAAAAGAGTGGCAGCTGTAAAGAAGAAAGCGAGACACGGAGAGTCATTTGTTGACAACCAGCACAAAATAGCTGAGTTCCCTTGTGGCACTTGGCCCAGACAAAGCCTGATAGCTTGGGCATACCTAAACACAGAAGAAAATCATCAACGGTGATCTACTCTGAACACTGAGCTATTTGGTCAGACAAAAGGTAGGATTCTAGATCTATTTCTATCCACTGGGATCCAAAGTTTATTGTTTGTTAAATAAGAGAGTGAGCCAGAGAAAGAGAGAGATCGCTCCACAATCAACCGCTGAGTTAATGGGTAAAGTCCATTAATCAGGACATTGTTTACCAAAAAACTGCATTGCACAGAGGCTATAAATAGATCTGTGAATCGTGAGAGGCTGTCAGCTAGAAGCTAGACATGCTCTCTTCAGCCTCACTACTGTTACACCAGCTTATCTTTGTCACATGACGCATCTGACAGACAGTCTGACCGTGCTGACCCTGAATCAGTGAGGACGACATGCATTATCTCTAACCAAGCCACTGTCTCACTTCACTAAAACTTGTGCACAGAAGGGCTAACATCCAAACCAAAGAAAAACATCCACGAGGTCTTTTGAGAAAATATGCAGTGAAGATTTTTTCTTGCCAAGCTGGTGTTTTTGCTAAGCAGGTTTTTGCTAGACTGACCCTGAACTCATCAAGACTGAAGCTGAATTAAATGCCTGAACAGCTCCTGCCATCCTTTCTGTATCTATAGTGCAGGCTGATTTAACTCTTCAGAAGGCAGAACTGCTTTGGAGGCAGGCTGACCTAATTGTTTAAGAGACAACAGGTAGAGCTTTTATGTGATCAGTTACCAAACAAAGGTCAGAGATTTTAAAATACCCCACATGGTTCCTCTCCTGTGGCTACCAGGAATGACTTTAAGAGCAAATGTTTAAGAGCATACTGCAGTACTCATATATGCTCATAGATGAAGTCTAAATGTACCCAATGAGATAATTTTATCTACTATTTTATCCCAAAAGTGTTTTGAACAGATACTAATGTTTTTAATGATCTCATTGGATACAATTAGTGTACAACTAAATCAAAGTTTTATAAAGATATTAGGGCTCACTATTAAAAACATTTAAAATTATCTCATTGGGTATTATTTGTGTATAAAGCGGTCAACTTCAACGTCTAAACAGGGTGATTCCTGGTAAAATAAAGGTTTTTTTTTCATCTCCTCACACACAAGCAGAAATACTGCTCTTCTGTCATGTTACTATTCTCCACTGTTCCATGTTGATACCTGCCTCAGAAGTATTAGAGAATTTATAAGTCATTCTGCAGCTGCCTCAGAGGCAGCAGCCACATACTATTCCATGTTTATTCCTGCCTCAGAGGCAGCAGAGCATTTTAAATCATTCTTTAGCTTCCTCAGAGGAAACATTATCACTATGGCAACGTATACTTGGTTGCACGCAGTGGGTTGCAATTCTGTTATGAGGCATAAAACGACTTGTTTTCCCAACGGTAACAAGTAAACATGAAGCATTAGTTTAAAAAACAAAAAGATGTCCTCTCTCACACATTACACAACATTATAGCAGCCATCAAGCATCAAGTTACGTTTCCACTGTTTAGCTAGCATTCTTAGCTTTCCCGAATAACACCACCTAGCTAACAATCATTCAAAAGAAAATGCAGCTCTAGAGGCTAGCTAGCTAGCTAACTTGCCACCAAGGTTTTAACGAAATGAAATAAAATAAATCTGACACAAAAGGCAAAACCACAATTACAATATCTTATGTTTTATGTAATGAACATAAAACGCACTGAGAAACTGCGTAGTTTTCTGTAGATGAAGTTTATTATGACTGAACCAATTAGGTTTGTTCTGCCTCCAGAACAGTTTTGAGTTGTGTTTTTTTCACCAGTTGTTTTTGGCACCAGTTCACGAATACGATGAACGTCGCAGAGTTAGTTACGATAATCGTAGCCGCTCCTGCCGCTGGAGCTGTTTAAAGTTCCTATTCTCACCCTACTGTACTCATTCCATGGCAAAGTGATTGTGAAAATACACTAGCTCAACTGCATGTTAATTTTCACAACCTTTCACTTGTCAGTCAGGTTGTACCACGCTAAGTAGAACAGGTGACTTTTGTTCAAACATGGTGGCTTAATCAGTGTGAAACTTTAATTGAGCAAGTAGCAGAATTTTACGGCTTATTCGGCGCTGACAACAATATTGTTATTGCCAAACTGAAAGCCACAGCCGAACCCCCTTGAGCATCGATTCAAGGGAGCTGGGAGACTTTCCATATAAATTCTGTCAGATGCGATCAAAGGATCACTATTTTGGTTTGAAAACGAAAGCCTCTGTATGTAGTCAGCCAAAGTGCCATTGTTCACTGAACTCAAGACTGAGGTAAGCTGAGTTGTTGTTTCTGTCTGGTTTTTTTTTTGTTTTTTTTTTGGGAGGGTCATGTTTCACACTGTCAACATTTTGTGTTACACTCTAACACAGCAACCCTGCTACACTGGTACAGAAAAGCAAAAAAATAAAAATAAAAACCGATGCTGAATGGAATTATATGTAGCATGTGAAACAATTCAAAATTGGGTGGGACTGGGGAGACACACACAATCTATTTTTTCCTGTTGTTTTCAATGAGAGACACATTCGTTCACTGTTTTTGTGTGCTGGCTATAAAAAAAACGCAGTCTTGACAATGTAGTCTCCAAAAAACAGAGAAAAACAACGTACAGTCAGCATTACCATTCTCCTCCACCTTGTCTGCTACTCAATAAATTACTTAACTCATCCTCCACATTTCAAAATGTCATCAGTTTGTTAACACGCTAAAGCCCCACCCTGATTAACTGTTTGACAGGTTGGAGCTTCTCATAAAGCAACAAAATCTCAATAAAATATCAATAGTAATATATCAAATGGAAAATATGAACGGAATTATTGAATTTGAATGTTCATTCTGCACTCAAACTTGCAAATTTAAATTCAATTTAGGAATGCATTTCCATTTTGAATGCTATATTTTCATCTTCATCTTAGTAATGATATTCTATCATAGATTTCTGACAAATGGTGTAAATGTCAATGTTTTTTTTTTTCCCTCTAACCAATACATCTACACCAGGTATTCCATTATCTTAGTGGTTTGGAGCTGGTTGGACTGGTTTGAGTATAACACTGTTCTATTCAATAGAGAACGGACAGACTCCTACTAATTGTAGGACATAAGCATTAACTTTATCCTTTTCTCTTGATTTCAGGTTGAACTCTGGTTGATGGGCGAATATATAACTTCTCAGCAACAATAAAAGCTTCATGATCTACTGACCACATGGAATTACTCTCAGGATGGATACATAAACTGAGCATTTTGAATAATTTAGTATGACTAAATCATTTGGAAGTTCCACAAAGTTTTCTAACAACAGTTTCTTTATTTCAAGTTACCTTGATATTCATGTCTAGCTTCAGGCTAAGTTATTTACTATGTGCTATTGTACCAGGCATGAATACCCCAGTGTATTAGCTGACTGTATCAAATGGCTTGTTTGTATTGTGGGATTAGACTGGTTGTCATGAGACAATGGGTTATACTAGTGGAGCAGCAAAAAAGCCAAGCTGCTTCAGTAATACATCTTATACATACAAGTATTAAATATCTAATCCATAGCAACAACCGCACTGTGTGCAGTACACACCTGACAAAAAAACAAACCCTCTATAGAACTTCTTGGGCTGCATCAACTATTCTAGTCAGGATGAATTAACAAACAAATGGAGCCCCACTATCGACTTCTATTGTTCTGGTTTTTTTGGTTCATTAAAAACTCTGCAGGGGATGAAATCGATCAATGTGCCTAATACTGTGAATGTGCTGTGTGGGAAAGCTGGGAGCTACATTTACTGGTGAGACATTTCCTATTAACAGTTTGGTTCAAGAGCATGTCCCACCACTCTGTTTCCTTGTCCAGTCAGGTTGCTTTACACATCTCATCCAAACACTCCAATTCCCAGGATCCCATGGGACAGTATTTTCTCATTCAGTACCACAAGACTCACCTGTTGTTTGTTAATTTTGTGTGTTTACACTAGGTTTGTTATTAGCTCTTTGTGAAGTATTGCCACTGTTTCTCCAGAGCGCACCGAGTGGTTTTCTGTGTATGCTTGATCTCATTCTTCTTCTGGATTTGCCAATTTTGTTTTTGCAGCTTCTGTTCTATATCTCAAAATGTTCTGTGGATTATTCGTTTGGACTGTCAGAAGTGGGATTCAATTTACCTTGGTCTGCCTTTGTTTTATGACTTTGGATAACATTCACTAAACCTGCATTTCTATTTCTAATCTGTGTGCATCTGACTAGCGAGTTCAGCGTTAGAGAATACTTCACCATAATGCAGATGGCAGATTTGAATGTTGTTACTTCCTTTAGTCGATGAGCAGTGACAAGCACTAACCCAGAGGACAGAGTTCCTGTTTACATCAACAAAGGAATCCTGCACCTGGAATTAAACAGATCACTCCAGTCTTATGCAGTTCAACTTGTCCCGTCTAACACTGGAGAGACACATCACAGATTAACTGAGGGACAGTGTCTGTACTGCGGCACAGCCAGTCACGTTTATGTGACTGTCAGGCTTGTCGCACAGGTCTCAGGCGCTGACTTTAGGACGGCATGTGACGTGGACTGGTGAGTATTCCCAGTAGGTGAGGATTCTCGCCATGAGTCTGTTTACAAAGTCCTTTCTCTTCCTGTAATACTTTCAAGCCTTTTTTTGTCTTTCCAACACTAATTGACTCCTGAGCTGATGGGAATTTCATCCATTCCAATGTCGTTATGCAGTATGACGTCACAGTGGGACCCCTCTAGTCTCCATTGTTGTGTGCAGCATTGGATAGGGATCTCATGGGCAGTGATGTCATCTCTGTGTTAGCCAGATATGTGAAAGTGTCCACCAGTGCTCTTGAGTTGAAAGAAATTTCTTTCTTACAGATTCATCAGAGCCCTCTTTCATCTTAGGTCATAGGAACACAGTCCCCTTACCTTTTGTTCAGA
Source organism: Sternarchorhynchus goeldii (assembly GCA_028565775.1). Taxonomy (NCBI): domain Eukaryota; kingdom Metazoa; phylum Chordata; class Actinopteri; order Gymnotiformes; family Apteronotidae; genus Sternarchorhynchus; species Sternarchorhynchus goeldii. Next base: position 1,020,546 of record JAOXYF010000014.1, read on the forward strand.
ACAATAAGGCCATGGGAATGGTGTCAATCTCCCTTATTTCCTCTGTTTGCATTGAAAGCCCAAACTCTAAGATTCAGGTAACCACTGTTCCTGAGTATACAGATCTTAGAGAGGTCTTCAGTCTTACCAAGGCCACTAAGCTACCACCTCTTCGGCTTCACGAAAGCCTTGTACTTTACCAAGCTAGGCCTCATAAGTGCCTGCAGTCTTGTCGGGATCAAGGACAAAGATGAATGAAACTCTCATTACGTCCAAAGTCCACTATGTATATTTAGTTGTGCATTTCAGCCGTTCTGTAGCCTAATTGTTCCAGGACTTTATTAATGATATTCTCTGTGACATGTTGGATGTTTTTTTGATTGCTTACATGCATGATATTCTTGCTTGCATTGATGACATCCTTGTTCATGTCCTGACTCTCAGGAGAGAAACTTGAGTTTTATCTCTGTACCATTTCTTTTTTAGGCTATATAATTTGTGCTAAGAGAGCATCTCTGTGTGGTGGTTGTTGTGGTTCCTTCCTTGGTCATTCCAGTAATATCTGAACAGATTCGATGGAATTATCCATCTACTTTCTTGTTCTTTATTCACATAAAATGTCACAGAAATCAGATAAGTGACTTGTTTTTGTTTGTAATTTAAGGATCAAGTAAACAATTATGTTTAGTTCAAGAGTGTTTCAAAGAAACATTTTTCCAAAGCAAGCTATTAATGTATGAACTCCAGTGGGGCAGTTAGAATGATCTCACCTAATGCAGTCTGAATCCTGCCAGCTTCTATTCATCAATATTGTTTTACAGTAAAATATCATTCCAGTTCTAAGTAGATGAGGCTTTCGGATGTCAAATGCAAATCCTAGTTCTGCTCTGGAATATTTTCAGACTTACTTAAAAATGTCACTTGTATATAACTTGATTTCTTTAGTGGACATGCAGTACACACATGGATGTGGTCCACAGATAATGTAACATTGAAATTTTCATTTTGCTTGTATTAGGAGGAAGATTTTTACAGTGGAAACATTTCAAGAATTCCTGTGGAATTTTAGACAACAGACCAAATTCAGTTTCCCTTGTAAAGCAGTGTTGAACCAAACCTTGTTCACCTTGTCACATTTAGTAGCATTTATTCACTCAGCAAGGGCAGATAATGAGGCTGAATTCTGACTTGATATCTGGCATATCTTGGCATAGGCTTACATATTCACAGTTTAAGATTATATATATATATATATTTGCTCTGTTTATGAAAACAAAGCAACATTTTCGATTCACATTGCTTTAATGAGATTTGCAGCAAGTGAACAGTAGCAGAACAGTCCTCAGACATAACCAGCTACAAGTGGACATGGGCAAGGAAAAAAATATCCAAACCACCTGCCTGCCTTTCCAATCGAAGGGGACCCTATTAATAGTGCTCCCATCACAGATACTCGCACAGATGAACAGATGGAAGCCTGCATTCTCTGTACACCAATTTAAAGCTCTAGTGCAAAATGCTGTTTTATAAATGCTGATATTTTATACATGGGTGCACTCATGTTTCAATAAAGATAAGACTTGAAAGGAAATTGTATCTGGGCCAGCAGGTATGATTTTAGATAATAATTTCTTTGTTATCTGGAGCTGACGAAATATAAACAAGCAACCTGTGTTTATTTATCATTTGTGTTTGTAAAAAGATGCATGGTGGAGTAAAGCTGGCGTTGTCGTATCACCCTGTGAGTTCACTGCACTTTTAATGATAAATCCAGTACCACGTTTGAGTACAACTTTTTTCAGCATGCAAGATTTAAAAGAAAAAAGAAAAAAAGAATAATTATATGCCATTTCAGGATGTGTGCATCTTAATTAGGAATGTTAGGAATTAATGAGGGGGGCTTCAACCAGCCCCAAGTATATGAAGGCCATAAGTTTTAAATCAGCACTGTCACGATTCCCTTAGAGGTCGTTGGACTTACAAGGAGCTTCACATCTGTGCAGGAAAGGAACGTGCACAAAACTAACTAACTCCAGCCATAACTCAGCAGTTCTGGAGCATCACCTGAGAATGTTAATTTGAGGAAAGGTAGCTGAGGGTCTAGCCTTCTGTGTTCTTCTGTGGCCACGTGGCTCAGGCTTTGGATCACATGGCTGGACCAAGGACTTTGAGCAGCTGCTTACCAAAGCTGATGGGGGCACACGTAGTGTCGACTTCACTTACACCCACCGAGATGTTCTTAGCCTGGTCCACAGGACCCCTGCCAGGCCATATCTGTGTTGAATTCCAGCCCCAAAGAGTCTGAACTCTCAGACAGGAAAAGTAAATCACACCCCCTCAGCTGAGAACTGATTTGGTTTGTGGAACTGGAATGCAAATCAGCAAAAGTAAATAAATAAATAAGTGAATGTCAGAATCGCCAGTACCAGCAGAACTCCAGAGCTCTCCACTTCTACCAGTGAATCATCATGTCCATCAACTGAGAGTTAAAGGCAGGATGAGAAGGACACTAGGGTGAGGAGCTGGGAAGAGAGGGCACTGTATGGACCAGGGAAAAAAGACACCCTGCGGGGGAGCTGGGTTTCTGAAGGGCAACCAGCTGAGAATTTCTCCAGTGAGTCTCATTATAGCTGGCTATTACCAGTGCTGGCTCAAAGCTGCACTGTGGATTCCACACATGCCAGGACACAGACATGAATAGCTGTAGATTAGATCACACCGTGTGTGAGCGTATGTATGTGTGTGTGTGTATGTGTGTGCGTGTGTGAGAGAGAGAAACACATCTGTCTGGATGGTTTCACATCTTCACAAAAGGACCACAACTACGCAAAGACATATCTACTCTCAGCATGATCTGCTATCAGATTTTCTCAGTAGGTGAATTTCAGTTACAAAGTCGCTCAACTCCCCTTAAGAGAAACAGATGCCAGAAATGTATCTACATAAAGTATTTCTGACAGCTGGAGGGACACTCAAGTGTGACTTGCAATAGTGGTGACACAAATATGTAATAAATTCTCTAACATCCATTGTTGTATTATATAAATTGTTTGAGACTTTACTTACACACATAAAGAAACATTTGGAAAAAAGAACATGCTTTATGTTCTTGGGAATATCTTTAAAAAAAACTTTAAAAGGCATAAAGACCAGAAACCAGGATGTGGCCTTACTCTTTTGGTGTTCCCATAGTAACAGACACAATTGTCTTGTTCCGTTGTTGTTTCTCCTGTAACAGATACGATGCTCTATTGGTGTTTTAGTGCTCAGTAGGGTTTTTCTCTGTGTGTGTGGTGGTCTTGCTGGTTTAAAACCTGCATGGCGATCACCAAGGGACTTTGTGGGAAATTATATTGGTGGGTCTGATACAGCATAAAAGTGTTACAGCCAGAAGGGATTACAGTGATATTGGTGGTCATGATACAACATAACAGTGTTACTGCCAGAATGTATGACGATGTACACAACTCACACTCGACAGTGTCTACTGGGACATTCAGACAATAACCAAACACCATCCAATCTGGTGAGAGCAATTCAGTTTTGATCTCTTGTTTTTTTCTCTTTCTCCTTTGGACTGGTTTGGTTTCAGCACTAGAAGGGTGAAGGGCTAAGGTTCTGAAAGACAACTTGTTGCTGAAGGTGCATCTACAACTAATTGTTTGTGCAAGTGTGGATGTACATGTGAGTGCACCAACACCTTTACCAATTTATATTTGTCTTAGAAACTAATTTAAACATAATACTATTGAAAACATATACTCAGTCAGGGCTGTCCAAACTTTTGACTGGTACTGTATATATAAAACCAAATACAAAGCAATGAGTTATAAGTAACTAGCAGAGCACAGCAATAATCGAGCACAGCAGTGACATTCAGCTGTAGCAGTGACAGAAATCCCAGGACATTTCTCAAAACTAGACCCACCATTCCCAAAACTAGACCCACCCACCATTCTCAAAACTAGACCCACCATTCCGTACTGGGTGACTTCGTTTCACATTTTACAGAGTGAGGAATTGCAGGAAGCCTCAGGTTTAACAGTGTGTGAGAACGCGTAGACACTGGAGCTTGAGTTTACAAGCACCACAGGACAACGAATATGAACGTGTGGCCGCGAGCCTGGAAACTGCAGCCTGCAGATAAGTGTAATGTGATTTTAAACTAGCACACATTAAACCAATAAAGTTGTCATTGTGTTGCACCTGTGTGTTTAAGCTCATGTGAGTTAGTGTGTTTATCAAGCAAAATTAATGCTCTGTACCAAATGTGATTGCTCACCAAATAATTTGCCACTGAGAAAATGCATTGAAAATGTACTATACATAAGCTTCCTGCCTGCACCATCTTGATATCCTGCATTGTTTATGTTGTAAAAGTAGTGAAAAAGGAAAAAAGACAAACAATGAAAAAATAATGTTGCAGATGAAGGTTTGACTTCATAATTACACACTATGCAATATAATACAAATTGTCAAGGTTTGGATGGGAACATGTGCAGACAAAATCTGAACAAATACTCTAAAATTATTCATCCTCCTGATAAACTATTGGACCATTCTAATCCAAAGCTATTTATAAGTGGCTGTAAAATGTATTAAAAAATATCATATTCCAAAGACAGGACAGGTAAAGTGGAGGTTTATTCCATGACAATAAGGTAAAGGACACTGATCAAATCAAATATTAGAAATTTGGAGAAAAGACAAAAATAAAAATCAAGCATTAATCACCAGAAAGCTAAGGCTAAATCCACGCAGAACTTGACAGCATAAAAAAATTGTAAAAAATTATGTATAAATTATAAAAATGTAAAAATTATATATAGGAACTTCTGCAGAGGTGGCTGATATAAATTGACTAGTGGGGCTAAACACTCCATCTTTCAGTTAATGCAACCATCAGAATATTCCAGAATATTTTGGACTTCTATGGACCTAAAATCTTTAGCGCCACCTAAAGATCAAAAGAAAAATATGAATTGCTTATGGTGGACTGATTTGACAATAACCCCAAACTGTAGACTCACATTAAAGAAAATACATGGAGTACCACAGCACAGTTTACCTTGGTATAACATTGACACTGTTTATAGTCATTTTCTGCTTATCTAAGTGTATTCTAGTCTGTTCACACCCAGGAAGAACTGCAAACTATTAGCTAGCTAGCTTCTGTTATTAGGTAGCTAGCTTGCATTGCTGGCTTGTTTATATTTTTACTTGAGTGTCTGTTCTGTTTAGTTGGTGATGCTAAAAACATGGCAAAAGCTCTGCTTAATATTTCTAAAAGTTGAGCATAATGAAAGAATAAGTGTTTTTAAAAAATCCATCGACCATTCAACTTTTAAAAATCAATGGTTTTTTCCAGAAACAAAAAACATAGGCTTTTTCGTGCTAGTAGGTCTTATTCTAACAGTCACACTGGTTAAAATAATAAATACAACACAATAATACCAAATAAAATAGTGTTGAATGATACAGAACACTGATTTAACCCACACGAAGCATTGAATAATAAAATTCATTGGAGAATAATAATGAATAAATTAAGAGATCCTCTAATTGGCACAGCCAGGGCCCCACAGTTCACGTGTCCACCAGAGCACAACAGTGCTGGAACCAACCAAACTTCCAGTGCACCAACCAAACTTCCAACACAAAAGTCCAGCCAGCCACAGCAATTTACCAAGAAGAGAGAAAGAGAAACCCACAGGCCTGATGTGGAGGAGGACAGCAGAGACAGTAAGAAGGACATCTTCAAAAGTACAATAGAATCACAGAAGAAAGATGATGATGCAGGACGCTGATGGCGTTAGGCCAAGCCAATGATGCACTGAAGAGGGAAGAAAATGTCTAGAGGAGATATAAGAAGAAACTTGGTGGCCAGCAGTGATTTAAGAAGAAATTCAGTGGCCAGTGAAGATGTAAGTTCCAGTTTGGGGTACTTGGGGCTAAAAATATTTGTTCTTATGAAGATGAAAGCAGAGTGGTATAAATAGACCAGAGGAGCTTGGTAAAAATGTTATGTCTAAATGTATTACTCGTCAGTGCATTTGTATAGGTGATGAGGTATTTACTGGTTGATTATTGGTAATAGAGATGTGTACGGGTGACAGTAAAACAGATGCAAGTGGAGATAGACTGCAGTAGGACTGGAAGGTCACAAGTTTTAGTCTGTGGAAAATAGAGTTGTTATAATAAACCTTCACACAAACCAGCATCTTAGCAAAGCTCGATCTGTCCTCTCCGGGTACTCATAACATAAACGGCAGCGAAAAGAAGATGCTAGCCTCATTAATCTCCCACGTCTCTCCTTTAATAAAGACACAGTGTGAATGGAGCCGTTCGCCGGTAAACCAGTGCAACATGAATGGCATAAAGACACAGGAGCCCACAGATTAAATAACAATAATTTGGGCTGTTTGCAGACACACCAGAGGCAGAAAACATGGTGGCATACATTTCTAAAGGAGAGAAAGATGACAAAGATAAACAGATCGATAAACAGAAAGAGAAGGAGCTTCGGTGTTAACGAAACTGGCAATAACAAGGCACTCATACTAATGAACAGATGAAGGCACAGAGTACACTGGGTGAGTGTGGGTGTCCACACAGACACACAATGTTAGAGAATTTGGTTAAGCTGTGTTGTCGTTACTACAAGCCAACGAGCCTCCATTATTGCTTTTAATTATTACTTTCATAAACCCTGAAGATGATGCACAGCCACCCACACATACTGAGTAACCACATGGGGGAGGGGAGAGGAGGGGAGAGGAGAAAATGCTTTAAAGAGATTTAAAAGCATCTGGGTGGTCATAATAAACAGTAATAGCCAATTCGATGCAGAGCAAGCAAGAGGGAGTCTGACACCATAAAACGGGACCCCCTCTCTCACATGATTTTATTAAGTACAAGGGGAGCACTGGACTGAAACACAGTTAATCCTGCATCAGCATGAAGCCACATAAATGTGCTGAGGTGAGACAGAGAGAGGAACAGATGAAAGCAAAAAAAGGGGACAGATCAAGAAGGATGTGGAGAGCAAAGGTTAGAGGATCAAGACTCTTGTGGGGTTCCATCTAACTGCCATTGAACTGAGGTAAAAACAACCACATGACCAATATCAATATGACCCACCAACCAGCAGATCAATTCACATAAAGTGTTCAAAGAGATGATTACGCGGCAATATTGGCGCTAATTAGGCGAGAGCTGAATGATTCAACAATCGATGACAGAAATGAAGGCGTCCGTGTGTATTGGTCCAATGCACAATTCAGGGATGAAGTTGGGCGGGCAGCTACAGCAAAAGTAGCTGTGTGCTGGAGAAGGAAAGGAAGCACGAATAGCAGCAAGGTGCATTTGAGTGCTGTTTGCGTGTTTGTGGCTCACACACACATACACACACTAACTGATCTCTGTTTGTGTGTATGTGGCTCACACATACACACACTGACTAAGTGATCTCTGTATGTGTGTATGTGGTTCAACACAGATACACACACTGACTAACTTATCTCTGTATGTGTGTTTGAGGCTCACACACACACACACACACACTGACTAAGTGATCTCTGTATGTGTTTATGTGGTTCAACACAGATACACACACTGACTAACTGATCTCTGTATGTGTGTTTGAGGCTCACACACACATACTACACACACTGACTAACTGAT
>JAOXYF010000014.1:1044303-1062600 GCA_028565775.1 Sternarchorhynchus goeldii
CACATACACACACACACACACACACACACACACACACACACACACACACACACACACACACACACACATATATATATATGAGAGAGAGAGCGAAATAGATGCAACACTTACAGTGAACAGCGAATTCAATCCCCATACTACATCCTAAATAAAGAACATTACAGATTAGTACAAATATACACTAGGGGAGCTGCATTTGAAAACAGTGTGATGCCAAGGCATCATTCACCTGAAATCACACTATTTTTAAACTGCTGTTATCTTGGGAAAGCAGCCTCATGACAAACTGTGGTGCAGAGTCTGTACTGGGAAACGCATTTGAGACAGGCATAAGAGAGCACTGTGCTCCTGTACGCCCCCAGGTTTTAGGCACCACAACATCTTTAAGAGCAACTCCGCATTGAGAGTTAACAATCAACTGAGCAGTAGTTAAGAACAGCTGCTTATCTTCTGCTGCATTAATACTGGTATGTGCTGGAGCACTCAAGTGTGATGTCACGTGCAGCCCTCAAAAATGCGATGACATGTTAAGCACTCGAGTGTGATGCTGTGTAGCTTTCGTGTGATGTCGTGTGGAACTCAGTCAAGACAATTTTATTATTACTGTATTGCTACTAGCTGGGCTGGCCAATGGAGGATGGGTTCTCTTCTGAGTCTTGGTCCTCACAAGGTTTCTTCCTAATCCCTGTCCAGTTTTTTTCTTGCCACTGTCACCCCTGGCTTTGCTCATTAGGGACTAGGACCCATGCGTTTGTAAAGCTGCTTTGTTGTAAAAAGTGATGTATAAATAAATTTGCCTTTGGATCTCTCGTGTGGAGTTGTGTGGAGCTCAAGTATGATGTCGTGGAGCTCAAGTGTGAAGTCATGTGGAGCTGCAGTGTGATGCATGATGGAGGTACGGGCGTCACCTTCAGCGTGCGTGTGGGCGCCCAGCCTGTGCCGTCGATCGAATGCTCTCGTAGTAAGCTAAAGGACAGGGTCATTCATTCCGCCATGTGAAATACAGTTCAAACCAATCTTTCATCTATTTAATAGGTAAATAATTCATTAATGAATGCGGAAGTAACCAGGAATCATTGAAAAAAAGTGAATAACCTTACGCATCTACTTAATTCAATCACATTAATTAATTGATTAATTATGATAAAACTTTATAAGCAAATATCAGCACCTAAGGCAAATTTCTCCCGTCTCTGCAATGTTCGGGTGCCATATTCTCGTCAGACACTTGACTTTAGGTGGCTGAGGAGAAAGAAAAAAAACATTTTTTAATTCAAATAACAAATGTTATAGATCAGTGCTGGACTCGAACCCCATCCAAACCCTGCTCAAACCCGCCCAGACCCATCCAAACCCGCCCAGACCCATCTAATCCCTGCCCAAACCCATCCAAATCTGCACAAACCCATACAAACCCCATCCAAACCCTGCCCAGACCCTTCCACACCCAGCCCAAACCCTTCCACACCGGCACTGGATGTGCCAGTGTATGCGTGCACATGTTTGCCAGTCTTACTGTGCCATGGCCTCCTTGCCATTCCCATAAATTCACCTAAAGACTTGCAGGCTGAACTTCAGAGGCCACTTACCACCATATTATAGGCTTCAGGGACTTCAATTTCAAACTGAAACTTCCCACCTTGATAATAGCCTTCATCTGAGGAGAAATAACACAGGTTAAGCAAATTATTAAACAGATTAAACGTATTAAATGTATTAAACTACATTAAGATTAAATGTAGCTTATTTGTTCCACCTGTCCAGTTATTTGAGTTTAAAGTTTCTGACCTAAAGGGATAATTTACCAAACCCATGCAAACACTGAGAACAAATGAAAGTATATTTACAAAATTCACAAAAGGAGATCGTGTAAACGGTCCCTACTTGCATTAATTCTTCATTCTTTTTATGGTCAGTTTAAGTTATAGGAGAAGTGCTTTTACCTGGAGAAATGGTCAGCTGGAAGTAATGCAGCTTGTTTGCATCAGGAAACGTAACCTTGCAGGTATCTGCACCCAGACAAAGAAACTCTTTATTAAGGTGGCAGGCTTCTGCATATCGAATGGAGACCCTCCATTCCTCCTGCATCCATGGACGCCCTCCATTCATTAGTCCAGTGATTCCCTGTCCTTGCAGGTGACAGTAGCTGTGACTCAGATATCGTGCTTTTTTTTATTCTCCAACACACCTGATGCAACCAGGGTTTTCCCCTGCATTTTTAAAGGTTTAAGTAGAGAAATTTTTTTTGACTTCAGTGTGAGGGTGGGGCACAGCTCATAGAGTGAACGATCATCTGCTTTCCTCACACGATAAATGCAGCGTCGTAAGGCAGAACGTGGTAACGTTCTGTAATAAAACGGTCGCGGCAGCACGTGGCAGACAAGCTAATGGGCGCACAGCAAGCAGGTGCGCTAACAGGCTTCGCGAAGATATGCCCGCAATTTAAGAAAGGCCTGATCCAACATTGACTGCAGCCGGCTAGACCGAGGCCGTAACGTGGAGATGCTGGAACGTGGAACGTGATAGCATGTGCTGGCAGGCGTTCAGCCGCCGTCAAAGCGACAGGCATGCAGCCGCTGTCGCGGCGACAGGCGGTCTACTGTAGCAAGTGGATAGCGGTTACTGGGAGTTTTCTATCTCGTAACAAACACTGTGACAGAAAAGGCTTTTAAAAAAAAAAAAAGAAACTGCGTCTTTTTCTTAATCTGAAAGGGAGTAGTAATGTAGGTAATGCCAGGGTAGACCAGCCTCAACAGAGAAAACACAGCTAATTATTTGTAATAATTTTCAAGATTGCATGTTCAATAAACCAGAAAGCTTGAATAAAGGAGGATGTGTGTCTGTCTACTTACTTGGAAGGTTGGCCTCAAGTTCTGAGACCTCTGTGGACAGTCAGGAGAGTAGAGAGCATTAAAAAATAAAAAGTAAATAAAAATAACAGTGTGTTAGTGTGTAGCCTTAAGGAGAACATTTCAATGGGTGAACATGTAAGTAAAAAAACTCAACTATAATAGCAACTTTCCAAGAAAAGCAACACGATGCTTCACAATAAACAAAAATAGGCAATAAAATACATTTAAAAAAAACCCAATAAAACAAGGCCATAGACATGAATAATTAACTGTGCTCTAGCCTCAAAGGCGAAGGTGAGTTAGATGTCTTTTTCTGAACAGATTCTCAGATTAAAAGGCAGGAACTTGTTTAGTTCTTGGGACTGCTGGGGTGTCTCGAACAGGACGCCTCAGGGCCTCAGGTTTAATAAGCCATGTCCTAACTAAGTGAAACCTTGCCCTAACTTCTCGACTACGGCTACTGAATAAAGAATAAATTCTCTCCGTGTCCTTGAAGGAGAACATTAGTCTCATTTTAGCTGAGAGTAAAATATAATGAAGGTGAGAGTAAAATACAATGAAGCCCAGACTTCTAGGGTAAGAGACCAGTGACCTTAAACCCCATAAAACCTTAAACCAGCTGCAACGTTCTCAAGATAAACTGCTGTTTATCATTCATTTAGTTTAAGAAGACCACATTAAACCTTTAGTGAACAGTTGTTTTGCACAAAAGGTTTATTTATCAATGTAATATTATACGTGTGTATGTTTTTACATTAATAATCATCAACTTTAATAAGTAAAACTGTAAGATGTTATATTATACATTAAAAAGACAAATGAAATGATCCAGGGAGAAACACCATAGGATGAAAGATAGATCCTTGGTGCACCGCAAAGAAAAGATCAGCATCTCAAAACAGACCCTAAATACTTTCTGTTTAATAAATATGATGAATACAGTTTTAAAGCTGTTTCTGATATATCAATCTATAGACACAGCCTCCAAATACTATAATCAATTAATAAGATATGATAATATTGCAAAAAGCAGCATCTGTATTGGGTAAAACCTCTCCAGGATCAGCATTCATTAAAATATTATTTAAAATTGTCAGTATAAATGTACTTAACTGTACATTTATACCAAAAGAATCAAACATTGGCGTGAATGTTGCCAGGTCAGGGCAAAAGCTGCACCTCGTTCAGTTCCTTTAAGAAACCCACCATCACATCATCACACCAAGCCATTTCTGTGACGTAAACATTCACGTAGGGCCACGCATTAATTTGTTCATCACAATCGCAACAGTCCTGACGATGACCAACGCTCCAACATTCAAATGAGCCCAGTATGATAATATATTATTTTCACCGCGTACCAACCCTGGACATTCCAGTCTGCACTTAAACACTGTTAAGACGTGTGAATCTAATAAGTATCAAAATGCTTCAACCAAAACAATGCCCGTGCAGCCCGTAACTGGTTCCTGCACCCTTTACGTCGAGGTCAGGACGGACCAAGTAGCCTCAGTGGTGAGAATGCAGCTCATTAATGCCACCCTGGGTCTGCTGCTCTCTGAGTGTTAAAAATAGAGCTCCCCTATTCTGGCCCAACTCATATGACACACGGACACTACACACCGGCATACAGCATGCCTGAGATAGCTGCGCAGATACAACGCGACCATACATCTCCTTCAAAATGTTTCAGAGAGCCATTTTTATATATTCAGAGTGTCTGCAATATCCTTTCTATGGCTGCTGTTTCCCACCACATAGACCAACATGTCTCTACTGATTTGTGTGTGTGTGTGTGTGTGTGTGAAGGTAGAGTGCCACAATACTGCTGTTCACTCAAGGTTTAAAGGTTTCAAGGTCTGTGGACAACTGTGGACATCAATTAATACAGAAGTAAATAAAAGTCAGGCTAAGATTTACTTTATTTTAACAATCATATTTTAAAAAAACAAGCAAACAACTCCCGTTAAATGCTGTCCAGAGCTTAGACAAACCCACACGGTTTCAGAGCAACACGGTTTTGTTTTGAGTTGGTGAAAACATGGCAGACGTGACAGCACTCTGTAGATTTCCCAACCCCCTGGACTGACTCTGAGGTCTGGACAGAATCGGGGAAAATCTCCTGGTTTGTCTAATAGTTTGTCAGTAATGTAAACTGAAGCTTTCAGGCTTCTCTACTTGTGCAAAAACACTACAGTCATCAGTGATGAGATTTTCTGTGTGATTTTCTTTGTCTTAAGTTCATTAAACATCCTGATTGAACTCTTACAACAATTAGACTCATTTACTGGAGCTTTATGTGAATTGTTGAATTCACTGTTGAATTCAATGCAAAACAGAAGACTGTGTGTGTGTGTGTGTGTGCGCCTGTGTACTTGAGAGAACAATAATAATAAACAACAACAACTGCAATAATTTTACAATACTACAATAGCCATGATCACTTTGGTGATCCTGTCCAGGATGGGAGAGAAGGCAAAGTATGTCAGCAAGTGAGCAACAGACTGACGTTTCTGAAAGGGTTAGAGCTACACAGACCTGAACTCTGAACATTACATCTGAAAATGTTTCGCGGTGGGAGTAACCCGAGCAACTGGAGTGACCACTTCATACCAAGACTGTCAAACTCCAGATCTGGAGAGGCAGGAGTCCAGCACAGACATCCCCGCTCACATCCTCATCAGGACAACAGTTAACTGCCATGTTTAGGTGTGTTTAGGCAAAGAACTATGCAGTCACACTGACATATTTACCATCGAAGCGTTTTCCCTAACGCACTCTGTTCTCTCGCACTGCCTTTAGGATCCTGTCTTGTAACATCAGGTCCTGTGTCTGGGCCATCTGGTGCTTTTGATCCGAATTGTGTTCGTACTTCAAACGATCCACTGAGACTGACTTGCTGAGGTCTTAGCCCACTGATTTTAGCCGCACCAGAGTTCAAAAGGTTAGCTCTTGCTTTAACGAACCGTATGAACAGAACAACAGGCTTCATCACACTGGTCATCTGATAACGACTGATCGCAACAGCATGGAGCCGATCCTTGACCATTAAAAGATCACAGAACTGCATTATGGAGTGACTGGATTCTTTGTATAAGACTATCACACAAATGACATGACAGATAGTGGGAGTCATTTTAAACTGCAAAGCCCCCCCCCCCCCCCAAAAAAAAACCCTTTCCAGTCTATCTAGTTGAAACAATCCCACCTCTTTCTAAAAGAAAGAAACCCTGCAAAATTGTCTCCTGCAAAAGAAAACTGTACTGCTCAATTCATAATTGGTTACCCTGCTATAGCAGGCCTCAAACACTGGGAAAGCTAATCCTGTTTCTAAAAGCAAACACCAAAACTGACCGTAAGCCTTAATCAGCAACTGAACTTTGAACACATTACCTTTAATGAGTAGCCGGTCTCTGACGGACACTCTGTGAGAGGTGTCGTTGGAGCCTGCAGGACCTCCACTCGCCCTCATCCCCTCCTCCCTCTTCAGCTTACTCGCCAGCGTCAACATAGCTCACACACACACACCAGCTCTCTCACTCACACTCACACACACACACACACACACACGAGCTCACACACACACCTGCCCAAAGATCAACAAAACACAATATATCTGCAATAACAACACAATACAACAACACAACATACACAATACAAAAATACATACTCTAGATATACATGTTCACTTTCTAGTAAAAATAGCTAAAAGCTGTTTTGATCAGTGTTGCCATAACACATTCAAATGCATGAGCACTACACTGACTGGGTACACCTAATCAAGATCACCTTATTGGGTACACCTACTCTACAGCTGTATTCTTCCAAATGTTTTACAGTCAGTAGTAAATTGTCATTAATTATTGTTCGTTAAAGTTAGTTGCCTATATATTATATACTGATTATATGCAATTCCTATCAAGCGTTATTGGGATCAGGTTTCGAGTAAAAGGAAGGCGTTGGCTGGATGTTTCTATATTGCTTAAGCCAACACTTATGAATGCAGCATAACAGGATATCCATGATTTTATAAAATCACAAAATACCAAATCACAACTTGCTTTTTAACAAGTTATTCACAAGAGAGGCCTCTCATTGTGGAGGGAATAAGGCATATTACCTGCAACTAATTATTTACAAGCATTAGATAAATCTACAGAGGAGCTGTACCTAAATAACTAATACACCGACGACTCGTATGAGCAAAAATATTCCATGTTTTTCTGATTGATGGCACTCAATAATGCAATGCTGATCAAACATAAAAATATGTATAGACATGGACACGTCGATTGTTTTTCTTATGCATTAGTTCCCTGTGTTATACAAGTTCAATTTGCATCGAAACATGAACAATATACTAGACTGAAAGACAGGTGATTGTATTGTAATACCTGAGCAAACGACCGAAAATGACCATTTCAGCTAACTAAACCTTTTAGCTAGCTACTGAAGGCAAAGTCCGAAACATATATTATTACAATTATTGATCATTACAGCCTACCTGAGGTTATAAATATATGTTAGCTAGCTAAGGGGCTATGGAGACTATTGCAACTACAAATGTACCTACCTAGTTAGCAAGCTAAAGTACTCGAGATTGTAGTTTGACAAGCTGTAGATGACCCCTCAAACTAAACAGAAGACATGATTAGTAAACCAGCCGCTCAACCAGCAGCATTCCCGGTTACTTAGGACTCCTGATACTAGTATTTTGCAATGGCTTTACTTTGATCCATGTTGTTTTGGGCTGATGTACAATCTAGGGAAACCGTTGACCAGACACGTCAAAAGCGACTCAATCAACTGAAGAATAACACAGTAGCTAAATAATATTGGTTAGCCATTAACGGTAACTTACCTTGCTAGCTAGTTAGCTAACTAGCTAGGTGCCTGCTGTTGCGGAAGCTAACGTTCGATATTATCAGAAAATGAGAAAGTGTCCGCATTACACCATAGTAAGTCCACACGAAAGAAACCAATAGTCTTACAGCGCCATAATACTAACGATAGCTGTTTTCAGAGGCTGTAGGTTAAAGTAGCGAAAAGGGGAAAACAACGAAGATTTGTGTCGTTAACTTGGGAAACACCTCCAGCAGATGTCAACTGCGGAAGTGGTGGGTGCTCCCCGCACGTCCACCCAATAGTTTCCCCACTACAAACAAACGCTAAAGTAGGGTTCCGCCTAATACAAGTGTTTAATGTAGCAATGCTTATGCGGTTTACTAGCATACTTTTAATAGATGTGGCCTTTGCGGTTATGGGACAGCGCTTTCTGCCACAAAAACAGAATTTCGAAATGCTAATACTATAACATCTTGTACACTATGGCAAGTTTTTAAGTTTCTGAACCTGCTTTGACATAATTGCTATAAACACCAGGTGGCACTGTTGAATTATCACATGGTTAGCGTTCTAAACGAGAATTATTTGTCGCTGGTGCATGTCAGGTTCTGCTTCAGGCTCTAAGAATGTAGTAAATATATTTCTATATACTTATATTTACCCTGTATTAATGTTAATATTACGTTTTATTAAATGGCTGCTTTTGAATTTTCGTTTATTCTTCAAGTTCCCAGAGTTAGAGGTGATTGTCTTATAAATATTAAAACCAACAAATGGCCACTTATAGATACCCACCCTTCCTCAACTGGTATGTCCCTGCCCCTCATGTGTGACCACAAAAGAGATTTCCAAAAGTCAGCAATACTGTGTGACAGACAACTCAGGGGCAAGAGCTTTAATTATTCATTGGTGACTGGAGTTGTCTATAGGCTAATCAATCAGGCCAGACTTGGTTTGGGTGTGTTTATGGGAGTCAGGGTTGAGGGCCAGACCTCAGCAATTGCATGCATCACTTTTCATCACATCATAACACACACACACACACACACACAACCTCCGTAATACACGCACATACTCTTCCTAACACACAAACACAAGGGCAGTTATTCAATCCTTAGATATTTGTGTACCCTCAGACATGGTCGAACAAGCACACAACACAGCAGAATACATATATCACAGCACACAGCAGAATACATGTATCACACCACGCAATAGAATACATGTATCACAGCACACAGTAGAATACATGTATCACACCACACAGTAGAATACATGTATCACAGCACACAGCAGAATACATGTATCACACCACACAATAGAATACATGTATCACACCACACAGTAGAATACATGTATCACACCACACAATAGAATACATGTATCAAGTGTTACTCAACCAGTTCAAAAATTTAAATAGAACATTTTAAACACAAATAATCAGATAATTCACCCATACCTTAGTAATCACCAAAAAATGAACCAAAAAGTGAAAAAAAGATAAATAAAACATGATGACATACATATGAAACACACACATACACACACACACTCAGGGGAGAGGATGCAGAGACTTCAATCAGCGTGGGTGGCATTTTCAAGCACAGACAATGACAGCCGAACAAAGGCTTTAATTAGGATAATAGAGATCAGGAAAGCTCCCCACTCTTTCTCCAAACCATTCACATAGCGTTAGCATCTCCTAAAGCACACTGCCCATAACCTCTTTATGAAACCACTAGAGTTTTAAAATGTCATCTGCTGTTCTCAAATACAGATGTGGTCTTTTTTGGTTTCACATGTTACTTCCTATTAGTATTTGTAACTAATTACACCTTCAAAGATGAGGAAATTTAACCTCTGGGGTGTCTCTAGGTTGGAGACAGAATCAGTGATGGTTCTATACTGTGTCTCCTGGAGAGTGGCGTGCATTAACAAACAGGCTAGAAGGTTTTGTTCTTAGTTGCAGATCTCAGGGTCAACAGCTATAAAGCCTGCAGACGGTGTGTCTGTGCACGCATGTGTTTGGTCATTTTCCTTAGATCCTATTAAATATTCCAAATTTTTAAGAGCAAAGTCAAGGGTGTGAACTAATTTATGAATGATTTACACATCATAAATGTAATCAATAGGACAGATTACATTAGATGGGTGGATTAAATAAATAAAACCTCCTCTATTAGCAGGTAAATGAGAATAACGACTAAACTGCAGATGTGTTGGCTTTGATTAATGTGGCTTGTCAGTGCCTGGTGTACCGCTGTCATCCCATCTATTAAGTTCTGATTTAGGTGATGTGCTTTGCCATCCCCATCCCCCAGGATAAGGGACAGGGAGTTACACAGGGGAACATAGCCAGCATGTGTGTGTGTGTGTGTGAAAGAGAGAGAGAATGATAGAGAGAAAGAAAGACAGATAGTGAGTGAGAGAGAAAGTAAGAGAGAGAGAAAGAACAAAACAGATACTAAGAGATTCTTATCTGTTCACATTTATTCTTCTCTAAGTAATATAAACACAGCATATGTGTTTATATTCATAGTATCAGCCAAACCTGATTAAGTGACACATAACGATAGTTAGACGGAATTAGTCAGCTGACAAAGCAGTAGTTACTTATGGGCAGAGCAAAATACCTCTGAACATATTTCAGCTATTTAGAATCCCCACTGACTGATCTGGAGCCAGTGACTGACAGAATACAATCAAGCTTTGCAGCACCCTAAAAGGATGACCACTGGAATGGACATTTCTACTGAAATGGACCAGGTCAGAAGCAATATGTAATACATGCCTAAAGCTACTAATGAACACAGCAATGTAAATAAGCCATGTAATGAACCAAAACATGTCAAACATTTTATAATTTCTTCAAATATTCTTATCATTTGGTCACAGTGTCATAAAAGCTGGTGCGATGTGTTGATCTAGGAGGTTAGCCATGTCTAATGGTGGAGGAGCGGCCTTGTGTGAAATGAGGCGAATCGATTTTCTCATTGATTTGCAGTCTCCTCTTTCTCGCTGTCGTCCAGTCCGTATGCATGCTGGATTCACCCCCAATGGGTGCCTAATGGATCACGCCTAATGCGTAGCGCCCTGGCGTTCGTGTGGAGGTTAAACCTGCATTTTCCAAAAGCAGTGACCTGTACCACAGATACTCCGTCATCCCGTCCGCCGCCGGGAAGCGGAATTGCTCGAGCGATCCCGGTGGGTGGCAGGAAGATGTACCTGCTTGAAACGGAATCCCAAACAGCGTGACAAATTTGTGTCCAGTTCAGCACTTTCACTCATAACTGCAGCCAGCAGTTCAGCACTTTGTGTCCAGTTCAGCACTTTCGCTCATAACTGCAGCTGGATGATGCTTTTTCCTCCCACTTTCTTTCAACCGTCAGGAAATACACGGGAACACAACCTGTCCTTTGCTCCATCTCTCTAAACCTGCTCAATCTCTTGTTTAAACCTTATTTATCCTATTTATTCACACATTTGTGTGTGTGTGTGTTTGTGTGGACCAATGTTATGCGAAGCTGTGAATGCATGTGGCTATAGGTGTAGAATAATTCCTGTCATTTTTGGTGGCCTTAGATACATCACAGAACGGGATTACGATCATTAGACTTTGTTGGAAAGGCCAAACAACTAGAAAAGTTCCTGTTTCCTGTTATCAGCTGTTACAGGCAGTCTGTATTTCTGGAGAAAATACTCTGATATTTGTTTCTTTTACATATGGCATTACTGTAGGCAGAATTTTGAATTCCATAATATCTGAAGTATTTGGATTACATTTTGAACATTTAATCCAAATAAAGTATTTAAACGAATGTGTAACTTTACACAACATACATTATTATATAAAGCCTTTCAGTTTTGATCCAAAATACCTGTTTGTGGAGATTATGGTCTGATATGGAGGTCTGCCCAGCAGAATTATAACACAAGTTCATTAAGCACTCAGAGCTCTGAAGGTTCATCAATATTTAACAACTTTAAAACGCATTAAGGCAGCAGCTGCCAGTAGTGTCTTTTGTTTTAGCTGCTTTCCTCAAGGCGAGAGGCAAAAATTAGCAAAAACATTCTTTGGCTGGGCATTTATGGTCAGATAAACTTGTAATGCTTTCATGTCTCCTTATTCAAGTAAACTCCACTGTGAGACGATATAATAGAATTATGTAAACTCTTTTTTAAAAAATCAAGATTATGTAAACTTTTAAAAAATAGAATTGTGTAAACACTTTTTTTCTTGTTTGATGCTTATAATTTGCAGTTGGTATGTGCTTTAAAAACATGATTTATATTGTATTTGTCCATGTTTTTGTGGGGTGGGGGTGGGGAGGGAGATTCTGAAGATCCCTCAGAACACTTTGAAGATCTCTCAGAACACTTTGAAGATCTCTCAGAACACTTTGCTATTCTGATTCTGAATAGTATGATTTTACAGTGCAATTTGTCTTCCTGAGGGCTTCTCTGTGGGGTCTGAAACATGGACGTGGATGTGACTGGTTTAATGCTTCTTCATAAAAAGCACGAGCTTTGCTTGTAGAGCACAGTGCTCAACCGGGTATGTGAAAGCGAGGGCCCTGAAATAAAAGTATATATTATCTTATCACCAAACCTTGTATACCTGAAACCATATCTTATAACTTTATTGTATACCTGAAAACATAATTTATAATTTTATTGTATACCTGAAACCATAAATTTGAAACATTCTGTTGGTTTTCTTATCATGAAATGTTACACAAAATAAAAGGCACTTCATTGTCAGACAGATTTAAAAACCACCTTTACATACTGAACATGCCATCTTCATTTTACAAAAAATGTATATTAAACCATA
Source organism: Sternarchorhynchus goeldii (assembly GCA_028565775.1). Lineage (NCBI taxonomy): Eukaryota > Metazoa > Chordata > Actinopteri > Gymnotiformes > Apteronotidae > Sternarchorhynchus > Sternarchorhynchus goeldii. Next base: position 1,056,835 of record JAOXYF010000014.1, read on the forward strand.
TGTCTGTTCCGCATGCCAAATGACTATTTTAATGTCCTTACAGCAGCCCTTATTTTAGGTTTTGCACAGACTGTTTGCATACAGGAAGGACCACAAAGGTGTAGCTGCTTGGGAAAGGTTCAAGCTGTTATGTTGCAGGTCTGCAGTAAGACACCAGGCTGGCAGTTCCTCTCACGCTGGGTGAGGGCTTTGTGACGCCGCCCTGGTTCTGAGTCCCCTGGTTCGGCAGTGGGAGGTTGCAGGAGGTTATGTGGGAGGGGGTCGAGGACAGCTGACAGCACTCAGCTGGAACGCCATTAGGCGCAGGCCCTCTTCTCGTGGCCTGTCAGACCAGCCGCTCGGGGGCACTGGAGTAAAAGGGTTGCTGTGGCAACCACTTTTACAGTTACATAATCACTGACTGGAGGAGAGTAGAATGGAGGAGGGGAGAGACAGGAAAGTCTGTGCTTTAGAGACTTTCATTACATTGTTTATTTTGTGGTCAGTTTGTTTAACATTTGAGGGGATATTATAACATTACTGACATTGTAGATTGTTCAAATTAAGAAAATGTTTGAAATTAATTCATGAACCAAATTCATGCTCCTGTCTTGTGTGTGTGAATGCATTATACCAGTCATTAGGTTGTACAGAAAATGAGCACATCTTGATGCAGAGCCACGCGCACACACATACACACACACACACACTCGCATGCACACACACACACACACACACACACACACACACACACACACACACACGTTATGCATATACAGCACCAGTCAGAATTTTGGACACACCAACTCTTTGTTTACTACATTTAAAAAAAAACAGAACAATCAAACAAACTTATATTTTAGGAGGAAAAAAAACATGTAGCAATGGCCCTGTTGATGCACCTTTTGATTTCATGACAGCACTTGGGAGTCCATCAGCAGGGCACATCTTGACTTGGCAACCTTTGGTCATTCTTCTTTGCAAACAAGCTCCAAATCTGTCAGATTGTGAGGGCATCTCCTGAACACGGGCCTGTTCAAGTCACCCCTTAGATTTTCATTTGGATTCAGGTCTGGACTCTGGCTGGGCCATTCTAGAACTTTGGATCTTCTGGTGCAGTACAGCGAAATTGCTCTTCATATATGCCTGTTTACCAGAAAAAAAACCCTCAAAGTTTTGTGGCAAAACTGCTTGATATTTGGATCTGTTCAGAATTTCCTCCACCTTGACTAAAAACCTAGTTCCAACTGAAGAAAAACATCCCCAAAGCCACCCACATGCTTCCCTGTGGGGACATCACCACCACCGTGTTTCTCTGTGGGGATGTCACCACCACCATGTTTCTCTGTGGGGACGTCACCACCACCATGTTTCTCTGTGGGTGTGGTGTTCTTTTGGTGAGGCACTGGATTGTTTTGTGCCAAACAATCCTTTTGGAATTATGGCCAGAAAGAATGGCCAAACCTTGGTGCCATCATTTCCCAACATGCTTTGGCTGGACTTGATGCATTTGCACAATGGAGCAGAGCTGGAATGTTTTTCTTTATAAGAAAAGGCTTCCATGTTGCCACTCTGCTCCTCAGCTCAGACATATAAAGAATACAGGAGATTGTTATCAGATGTAGTATACAAACAGTACTTGGCAGAAATTTCTGAAGCTCCTTGTATGATGCTGTAGGCCTCTTGGCAGCTTTCCAGACCGGTTTTCTTCATGTGTTTTTAGATTATTTTGGTTATCAATCTCCAGTTCTTGGTAAAGTCAGTGTTAGGGTTAGTTTTCTCCACTTGTTGATAACCATCTTCTCTGTGTTCCATGGCATATCTAATAACTTGGTGATTTGTTTTGTACCCTTCTCCTAATCAATAACTTTCAACATCCCTTTGATGCTTTGTAAGCTCTTCACAGACCATGGCTTTTCCTGTAAGATGCAAAGGCAAATGCTGTAAGTAATGTTACAAGAACAGTTGAACTAAATATAGACTTAAACACAGTAACCAGGTGTGTTCTGATTACTATTTAAGTTTGAATGTGATTGGTTAATTTTAAACAGCAACATCCAATTATGTGAGGGCATGCACTCTTATGCAACCATATTATTATTTATTATTCCCCACCCAAATAAATTGTTTTAGTTTGTTTTTCCGTTGAATTGCACTCATTATTGATGGAAAGTACTCATATAAGGTGGAAATAAATCTTAAATTACTTATTGTATCTTGGTGTGATTTTGTACATCATAAAAACCTGGCATTTTAAGTGGAGTGTGTAAACTTTTTATATGTACTGTATATGTCACTTTTAAAAGGTTGATCCTTTCACATATTGAAATTAGATGCTTTTAAAATGCTTTGTAATAATGTCTTTTGGATCTAGATGGGGAACAATCAGCAATATGCAAAATGATGAAAAACACTGAGAAGCAAACTAATGGCATGTGGTGTGTTCACTCTACCAATCCTTGCCACTAACCACATACTTTAGAGACCATTTACTTCCAGTTTCTAGGCGAAAATTACAAAAGACTCATCAGTAAATTCCCTGTTCTCAGTGTCTGCTATAGACACACCGGAGATGCTATCGAAAGAGTTTTATGAACTTGCTTGCAATGAACAGGTCTGAAAGTTGCCTTTCCTCTGTCTGTGGTACCCATTCTCTGTTTGAAACACGCCCCGGCCATTCCACCAGCGTCTGACTCAGACTGAAACACAGCCAGAAGCTGATGAGTGGCAGGGTACCAGAAGGGCCTGGATTCATTTTTAATGGCCACCACATCCTCTCTGTCCACACCGAGTCTCTCCGCCCCCACAGCTCTGAAGAAGCCCGAGTCTCAGCGCTTTCCACTGTCCACCATGGCAAAGATACATGGTAGTGAATGAAGGTCAAAACATATTTGTTATCATGAGTCTGTGTACGTGTGTGTACGCATTATCATGAGTGTGTGTATATGTTTATGTGTTATCATGAATGTGTGTATGTGTGTGTATGTTTTATCATGAATGTGTGTACGTGCTATCATGAGTGTGTGTTCATGTGTGTATGTGTTATTATGAGTGTGTATATGTGTGTATGTGTTACCATGAGTGTGTGTGTGTGTGTGTATGTGTGTGTATGTTTTATCATGAATGTGTGTACGTGCTATCGTGAGTGTGTGTTCATGTGTGCATGTGTTATTATGAGTGTGTGTATGTGTGTATGTGTGGGTACGTGTTATCATGAGTGTGTGTATGTGTGTGTATGTGTGTGTCTAGAGGGCATGTGTTCTGACTGCGCATGACCACTACTACATGGCAGTGCTTAGCATTAGAAGCAGTTAGCATTAGCAGTGGTTAGCATTAGCAGTGGTTAGAATTAGCAGGGCTTTTGTTTGGCCCCTGCTCCTGGGCCGGAGAGACACCCATGAGTCAGCACAGAGGGAGATTTATTGCAGATTGATTAAATTAGCATTTGTTCAGAAAGAGCGACATCAGCTTGTCAACAAATGCCACCCCCCTTCATCCTCCCACCGAGGCCACATGCCCCCTCCCAAACACACACACCAAAAAACTTACACACACACACACACACCCAAAAACGTACACACACACACATATACACACACACACCCAAACACATACAAAAAAACTTACACACACACACACACACACACACATGCACTCACACACACTCTTGTTGGGGAAAGATGAGTGCATTGCACAAACTGCCAGAAGTGACTGACTGGAGAAAAAAAACACACAAACGTGCATACAGAAGCATACGCATACACAAACCCAAACACACACACACACACACACACACACACACACACACACATACAGAAGCATACGCATACACAAACAGGCCTACACACACACACACACACATACAGAAGCATACGCATACACAAACCCAAACAGACACACACACACACACATACAGAAGCATACGCATACACAAACAGGCCTACACACACACACATACACACACACACACATACAGAAGCATACGCATACACAAACAGGCCTACACACACACACACACACACACATACAGAAGCATACATATACACAGGCAGGCCTACAAAGATACATCGTTACAAAAATTGTCTTTTCTTTCTCTCTCTTTCTCTCTCTCTCCTCCCTCCTTTTCTGTCTTCCACATCACTTTCTGGCGGTGACGGTAATGGGGGAAAAAAGCTGTGAGAAAATATCTGAAATTGGACACAGAGACCATTAAGACTCTGCTGACAAGTTCTCTTTATGATACGGCCATCAAAGCCATCTGCTATTTTCTGCTCAATTAAACTGTTATGGGATCTCAGATCAATTAATCTAGCCCAGTAATAGGTTTATATCCTTGTTTTCCTTCTTATAGGCCAATATTTCTGTTTTCTATCACCACAAAAATGGATAGAAAAATCTATACATATGCTCAGCTGGTCTTCTCGTTACTTCCTGATATTTTACCCTTTGTCAACATCAAGCATAAAGTTTTTTTTTATTTATTTTGTTTTCTTTCTTTCATAATTTGTGTAGTTTATATCAGGTGATCAGAAATTGACAGGAAAGGCTTAATATATTAAAATAGTAATCAACTAAAATGTGAAATATTGGTAGATTTTGTAATTGTTCCTCAGGAACAGTCCTAATAGAAATATTTGGCAAAACAGATATATAAAGTTCAGATGGAACTCCAAACATCAGAATTTGTGTTAAAAATGTTAGTTTTTTTTAGTGGAGAGGTGCAGAAGAGAATCTACTCCACTGTGAAATATCATAGTGGACACATAAAGCTTTATAAAGGGTTGTATGACTTCCCAATGCGCTCATCAGCACTAATGTCATTTTACATTCATTTTACATCATTGACTTTACATCAAAAACGCAGTCATCCCTGGATATTCGTACAGGACAACTACAGAAACAAGGGCTTACTGACTAGCTGGCCAAGAGTATTCATGAAAGACTAATAACACCATTTTAATACCATTTTAATAAAATGATCAATAGAGTATGAAAATCAGCCAGAGCCTCATTTGCTGCTTTTGCATAATTAAGACATGATGGGCTGAATCTGTCAGGAAAATGAGAGAAGTTCATGTGAGCTCAAAGCACAAAACAGGTCTCACTCTCACCTGTAAATGATGTCAAATTAAAACATTCGTGTCCTTACAATGCATGGTCAAGAGTTTCAAAATGGACCCTAAAGCTGAGAGTCACACATAAAATAAATGATATGAAATATTATAATGATCCTCTCAAATCAGAGGATGTGTTGAGCCAATCAACACAGCTCACATGTTCACAGCTTGTTGACGGTAACCTGTTAGATGGGCATCTCATGGAAGCAGTAGCGATCTGAAAATCAATAACTGTCGATCTGAAAACCAATAACTGTCGATCTGTAGATGGATACGCTCATTTTCAGTCATTTTCATTCCTTCCTGTGGACTAACTCCCGTATCTCTGACATTGGATATTGATCAGGGCACGATCTGCATTCGCTGAATTCAGGAAGGGAATGATTGGTGGAACACGGAGGTGACACCCACTAAGCCATGAGCTCACACAACATTTAAGCCTATGGATTTCCAATAGTTTTTTACATCGGCTCCGATTTGACGCATAATGAAGTCATTTGACGTTCTTAAACTGTTGTTAAGTTAACTTATATATTTAACTTATTTTATTCTCTCTGAGAGAGAGAGAATAAAATAAGTTAAATATTTTATTCAGAGAGAGAGAGAGAGAGAGATAGATAGATAGATAGATAGATAGATAGATAGATAGATAGATAGATAGATAGATAGA
>JAOXYF010000014.1:1067289-1081833 GCA_028565775.1 Sternarchorhynchus goeldii
AGGACTTTTTCTCTATGGGGCCAGAATAGTGAGAGATACACTGTGTGTCTGCCTTGCAGAAACATAGAGAGAGAGAGAGAGAGAGAGAGAGAGAGAGGGAGAGAGAGAGAGGGAGAGAGAGTGGCAGAGAGAGAGGGAGAGAGAGAGTGACAGAGGGGGGGGGGTAAAGTCAGATAATAGAGCAGGGCGAGAAGGGGGTTTGAAAAAACAAACAGAAGAGGATATGAGTAAAACAATGCTATCTGGCTAATGAGACCCTCGTGGATGTGTGTATCATGCTTCTGGCTGGGAGATTATTTTTGTATATTACAGATGATTATCATAACAGGCAGATTGTTGTGCATACTAGACTGAGGGCTGTTTATGCTAAAACAAACTATTATTTTTTTCATAAATTTTTTAATGTACTTACCAATGCAAACCAGTCCACCCTAGAGTTTATCTGTTTTATAAATCACCATTTACTAATGGAATATTGATGTATTATTGTTTTGCTCATTTGCTGTAAAATGTTGCTCATAATTTTGAGTTGATTTATTATACAGTTCCACAAGTACATAATGCAAGCAAGCAACTGTATGTGTTTACTAAAAATTCCCATGGTACCATTTACCAAAAAGTTTTTCAAATCTTCTGGTCCTATTTAAGGAGAACTGCGGAAAATCAGATATCTTTTCTGTTGTTGTTACAAGCCTTCAGTGATCTCAAAAATTATTAGTACAAATAGAAGAAGATGATGAAGATGAAGAAGATAAAGTCTGTGCATCAAACCAAAAGCTGCACTACATTATGTTTGCTTTGCTGTTAAAGGGACCTTCAGATATTTATCCAAAGTGAATTATTTAAGCACTATTACAAACACACAAAAAGAACAAGCAAAAAAGATTTTTTTTTTTTATACACAACACCTTTCTAAATATATATCAACCAGTCGCTGGTAGAAACTGATTTTCAGATAAGACTGTTTTTAAATATGTTTTTTAAAAAGGAGTAAATGTTTGGGGAAATGTATCTTTGCTTATATTTTAATTACACAGCTGTGTACATGAGCACATTTAACTTCCTCAGCAAGCTTCCAGTGTACAGCAAAGATTCTATTCATGGTTAATTCATGAGACAAATGTGTTAGTTGTTTACTTGTGGGCTAATGAGATACTGCTGACGTGTGACTACTGAACTGGCCTTGTTTCACTTAAAGATGCAAAGGCACAAGATAGAATCTACTTTTCTTGGATATCACACACATTCTGGAACTCTAATGGATTTTAAATGAACGAGTGCTGTGGATGTGAGTGTTTTTTGTGGGGAGTGGGAGACACTGTGCTTCTGACAAGTGTCAGGGTTAAGTAGTGCTTACTCAGATGAAACAAACCAGTATTTAAACACGTCCATGTATGTTTTGTATATTATTATGTATGTGAACGGAATGCCAGCAAAGTCAAAGTGTAAAACACATCAGACACATGTAACACACACTCATGCACAGCTACATACAGCAAGAACTACTAAAGAAATGTTTGAACCCATAGATCCAGAAATGCCAAAGTGTATTTGGGACTCATTGTGTGGCCCAGCTGCTGACATGCAGAAAATGATCACAACTAAGCTAATTACTGTCAGCCACTGGTGCGGTAGTCATGATGAGACAGTAGGTCACACCGCTCGCTGTCTCCCTTGGAAACCAAGTCAGGAACCAAGATAAAGATAGTCAGTGGGCTGAGGAGCTGACGACGCTCCAGATGGGTATAAATATGGTTTCTGGCTACAGAAGAAATAGGAGGGGCAGAAAGGCCCTGGAAGCTGTCAAACAAAAGGTTAAAAACACTGGAGGCCAGACTGTAGAGATACACGAAAGAAGCAGAGACCAAAAGAGCAAATGCCCTCTTCACTAAAGAACTATACAAAGTCTACTCTCAGTTAAAGTGCAAAGAAACTTTGACTGTGGACTCACCCAAAGCTAAAAAACATATGCAATTATTTAATCACATAACACCAGTGCTTATAGTGGTCAGATATCTGAAAATGGAACACTATAATCACCCATAACAGGTTCATATCAACATTACAACATGCAGATTTCTAGTATAGAGTCACAATCATGAACTGGGCAGTATCTGGACTTGATATGATGATCTATGTCTACTAGGTAAAGAAATAGGTCTGCCTGCCCTCTAGCAGAGCAAATATCTGCTAGCTCCTGGTTCTGGGGTAGCTAAGACAACACAGGACAATACTGATCACAAAGGACTCCAGCAAGGGACAAACACCATCCAACTACAGACCAGTAACCTGCCTGTCCATAATATGGAAACTCAGGAAAACTGGCCACCAAATTCAAGCATATGTGCAATGCACAGAAGGGGATTGGAAACAACACCAGACGATCAAAGCACCACCCACTGACAGCTAGAGCAGTCCACCAGGATTCCAAGACCAACCTAAGCATTGCCTGGATTGACTACATCAGAAAACTATATCAGACACCACAAGGACAGCGACATCTGAGTACTTCTACGGGATAAGGCAGAAAACATCAAAACCCTGCTCTGCCAGTCACCAGATGCCCAGCAGGCATAATAAGCTGACAAAAAGAAGAACAGGAAGCTGTTGACATCAACAACAGAAAAGCTTCTCACAGTGCACAAGGCACTCAACCAGAGATTCCATCATCCAAAGGACAGGAGAAAGAGGCCTAAAAAATGTCAAATCTACTGTCCGGAGAGATTCACAAAATATCCATGAATGAATCCAAACAATAATCCTAAAATGAGCTGATAAGAGTGTACCTCAAACAGATGGAGAACATAATCACCATGGAATCCAGATGACTTGTCATAAGCCCTAACAGATAGCCGAAATTACACAATCCCATCAATGGCTAGAAAAAGCAGTCTGAGCAAAGAAGCCCCTGATCCAGTGCAGCACCTATTGACATGGTGAACAACATGCACACTCAGCGACACAACTAAATGGCAGGGATCATATATATGGTAGAAGCTGTAAAGAGTGGAGAAAAACAACAAGGCTAACATCCTGTGGGACATACACATCCAGACAGACGTAATGGAGAAGGAAGTAATGGAGAACCAACTAGATATAGTGACACTACAGAAGATGCAGAAAATAGCACTGGTAACAGAGATGGCAATCCCAAGTGATCTGAAGGAAGAAAAATTAAAAGTTGGAGAAATACCAGGAACTAAAAAAGGAAATAGAGAAAATGTGGAAAGTTGAGATCACATGTCAGAATGACAATATCAACTACTCAGTGTTAGGACTAAAATACTGTGCTACACCATGACACTCTGTGGTAGAAATCCTGAGGAAGCGGGTGCTTATGTAGTTCACCTGATAGACCACTTAGGGGCCTGATGCTTAGCAACATCAAGGTCATGGGATTGATTTCCTAGGAACACACAGGTCTATATGCAGGTCTTTCTAGATAAGGGCATTTATCAAATGCTGAAAATGTAAGTAGAAGGGAAGGACAAGAATTATTGTCTTTGGTCTTTCTCACTGTGGATATATATATACACACCTATCAACCATAACATTAAAACCATTGACAGGCAAATTGAATAATACTGATTACCTTATTACCACAGCACCTGTCAAGGGATGGGATATAATAGGCAGCAAGTGAACAGTCAGACAACTGGGTCAGAGTATCTCCAAAACGGTAGGCTTTGTGGGGTGTTCCTGGCATGTAGTGGTTAGTACTTACCAAAAATGGTTCCAAAAAGGAAGGATAACTGGTGAATTTATTTATAATGCACCATCTCTTTATGTGAGGACAGGTGGATTGGTGTGGTGTCTGCAGTGTTGCGGACACTGTACTGGTCCACTATGATGAAGAGGGAGCTGAACCAAAAGGCAAAGCTCTCAATTTACAGGTCAATCTACATTCTGACCCTCACCTGTGGTCATGAGCTCCGAGTAGTGACTGAAAGAATGAGATCATGGATACAAGCTGCTGAAATGAGCTTTCTCCGCAGGGTGGCTGGACTCACTCGAGGAGCTCGGTAATCCAGGAGAGGCTCTGAGTAGAGCCGCTGCTTCTCCACATCGAGAGGAGTCAGCTGTGGTGGGAGAGGGAGACCTGGGCCTCTTTGCTTAGATGGCTGCCCTCGCAACCCGGATAAGTGATGGAAAATGAATGGATGGGTTTCTTCATGTGGATAATTGGTATGCATTTAAGGGTGAAACATGAGAAAAGTAAGAGGAGCTTATTCTCCCTCAGTGACCGTGGAACCTTCTGGAACTAAATGTATGTATTTAACAAGTTACTTGATGGACTGGCTAGCTTTGTTTTGTTGTGACAGCAGAAACACTGTTACATCAGCTACTTAGAAAATATTGTTTGCTGCATGAAATTCAATTTCCTGTGCTTCTTTATCCACGTTTTCTTTTTATAAATGACCACGGATGTAGCTAATCATTAGTTATCTTATATTTCTAAGCATTTGTACTGTTGGGCACAGCTCAGTGTGACCTGTTGTCTGATATACAGAAGCCTCTGCTTGTTTTTTGCTTTCTCTTATCATTCCACTTTTGTTTCTGAAATCTCGAGTTGGTTTCATTTTAACCGGGTCTGATTTTCTGTTTCTTTGTCAACAAAATAGAAATTACATACGTCTCTGTGCAGGAGGACTATACAAATTGTTCGTTTTTTTGTTTTGTTTCTTTTTTTTATTTTCAGGCAGGGAGATAGGAATGGGAGTGAAAGGAGAAGTTTGAGTAAACAACAGGCAGATAAACAACTTTATCCTGCAGTGTTGTGCCATTTCTCACTGTAAATTAACCTGCTTGAAGTTCAGTTCATACTGCTTTCTATCCATCCATCAATAGCCTTCATGAATTACTTCATGTATACCACTGAACAATAAGACATGAGTAATGTATAAAATAATACAAATTTTGAGACTGAGAATATATTTTAACACTTAAACAATGTGTCATGGTATACTGACAATAAAAACTAAGGATATCCTTAGCATGACTATTTTTGTAAGACCAGAGATCTAAATTGAGATCTCTAATAAAACGATAAAGCAATAAAAAAATACCAGTAAATAAAAACATACTGGGAAGGGCGGACCATCTAGGCAGGCTGGTTAGTAGCATGCTAGCTTATATAGTCGTGAGGCATTATCCAGCTTGGCTGGCTAACTAGTAGCATGATAGCTAAAATAATCAAAGGGGAGTCAAGACTTGCCCCGGCACTCCCAGAGTGAACTGATGCAGTACTGATTGTAAGGACAGTCTCATTAAATGTTAACCTATAAATATAAACTACAGCTTAGTTTATATATGTGTTCATAAGAAACTGCTTAGAGTAAACTGCCTCACTAGCGCAACACTGAACAGAGTACTGGGTCCTTGATGGGCGTTCTGTAAGTATCGCGTCAGAGAAGGTGAGATGCATCCTGGGGTATTGGGCTTGTTTTTTTCAGACTAGGTAGTCACAATTAGCATTCAAATGCTCAAACAAACCTACTTCTGCAGTAAGTCTCTTCTGCTAGCACGACACGCTAGACCGTTGTTTATGGAGGTGTGCTGTAACACTTGTAAACACTTGTTAAACGTGAGCGAGAGTGAACTGTGCTCACTTCCATTGTAAACTGATTTCCTGAATTCAGTGTTCACAAAAAATATGAATGTGTTCGGTGAACGCCGTTCATGCACAACATCTGATATCATTTATCTCTATAATAATAGAGTATAAACATTAGAAACCGAAAGATACCGAAGCACAGTGTATAGTGGCTTTCTGTATACAGGATTGCGTAGCTACAGAGTGCCCACTGAAAGCGCCAACAGTGGGCATCGGAACTGGAACAAGGAGCAATGAAACGAGGCCTGGTCTGATAAATCACGTTTTCTTTTAAATTATGCGGATGGCTGGATGCATGTGCATCACTTACCTGAGGAACAGAACAGGACTAAAGCACTAAAGGAAGAAGCCAAGCTGGTTGAGGCAGTGTGATGCTCTGGGCAATGTTATACTGGGAAACCTTGGCTCTTGGCATTCATGTGGATGTAACATGTACCACCTACCTAGACAGTGTTGCACACCAAGTGCACCCCTTCATGGCTGTGGCCTGTTTCATCAGGATAATGTGCCCTACCACATAAAAATTGGTCAAAAATACTTTGAGGAACATGACAAGGACTTACTTTACAGGGATTTGCTCCTAATGTCTTGTTACTTTATATATAAAGTAACCCACGGGTGATGTGTCCTATGTAGCACCACAGTGTTAACTACTTCTGAAGACTGAGTAGAACATGAATACTTACCAGCTTCAGCTTCAGAACTACATCACGGGCCCAGTCGTGCCATGTCCAGTGCATCTTTATCAGGTGAAAACATCCTCTGAGAAGGTGCTGAGCAGCCTGCTAGAGCAATTACTGACCTCCCCTGGTACTCATGCAGGAGACAGAGGGAGGATTGTAATTCCTCAGTGACTTTGCTCTTTTTCACACCTCCACCTCCACAAGTGCTAGTGAAGGTCAATGAGAGACAGACTGAGAGAGAGAGAAAGAGAGAGAGAAACAGGGACAGAGAGAGTGAGACAGAGAAAAATGGACAGAGAGAAACAGGGACAAAGAGAGTGAGACAGAGAGAAAGGGACAGAGAGAGTGAGACAGATAAAAGGGGACAGAGAGAGTGAGACAGAGCAATGGACAGAGAAAAACAGGGACAGAGAGAGAGAAACAGGGACAGAGAGAGTGAGACAGAGAGAAACAGGGACAGAGAGAGTGAGACAGAGAAATGGGGACAGAGAGAGTGAGACAGAGAGAAACTGGGACAGAGAGAGTGAGACAGAGAGAAACGGACAGAGAATGAGAGAGAGAAATGGGGACAGAGAGTGTGAGAGAGAAACAGGGACAGGGAGCATGAGAGAGAGAGAGAGAAACAGGGAGAGTGAGAGAAAGAGAGAAACAGAGACAGAGAGAGTGCAATTTATAATGAAGATCTGTTAGTATAAAGAGTCACCTGCTCAGAGAGCATAAGAAAGCTCATCCTCAAGGCACACACACACACACACACACATACATATCTGTTCTCTGTACATCCTAAGAGCTCATGGCACAGTCATGACCATGCACTGGGGGGGCGGGGACTCTGTAGCCCTAATGAGTTCCCACAGGTCTTTAATATGCCACTCACACCGCAGCCACTGCATGAGTGGGCGGCTCCCATCAAGGGGAAGGAAGAGCGGAAATAGCGAGAGAATCAAAACTATCCAGAAATCAAACGCAGACTGGAGTTTCAATGACTGCTGAACATGTGAGCAAGCACACGTGTGATACTATGTTCCAGTCGCTAGTTGGGTTTTTTCCTTTGTTCATGTACATTAATTTATTCATCAAAAACTTCTTACTTCCTCTAACCATCTAAAACCAGTATGTAAAGTTTTGAGCAGCCAAGCTTAGAGTGAGGTGCATGGTTAGTGAATTAGACTTTTTTCAGGTCTTCATTTGTATTACATTCATCGAGTTTGGCCTTGCTACCAATAAGTCTGTTGTGACATCAGTTTGGATGATGGGATTTCCATCATTGTACTGGACTTCAAGTTGGCTTGTCTCACTTTCTTTCATCAACATGGTGATGAAATCATTTAAATCATTTTCCATGCCATTTACATGCCTTTTTTTCCACCACCTTTTACCTTTAATGGTTATCACTTCATATCTCCTCTGTCTTCACTCTGAAAACATACGTGGTACACTGTCCTTTTGTTTTTGGTTCGTTATGGCTCCCTTTGGTTCAAGGCCAGGTGTCTCTTGGGTGTCTTGGGTCCTGACTCATGTACAGCCAATACAGAGCACAGAAAAAAGAGACAAAAACCTGAAAATATGACAGTCATTGTAGACAGTGGTCACAGGGCATGATATAGGCTCTGATATAAGCCTTACCACAACCTGCCCAAAGCACAAAGAGGATGAGATAAATCTGTCAGATGGGTGTGTACAAGTGAAGCAAAACCAAAGCAGGAGTCTGGTCAGCTGAGTCAAGGCCAAAAGCAGATTTACTGTGGGTGTTTGTGTGTGTGTTCTTCACACTGACAGTATAGAGTCTTCCTCAATTATGGCATCAAGCAGGATCGAATGTGGGGACTTGTTTATCACGGGAGGCACCGTAAAAAAAAAAATTGGATGAAAGATATCCAGTGACGACCATCACAAATGGTTCCGGAACCTTCTGGAAATTTTCTGATTGCCTTGCAATAAAAGCAACCATAGTCTCTCCCAGACTGAGAACCTGTGTTTGTGGAGTGAAAGGACACTATAGAACTTAATGTGGTGGAAACATTTCTTCAAACAAGGGGTCGGTAAGTACAGAAATGTTTTTCTTAACCGACTACGATGGAATGAGCTCAAGGTGAGCTTAACCTTCCCGACTCCATATCGACTCTCTAAAGTGGCAGGAAGGAAATGGCAGTGACTTAATGAAGACACGCACCATGGCTTTAGATCAAGAGAAAGATCATGTCGGGCTCCTTCAAATTAAAATGCAGATCTCTAGATGCACAAACCAATCACCTGCATTTAAAGTAGCTCTGTCAAGTACTACACATTTGCATCTCAGTGTTGGATAACTGAAAGAATATTTATATCAATTCAAGCTTTGAGATCATAAAGATATCTTTATTTAAAAAGCCCTTATATAACCTACGTTATATAGCATCATGATTCATAATGAGTACAGAGAGAGATGACCAGTGAAATGTTTTTCACTGCTTCTGATGTAAAATCTCAGAGTATGACTTCACCTGCTTGTATTTTGTCCGATTTTAACACTTCATTGTCTTTGACTGTTCTGTGTTTTTCCTGTCATGTTCATAGGTGGATGAACCATTTGTCCATAAATACCTGGTTAAAACCATACTGTCATTGACTTCAAGCACCAAAAGAGTATTTTATTTGCTGTGAACAGCACACATGTACATAACACATGACCGAAACACAAGAAGAAATCAAGGAGTCTGTCATGTCTCAGTATTAAGTGCTGACAAGTTATGCTGAGGCTTCACCACAGAAGTCTGAAGACTATTTTCTGTAAACACTGAAGGACATACAGTACTTCTTGTCTTCACAACACTTACCATTTCAGACAGCATCAGTGCATATTCTTCCACACCAGACTGTTCAGCAGGAAGTCGGTTCCTTGCTCCCTTTACTTCTGACTTACGGTTTATCTCTTATTCTCTCTTTAGTCTTTCCCACTGGGAATTTCACATGGTGTTTTAGTTCTTCAGTTTGAGCCCACCCCCCCTCCAGGCTTCAGCAGGAGAGGAGGCCGTTATTGTCTCTGTCTGCACTGAAGCAATTAAAGTGAAAGTCAGTCAACTGCAATGGACGTCTGGCAGAGGGTATGTTACCTTATGATCTGGTAAGATCCAAAAC
This sequence comes from Sternarchorhynchus goeldii, assembly GCA_028565775.1. Taxonomy (NCBI): domain Eukaryota; kingdom Metazoa; phylum Chordata; class Actinopteri; order Gymnotiformes; family Apteronotidae; genus Sternarchorhynchus; species Sternarchorhynchus goeldii. The sequence continues at coordinate 1,076,704 of JAOXYF010000014.1, forward strand.
CCCCAACCAAGACCAAAAGAAAGCCATCCAGAGGATGACCAAGAGTCAAGGACCCCCCTCCTTAGTTGGTGTCAGTATCCTCGGAGATACATTTTCACAGCTGCATGTGTCTTTGGCTGTGCCATGCCACAAGAGGACATCCAAACTCTAATTAGAACCCCCTGCAACCTCATGCCTCAGAGCAAGGCACCACTGGGTAGATGTTTGCTTAGAGGACATCAAACAGAGCCTTCGTGAGACTATCCCAATTACCCCACATAACAGAAAAGAAAATACCCAGAGAAAAAAAAATACGCAGAGAAATTTATTTCTTTCCATTTTGAAGATGTAGGTGAAGCACAATGAATCAAAATAACGACACCTGCTACCTTTCTGGGGGGTTTTTATACTCATAAAACCAATATGAAGATGTTCTTTTTAAACATACTGTAGTCTTTTCTCAAAATGCTCTATTTTCGCATATACCCCTTACTTGGTTTGCTTTTCCGTATGGTGTGATGAGAGGCAGAACAAGGGCTTTTTTCTGATATCTTGCATAATGCAACATTTGTTCAACCTGGTCTTCATTACCAGTGACGTGGAAAGTGTGTTCAATCCCTTCTTTACAATAAACCATCTTCCAATTGACAAAAATGGATTCTAACTCCACTTTATCTCTGCTTCTCCACTTACCTCATGTCCCAGTTCTATGGTTTAAGATGTGTGTAATTTAAGTGATAACATTAATCAGGTGCAATAAAAAATGTTCTATAACAGTTCTAAACTGTTTCAATTTTTGTTATGGTTGTTTGTTTGTTTTTTTCTTTTATGTTGTTTTCCCCTGAGCACATCCACTTTTGAAAGCAACAGATAAATCCTATATGTGATGCAAAATATTAAATGTTAGGGTCATTCAAGTGCTCCCCTGAGGTCATCACCATGACGTCACTGGTCCTCAACACCAAGCACATAACTGAGCTGATCATCATTTGATTTCGAAGCACTTATATGTGTTTTATCGTGTAGTACACAACAAGGCAATATCTGCATTCAGCAAGAAAAGACAAGAATTGTGACTCATTTTTATAGCAAAGTACTTTAAATTGACATATATTTAGTGTTAAAAGTTAGGAATGGTTCATTTCTGGTCTAGGCAGGGGTGAACTTAGCCAGGTGAAGGCATAATGGGCAGGTATAATGGGCCCTTCCATGTTGTTTGGCTTCTGCCTGACAGAATGTTCAAATTACGCATTAATACACTATACAGCATGTTTTTAGCTGACAAATTTTGCTTTGCTAAATCCATTTGTGTGAAGTGATGAACAGGACAGAGGAAGTTGAAAAAATCAAAGAAAGTTACCCCTCCTTCCAAAAAAGACAAAGTTCAATTTTTATGGTTTAGAAAACTGCTGCTGTCTTTGCTTCAGGCTGTTCTTCGTGTCATTCACATCGTTGGCAACAACAAATACACAGATTTAAAGTATATAGTGTATTATATAAATTGCGATTTCCTAATTTTAAATATAGTCAGCTTGAAGAATCCAAGTCCAAGCTTTCAGTGAACAGATCAAATGTTAATATTAGGGCATAACTGTTGTTACTCAGATGGTAAAAACAGGTACATGGTGAAGCCTGGATCATTGTGCAGAAGTTCTTTCCCTCAGTAGATCAGGGCCAAACAAAGAGGCCTGACTGTTTAGACGAAGATGGATAGAAAAGGGAGAACACTGAGGTTGGTATTATTCCCATTTAAATCTGCCCTCAGGGACATCGGTGCTGTTTGCAGCTACAACGATTGAATCAGGACGGGTGAATGCACACATCAGGTTCAGTTCATTACAGGCGACAGGAGGAGACGGTTCATAGTGAAATGTTGGAAAGCAGGCTACTATATCCACACAGATGGGCTAGAGGGCAGAAGCTTAAGACATGGGCAAAGTAACTACTAAAGGAAAAGTGGTATAGTGAAGCATTACACATGACAGAGTATTACAAGACACACACAGGAATTTTAAGGATCAGAAACTATATACTCTCCAAAAACTATATTCTGAAGAGAGAGTCCAAACCAGTCCTGACCAGTCACAGGTGGAAAAAGGTGGATGACAGAAAATAGATGGAGCCTATGGACAATATGCTAGAGCTGTGGGGGTGGGCAAATATTTTTTTTGTTTAGGTTCCGCTTTCTCGCTGTGAGTTTCCTTTCAGGCACAGACCACTGCCCTAAAGGTGTAACCGCCAGGCACAGTGGCCAATATGCAATTACAAGTCTGGGCATAGCAGTCCGCATTACGCCTGGTGAAATCACCCTGCGGTATAAAACCGCTGTCCGGCAGGCATGGCCTGACTTAACAGTTCCGCTTTTTTCACAGTCCGGCTGGCACTGCGGGCTGAGAAGTCGGACTGTCAGGATGAGAGCACACGAGACTGACATACACAAAGAGGGAGTTCTGAGATGGGGCTCGCGTAGTGGGCATGACCATGTACATTTTCCTAGTGGGCATGCCCCCATGACACCATTGGAGTGTTTGTTGGATTCACCAGAGCAGGCTGCTTTTTGAGGCTTCAAAGAGTAACAGCCAACTTTGATGGCATTGTTAGCTTTCTGTTTCTCTCCTTCTTCATCTTGCCTTTTCTCTTTCTAACCTGTCGAAGGTTCTCTTCTCTCTCCGTCTCTCTCTGAGCATGGGTTAGCTGAACTGGTGCTGAGAGAATAGGGATGTCATTAAACAGACAGCACAACACATTACATTTCCTCTCTATGACTGCTGTCAAGGTTTTTTCATGTACCCCAAAGCAAAACCAGTGTTCTTCTGATGTGCATGGTCCCTGAGGAATGGCAGCTTATGCATATGTTTCTTCACAGCTAACTGTTCTTCTCTTTTGGTTGCTGTTGACGTTGTTGCTGTTCTTCTTCGTTCCCAAGGCTACACTTCCTCTAGTCTAATAGAAGGCTGGTAGATTCAGCAGCTCATTGTGTGAGTCAGCAGCTGCTCCTAATTCTTGCTGCAACACCTAGACGTGTCCGAGAGCATCTCACTGCAGCACCCAGCTGTAAACTGGCAGGTTTCACTCTGTCACGACAGATGGAATGATGGTGAGAGGTTCTACATCAGACATATGTAGAATTCAGAATATTTCAGAAGTTGCTGGTTGTATGTAGGAGAGAACAACACTGGTGCAGGCTAATGTTTTTCAGACTAAATTGACTAAAACAGAACTTAAAAACTTCTCTCGAGATACCCTTGGTTGTGTAAATCACCTCCACAACCTTGGTGCTTAACACGGGTCAAGTACACACTGTATGGCATTTCCTAAAACCAGTGGGAGTTTGTATCAGGATCTTTATTACAAAATTAGGAAAAGGAAAACAAAAAAGCAGAATTGAGAAGGAAATTCATGGAGCTTCTGAAAAAAGAGAAAGAAATAGGCAGTTTAATGGCACAGTGAATGTTGCTCAGATTGACTGTGGACGAGATGTTTAATAGGTGAATGCAGTATTCTGGGAACGGTGAACGGTGTCTGTGTTTGACTGGAGAGTGTGTGAGGAACCCTGGGAGCTGTAGTGTTGGCTAGATGCAGGCTCTATCCTAGGGTGACCTTGAGGAGTGCAGTCCCGTGTGTCTCGCATGAGACAGCCTAAGGGATCACTAACTATTCCATTTAAAATCAAAGGATTGAGAGACTGACTTCCACTGAACATTTTGCCTGTGATGATTTGACACAATTACATTTAAAATGCACTTTTAACTGAAAGAGCCTGTACTGCCCATGACTGGCTTAAAGAATGTGAAAAAGAATTTCCCTCAGAAAGTGGAAAAACAGAGTGATATTTTATATAGAAATAAATGCCGTCAGGAAGCAAAAGTGCTGGACTCAAGGGATCCAAATGGCTAAAGAAAATCAGATAAGGCTCCTCGAATTTTGTCCTGCTTCATTAATGCTTAAAATGCTACAAATAGCACAGTGAGGTAAAAGATCTTTTCTGCTAATTAGCTTTTACTACATTTAATAGGTGTTCATAGTAGGTGTGAGTTTATGTTCTTTTCTTTATTCTCTCTTCAATGGTTTCCAGGTCTCCAAACAAGCAGGTGTCCCAGCTACATAGTTTTTGGTTCTGCACCCGCACACAGATGCCTGGAGTCAGACACACACACATACACACACACACACACACACACACACACACACACCCACACAGATGCCTGGAGTCAGACCCACACACACACGCACACACACACAGATGTGCTCTATGCCCTTTCTTGGTGCTGCAGCTTGGCCCCCACTGCCTACACACACACACCCACACACACTTACTCCAAGCATCCGTGGTACACATGTCAGCCCACAAGAGCGCGTTCATGAATATTTAATAGGCTGTCGTCAACATGGGCTCCATATGTGTCACCCTCCCGGTTGCCAGCAGACAGTCTCTTCTTCTCAGATGGGAATATTACCAGTCAAGGAAACTACTGCAGCCAGAGCTGGGCACTGTGTGTGTGTATGTGTCTGTGTCTTGGTAAGTATGTGTGTGAGTGTGTGTGTCTGTGTTTTAGTGTCTGTGTGTGTGTGTGGGGGGGGCTCCTACAGCTTCATGAGAAATCTAGGTCAAGGGATAGGGTTTTCAGAGGAGGTGGAGGATGAGGAGGATGAAGAGGATACTGACTTGTCACCTCAGACAAGTAGAAGGTCTAACTGATGGGGAAGGCATAATCCACCTCACTCTTCCTCTCTCTCAGCTACAGTGAGCAAGATTCATAAGAACTACGCATTATTGCTCAGATCCTGCAGTGTAGCAACACAGAGTTGATAAGAGGGTGGAAATAAAATTATATTAACAGGATAAGCATTAAACCCCACATATTGTAATTTGTGAGATGGTTTTATGATTGATATAACACCTTTGTTTATTTTCCTAATAGAAGTCTGAACTGCTTTTGAAATTGGGCACTGCAAGCATCTTATCAGCTTTGTAAAAACCACCTAATATGGTGTACAGGGGATTCACAGAAACAACCACTTTTGACCAGAACATTATAAAATCTTCAATCCTATTTTATGATATATGAGGTTTACATTATAAAATCTTCAATCCTATTTTATGATATATGAGGTTTACATTATAAAATCTTCAATCCTATTTTATGATAT
>JAOXYF010000014.1:1083998-1107459 GCA_028565775.1 Sternarchorhynchus goeldii
AATCAAAAAGCTAGACTCATCTTTGCTGAGGAGCATGTTGTGTGGACAGAGGAGAAGTGGTCCAGAGTTCATTTTAGAGATGAAAGCAAGTTCAATTTATTTGGGTCTGATGGGAAACATTGTTTGTTGACAAACTGGGGAGAGACTGAACTCAAAGTGTGTAAAGAAGTCAGTGAAAGGTGGAGGAGGAAGTTTGGGGAATGTTTTCGGCAGCAGAAGTTGGACATCTCATACAGCTACATGAAAGAGTGAATGTAAGTGTGGATCAGAACCTTCTTCAATAATACGTGGTTCCTTCCTTGCATTCATCACTCAATCAACCAGCAATTTTCATGCAGGACAAAGCCCCCTGTCACACAGCAAAACGGGTAAAGCAATTCCTTGAAACTGAAAACATTAAAACAATGAAATGGCCAGCCCAGAGTCCTGATCTAAACCCAACAGAAAACCTCTGGAAAATCCTTGGTGGAAAAGGTATGGCCAAGAAACCCACAACAGTCACAGAACTGTGGAAGAGACTGGAAGAAGAGTGGACCAAAATCACAGCAGAGCATGAGAGTGTGAGAGACTAGTGATTGTCCTGTGGCTGCAGATGTGCTGAAGTCATTCAAAGCAAAGGCCTGTAAACAAATTCTTCAATTGTTGATCAATGTAGATTACATTATTTCTGAAAAAAGCAAATGTTCTCTAATTTTGATCTCCAGTGTGTGTTTACATATGAGAATCTGCTTGAAGTGTAATATTAAATATCTCTCTTATTTCTTTCTTACTCTATAACTTGGTTTCCACAACCTTTCACACATTTTTTTAGAAAATTCGACAGAAATGTAAATAAAGTAGTGTTTCCATCCACAGTCGAGCGAAGAAACTTTGACAAGCTGTGATTAGGTTGGGTGACCAGCCATCCAGTTTTAGGCCAGACAGTCCAGTTTATCAGCTTCCTGTGTTCCGTCTGGCAGAAATCATGGAGCAACACCTTATCACCCTTCTGTTGGCAGCCAGTTACTTTCCATAGATTGATATTATTAAGTGATATTATTTGTAGTGTCACACACCAAACAAATATCTTGTATTCCATTGGTTTAATCATTCACCTCATACCTCACCTAACCTTTTTATTAATATTCTAATTTTTCTACCTCAGAATACCGTTGTGTGTGTGTGTGTGTGTGTCTATCACAAAAATTTGTGGATAATTGTGTGTCTCTTGTGCCCTGTCACACACTACAGTGTCTCTCTCTCTGTCTGTCTCTCTCTCTCTCTCTATCTCTCTCAAACACACACACACACTAATTTTCCCCTACCAGAGGTTGGTTTGGTGCAGAAAATGTCCCCTAGGGCAAAACTAAGCAGACTTTACTCCAGCCCTCTAGGGACCTTGCATGTTCATACGGGGTCAATGGAATTTTAAAATTCTACCCCATTCTACCCTTTCCTCCTAGGACTTTTTCACAAACTTCTTCCAGAGTTACCAGGTGCTACAAATAGCAAGAGTGTTGTACAGAGTAAACATTTAGTTACCTTTAGTTTACCATTAGTAAACCTTTAGTTAACACAGACTAGCAGACATTTATTCTCCCTAAAAGCCCTTTAGCTAATCTAAAATATGACGATTGAAACACTTTTACAATAAACACTGTTAGAATAAGAAGAATAACAGTTAATTACACTTACAGTAAGACAAGCTACATCTAAATCAAAATTTAGAAAGCTCGATATTTTCATGGTTATTTTTTCAGGACATTTGAGATTATTTGAGTTGACTTCTTCAGATGCCCCATTTGCTAACTACTCACATTTCCACTATGAGACAAAGGTTATGTCATGTCCCAACCAGCCAGACATGAGTCTGGCTCCAAGCTTTCCCCATATAGCCTAGCAACAGCTCCATCCATGTTTCAGGTGTTTATTAATGACGTTCTATGAGAGTACCTGAGTAGATCAGTCCTCACCTACATTGATGACATTTTGATCTATTCACCCTTTCTGGATCAACATGTGTGTGCATATGTCAGGTTCTCCATACTCTCCTGCAGAACCATCTATACTGCAAGCTGGAGAAGTATGAGGTCCATCAAAAACACTTTCTGGGGACCATTATAAATTAGACCTGTGTACAGATGCAGCCAAACAAGGTTGAGACAGCAGCGTTTCCTGGGGTTTGCAAACTTGCACCAGAAGTTTATTTGGTTGTTCAGTTCCATGGCTCAACCTCTCATAGATATCTTGAAAGGCAAGCAAAAGTGTCTTGCCTGGACTCCTGCAACAAGAAATGCATTTATCCTAAAAAACATTCATACATGATCCCCTATGTCCCAGCATCCCAATCGTTCGTTACTCTTACCCTTCATATTAGAAATAGATGCTTTGGATGTGGAGATGTGGGGCTAGGGACGGCCCTGTCACAACATTCTGAGCAGAATACTAGAATGAAAGCGTACCTTTCTTTTTTGGGAAGCTCATGGCTTCAGAGAAAAATAAGTTTGTGACAGTGAACTGCTGGCCATACTTTCCCAGAACCCAACCTGCCCTCCTCCTGTTTTCTTGGCTGTTATCCCTCATTGTGTTGGTTGTTGTAGTCCCTTGTTGTGTTGGATTTTGTGGCACATGTTGTGGTCCCTCGTGGTGGTTCCTTGTTGAGATGGACATTGTGGTGGACGTTGTGGTAGACGTCGTAGTGGACGTTGTGGTGGACATTGTGGAGGACTTTGACCTCCCGACTTCAGAAAGTCTATCATTCTCAATGTCATTGATCAGTTTTTGATAGCTGTCCATTTTTGTCCCTCCCTCTACTCTTCCATCAAACGATGAACTTGCTTTTCCCGCACAATGGAAAAATGTGGAGGGAAATTACATCCCAAAATCTTAAGAGGAATTTTCAGAAATGATGTTCATAAATATATATGAATAAAAATAAACAATCTGAAGTTTAATTTAATAAAAGAACAATACCTTGTGCACATTACAAACCCAAAGTGTAATTGTAGCTAGATCAATGTTTAACACTTAGAATACCTTTAACACTCAGAATACCTGCATACACTAATTCATTTATATCAGAATCAAACTTTTTTATTTGGCAAGTCTACAAGGAATTTCTCTTGGTGCAGGCATCAACATAGAATTACTGCAACATAGAATTACGTACTTTATGTAAAACTATTTATATAATATATATAACATATATGTAACAGGTGCAATGATATAAACCCTATATGTATATATACCAGGAGATACCGGAGATCCAGATGCCGATCTGCCTGATCGTGATGCCCTTCTTCTGCTTGAGTCTCACCAACCGAACATCACTCACTGCTGTTAAATGGAAAGACTTTACTATTTGTACTATTGTTATTGTGGTGCCCAATGGTCAGCCAGAAGAGGATGGGCACCCCCGTTGAGTCTTGGTTGTTGAGTCCTCTCAAAGTTTCTTCTTCTTGCTCTCAGGGAGTTTTTCCTTGCCACTGTCGCCCTTGGGTGGTCACTGGGGGCTTGGACTCGGACATTTGTAAAGCTGCTTTGAGACAATGAGTGTTGTAAAAAGTGCTATATATAGTGCTTGACATATAAGGTACATATAATGTATATGCATAAAAGATCATGGAGAAGCTGTGTAAAATATAAATGTGATATAACACTTTTCTAGAGTGTGTGAATTGCAACAAATTAAAAAGTATATGTTCAGTGGCTCAGTAGGAGGAGAAGGGTGTATGTACAAAAGGATTAAATCAGGTATATACATTGTTGTGTACATAACAACAATTAAGACAGAGGTATGTGAGATGGTCCTTGTTTAGGAGGTGAGTGTCCTTGTTTAGGTGGTGGGTTTCCTTGTTTATGAGGTGAGTGGCCGGTTGAAAGAAGCTGTATAGATGGCAGTTAGTCCTTACGACTCAGTCTAGGTTTCCGATGTGATTGAAACCAATGTAAGAAAGAGAGAAACCAGGTTGAGAAGGATCAGCCATGATTTTCCTTCATTTCTTCCTTGTTCTGGCTTTGTAGAGGACCTCAAGGGTGGGAAGCTGTCGGCCAGTGACTTTCTCTTCCCCTCACACTTGCTTGTGCTTGGCCTGAGAGGATGCAGATCTGAACCAGATGGAGTTGGGGGATGTGGTGACAGATTCTTTTATGGAGGTGTAAAACTGGACCAGTAGTACTTGAGGCAGCCCAGGTCTCTTGAGTTCTTACAGGAAATAAAGACACTGCTGGACTTTCATCAACACTGCAGTGGTGTGTCTGTCCCATTTGTGGTCATGCTGAATAGTGGTCCCCAGGAATCTGACTGTGGAGTGTGTATTTCCAGTGGAGGCAGAGGGGTGGGCTTCTTCCCAAAGTCAGTATTAATGTATATTAATCAATTCCTTTCAGTGTGATTGCATTGGTGTTCATCGCCTGTTTGGGTGCCAGAAGATGGTATTAGCCTTGAGAGTGCAGTTCACATCATGGCTATGGAGAGAATTCCTACATAAACTCAACATTTGACTCTCATTGGAGTCAAATGGCCAGGTAGTGTAGGTCATCAAACCATAAAGGACTGGGAAGGTCCTGCAGCTTTTCTGCTAGGCTCCACTTAATACCTGGTATTTCTTCCTCCCTTGGGTAGAGTACATCCAAAACCCTGTGAAATGCTTGTGTGGGTTGTACACCATTTGAGTGTGTGGTTCTAACCCCTGCTGTAACCCTGGAATGTACTGCCTCATGGCACTGGAGAGAGGGAGCAAGGCATGAGTGGAGCCTCAAACAGAAGACAACTTACGTTTAAATGTAATAGATTTATGAAATAAACAAAGACAAACTTAAACTGGCTCGCAAAGTGAGTGGCAAACTAAAAGAAGTCTGTGAACAGAACAAAAACGTAATGGGAAAGTAGGCAAGCCCATGGTCTAGCAGCAGATTGCAGGCTTGGACGTAAGGAAGACATGCTCTGAATGGCATGGCAGAAGCTAACATGAAGTACTGTGGATAGGGACCTGAAGGAATAAGCAGGCAAATGAAAATAAGCAACAGGTGCACACAATATATTAATAGGTGAGTGATTGGGATCAGGGAAATGATTGTAGAGTTGGGTGCAAATTGATGATTAGGGTGGTGCAGGTGAGGGTGGATGGAGGGTTGCCAACTGGGTCCTTGACACGTGCTTTCTTCTGGTCTACCAGCTGTTCAGTCCTGGTTCAAGGAAAGCCAACAATGTTTGGAGGGGATGAATCATTCTGTCATTCTTGCCAATCTGCCATCACCGCCTTCGAGAGAAAAGTTATTGTGATACCCAGCCAACCAGCCCTCTGCTACAGCTGAATGAGGAAGGAGAATCAGCCTATGCCATGAATACCTTGCTAGACTCGAGGCAGATTAGAGGATTATAATACCTGGTTGACTGGAAAGGGAATGGACCAGAGGAGTGATGCTGGGTGCCAGCCAGACAGACCTCATATTGTCCATCTAACCCTACACCTGACTCCGGGACTTTTGAGGGGGGGATACTTCTGAACCAGCACCTGCAGTGTCACCAATCACAGCCCTTCTAGCACCAATCATAGCCCCACTAACACCAATCACAGCCCTTCTAGCACCAATCAAAGCCCTACTAGCATCAATCACAGCCCCACTAGCACCAATCACAACCTCACTAGCACCAATCACAAACTCACTAGCACAAATCACAGCCCCACTAGCACCAATCACAACCGCACTAGCACCAATCACAGCCCCACTTACACCAATCACAGCCCCAGTTCACAACACGCCTCTCACTCACTCCACACACATCACCATTGCCCTTCATTAGATTACTGATCACTAATAATTCACACCTTGTTTTCAGTACGTCTTGGGCTAATAAAACTCAAAGGAGCTTCGAGCTTTCACATTAGCCTGATGAGCAGCCACAAAAGTATTCCAACCTGTATCCCTTTGCGAGTGCTGTTGTTTCTCTTTTGTCTTTACCTTCCTCATTCCATGTTGTGTTTTGATAAATAAACGACATCCTGCTCACCTTATCATGTGTCGCTCCCCTGCCTTGCAAAGATGCCAGAGATTCTAATTTTAGCTTTGTTACTGCCGTCTGGTTCCTGCATCCAGTGTCGTGACGTTAAAGTTGAGGAGGCCAGCATACCCCTAACTCAGTATATCTTGACTTAAAACAAATCAAGCAACCAAAAAAGCTTGTTACAAACACTGACAAGAATTGGAATTAAAATAAATGCTTGGAAATATCATGAATTCATTTGCAAGACCAAAAGTACAAATAATGTAACACTACATTGCAATGAAAGATCGAGTTAGACCAAGACCAAGATCAGCTCCAAAGGACATCATAAAAGAAGTTTAGAGACTGGGATGCTTAGAAAACCTCCACTCAGGTTTATCACTGAAAAAAAGGATTAAAATTGAATATGTCTCCCAGAACAGCCATCAGGTGCTAATTTGACATTTTTTTAATTGTCAAGTCACAACATCTTATATTTTTTGAAAGTGAATGTAATGAACTCAGATAATCCAATTCAACTGGATGCCGTAGTGGTTGACAATGTACGACAGCCAGTTCACCATAAAACCCAGAACTGGTTTGATAACTACTAACTGTAGCCTAGCTTTCATTTTTAGTTATTTATTTAACGGGTTGCTATGACACAGAGTCATTTTAAGATCTATCAAATATATTTTAGAATGCAGCACTTTCTTGATTGTATTTCTGTAACATTTAATGAATTTGACATGAGGCTGTACAGAGGAATGAATTCTGAAAAGTTGCGTTAGACACAACAATACCAGCTGTAGGGCTGGATGTTGAATTTGTCCTTTAACAAGGATGATGCTAAAGCATCAGCTGCAGACCATGTTAACATCTTAAAACTTGGTTATCTTTACACTTCTCCAGTCTTTACTATCAATGCAAGTAAATACTTAACATATACAAAAATACATGAACCTTTCATTTCTTGACAGACAAAAAACCTGCAGCCATTCCCTGGTTAAACTGCTTAAACAGGCAGGCAGACACAATATGTCCACTTTAATGCAGGCAGACACATTATGATCAACAAGCTTTAGATCATGTTTTGAACACATTGGTAGCATTACTGGTGATGACAGTACATTTGCAGTCGAAGATGCTGATTGTGCTGTAAGAGAAGACCTAGGAATGTTAATGAGCCATTATTTTCTGTAAGCTGTAAGTACACTAATCCCTGATGTAACACTGTAATCCATGTCACCAAACTGATAAATGCTATGCATTTCAGCATGACCCATGTCCTGGTGTAATGTATGCTCAGGACATCAGAAAGGACAATCTGTTGCTCCTAAATTTGCACCCGAGTAAACGCACTCCACGTGCAGAACTACTGGATGTCTGACACACGCCGTTATCACAATTATCTGCTTCTCGAGGAGCAAATATTGAGCGAGCGGTGCTCGCATGTGGGCCAAACAGAGCCATCTGTGAGAGAGAGCAGCCTGTCTGGGGAGAGGGACGACAGAGCCGCATCATCGATTAGAGCTGCTGGGGCTGAGGGAGACACGGGGCGACAGTTCCTCACCAGTCCAGCTGGCCAGCACACCTCCCTCCCTCCCTCCCCTGCTCCCTTCATCCCCTCCCCCGCTCCCATCCTCCTCTCCCCCACCCCCTCCCCCGCTCTGGCTGGCTCTTCCTCTTGTCCTGCATGCCTTTCTCTGCTTTTCTCTTGCCTTTTTCTTCACATTTTTTCCTTTAGTAGTTCTCACTTCTTCCCTTCATCTTTTTGTTCTTCTTCTGTCTCTCTCACACTTCTGTCTCTCTCACACTTCTCTCTCTCACACGTCTCTCTCACACTCGCTCATTCTAAGCTTCACTTTTTTTTCCCTTATTTCTTACTCTTTTTTTCTTTCCTTTGCTCCCACACTTTCCCATCTGTCGATATTTTTTTTCTTATTCTCACATCTCTTGCTCACATAATGAGAGGGAAATACTTAACCCTCAAACACCCAAGCACTGATCTTACTGTTGATGTTTTCCTGCATAATCAATTTGCTTTAGTTACATTCCCTTTCACACTTATTTTATTTCAACATAGAACATAGAGCATAAACAAGCGGGCAATTTCTATCCCATGTTCCATTCTGTTCCATCTGGTCTCTACATTAAGTTGAAGTTAGCAGTAATCACTATTTTTTTTACTACTCCAGATGTGAAAATGGAGGAAGGTGTTCGTCTGGTCATAAACACGCATTGCCCTTGACGGATGCATATCCATCTTTATAGGAAGGGAGGCTCTCCTTGCTCTGTCTTTACTGCCCAGTGCTCGGTATTGTCCTGGGGTGCATCGGAATGGTGGAGAATTACATGGCATCTTTTTCACAGTGGGATCTGGCGTGGTCCCTTGGCCTGTCATTGTTTAACTTCATGGAGAGGAAGTTGCCAACCCAACACTTCCTGGAAGTGCCTCCTATTTTGTTGTCAGGACTAAGCAGAGGCTTCCAGTCACTTCTGTACAAAAGCCAAGAAAATTGAGAACCAAACGATGCGCAAGTGTTATTGTGCTCATCTGATATTAAACTTGTTGTACTAGTTGTGAAGTAGAATGATGTCATTAATTTGTTGCAGGCTTTCTCAAGTGGTAGTTTTCTGTCTCCTACCTCACAGATACCTCACTAGATACCTTCAGAGCACTACCTCACAGATACTTCACTAGATACCTTCAGAGCACTACCTCACAGATACCTCACTAGATACCTTCAGAGCACTACCTCACAGCAGAGATTCTGTTCCAAAACTTCCAATGGCTTCTTTTTCACTTCCTTCTTTCCTGCCAAGTGGGTGTTTGTCAGGCAGACAGGACATACTATCCAGTGGCTTCCCCTCATCTGTGGCATTAACCAGTAGCACAGAAGTGAAGTAGTTTATTTGCAAGAGTCTTGCAGTTGTGACTCACAGGAATGAGGGTAGAGAAGCCTCATTACTACATCCGCTGATAACCCAAGCTCAGATTTGACATGCAGTTCATTCACTCAGCCCTGGTACACGTCAAAAAGTATAGTATCCCCTCAAAATCCCTGTTCATGTGCACACTTTGAAGTACCTGGGATGCAAGTTCCTATGCGTGTAACTTGATTAATGCTGTTGAACGTCCCCTTGAAAGCAACGGTCATTTCATCTGCAGCTCTGCTTCTCCGCAGCCTTTGGGATTGTGCCTGTGAAGTCAGTGTCGGTGCTCACAAATGATTTCTTCAGCCTGAGGTAGAGCTGGTGGAGGAGCCTCTGTTCTGCGCTGTGCTCAGCCAACCCTGGCCCCGCTCTGCTACTCACTGGTGCTGCCGCTGTCACTTCCACTAGCACTTGAAAGCAAACACCTTTTGCACTCCTGAGCTGTTCCATACTGTGCAATATTGCTACGATTGCTGTCACTGCTTGGCTCTCACTCAGAGCCACTTGTATGTCCATTAACAATGGCCTAGAGCCCATCCTGTATTGAGTACACTCTAATTTATGGAGATAAATATATACTGTAGATATAGCTCCTCTTACCATTTTGCCGTTTAAACAGAATTAAGCACAAGTATGCTTGAGTGTTTCCAATAAATGTTGCATTTTTGCAACTGCGGGTCTGCAAAATGAAAATTGCAGAATATATTGGAAGAGGTTTGTCTATTACATGTCCCAGATTGCTTTTCTTAGAATGGCCATGTTCACAACTCCATTTGTTGTAGCAGTAAAGTAAGCTAAGCTTACAGGAAGACTAAGCTGAATCTAATGATCAGTTACTGCTCAAAACATAAAAAATGATAAGCACATTCAGATGGAACGAGCTCCATGTGCAACTTTGATCAAGTAATGGTGTTTTTATAAGGTTTATCAAATTACATTATTGTGGCTCACAACTTAAAGATGGTGATATTAGCTACACTGAAGTCTGTAGCCAATTTGGCAGTGTTACAGTAGTCATCTCATTGTTCCCAAATATAAAAGTATTGCTTAGTATTACCCAGGCCTCTTCTTGTTCTGCTGGGGGTTTTTTTCTTTCTGCTTCATTAAAGAACATCAACATGTCCGTCCATGTGATTTGTCATGTCTAGTTTTGCTCAAGTATCTAAGTGCTGTGTTTTCTTGCTCTGAGAGGTGTTCTTCACCCTTCAGTGCCTCTCAATTAAAGAAACAACACAGCATTGAGGATGAGCAGCACACAGAGGAACAGCACAGCGTTGGGGGTGAGCATCATACAGAGGAACAGCACAGCGTTGGGGGTGGGCAGAACACAGAGGAACAGCACAGCGTTGGGGTGGGCAGCACACAGAGGAACAGCACAGCATTAGGGGTGGGCAGCACACAGAGGAACAGCACAGCGTTGGGGGTGGGCAGCACATAGAGGAACAGCACAGTGTTGGGGGTGGGCAGTACACAGAGGAACAGCATAGCATTGGAGGTGGGCAGCACACAGAGGAACATAGGTTTTATCAGTGCTTGATTCTCCCAGCTAAAGCCAAGCTCTGGTCCATACCCTTTCCACCCTGGCGGTCTGGCTGAGGGAGCTTTCAGATGTCAACATGTTGTGGGAGACCGTTTGGCGCATTAACGAGAAGCCAGACCAGGGTCAGTAGAAACGCACGTGGTCCACGACCTACAGCTGAGTGTGACTGACCAGCAGCTCGGCTGCCTTTGGGGCCAGAATCAGAACCGACAGGCTTTAAAAAGAGTGTGGGTGGGGGCAGCAGGAGCCCTCTGGTGTAGTATGGTCCTGTTTACTGATAGCATGTCCTCATATAAACTACACACCTCAGTACATGGTCAATTCTATAAACCCAGAAGGACAGAACCAAATTACTCCCCATTCCCTTTTCTTCCCCAATGTCCCCATAATCATCAGAACTAACCCAATAACTATGGGCCCAGAAGCTGTGACATGGAGGCAGGCATGAACACTCAGCGAAGCACTGGGGAGTTGCCCTGCATGGTACCTGTGGAAGACTTTCGTTTCTCAATTCCCCAATCCAATAAACAAACAGTTATGATAGTGGAACGGGAGAAAAATTGCTTTCCTCCTAATTTTGTTATTATTTTAATGGGTCTTTCAATACAGATCTCACATGATATTATTCTATAGTGAGACACAAAGAGGGGGTTCAGTGAGAAATGGACACTACAGGGTAGATGGTTTATTTTTCCATACACACACACACACACACCACACATTCACACAGAAAATACAACAGACAAAGCCACCAACATTTTTGTCATTATGTAATTAAATAGAGAATCTACCTAGCATTGATTTTACTTGATTAATAGGTTGTTCAGTACAAAACACAGGGAGTATGGAAATTATATTCACATCTCTGTCCACACAGAGAAAGTAACAGAAAATACAATATTTTTAATTTGTTTTTCTGGCGTGAAATTAAACGTACGCCTACAATCTTCAGCCACGGACCTTTCGGCTACTGAGGATTGACCAGTCTCAGCATTCTGTCCAGCCAAGCGACAGAAAACCCCAAAGATTGATGAAACCCATTAACTCTATCAGGATCCTCTTCTCAGAATAGACTACAGAGAGTACTATACAGCATGTCTGTCAGGGCAGTCTGGTCTCACAAAAACGTGAAGTCTTGGATCATTTTAAAGCCCTAATCCAGAATGCCAGAGCAACACGTCAGAAAACAACAATGTAAAAACCTCACTTTAGATTCCATATACAGAATTTTTGAATGTTTAATGTTTTTACAGTAAGCAATATGCTTGTCAGTATGATTAATTGACTGTTTTGTTTGTTTGTTGATTTCATGTTTGTTTGTGTTTTTTGATGGGGGAGGTGCTCAATAAATCACCAGACTGTGACCCAATAAAAGCTTCTGTTTGTGTAACAATAGACTAGAAATCACTAGAAATAATTAACAGAGCTGTAGGTAACCATTTGTTGTAGGGACCTTGATTTTATTTGTTTGTTGTGGCTCTTTACAAGAGAACCATGTATACTAGAATTATGTGTGGCCATCACTGGTAATGGAGGCTACTGTTGGCATGTCCAGTAAGACTGGTCTCTTTGCCTTCAGTAAAATGAGTTACTCTCCCTTCAGGAAGATGAGTCTATCTTCCTTCAGTAAGACCGGTCTCTCTCCCTTCAATAAGAAGGGTCTGTCTCCCTTCAGTACAATGGGCTGTCTCTATTCAGTAAGATGAGTCTCTGTCTCCATTCAGTAAGACAAGTCTCTCTTTCTTTAGTAAGATGGCTCTGTCTCCCTTCAGTAAGACAGGTCTCTCTCCCTTCCGTAAGATGGGTCTCTCTCCCTTCAGTAAGATGGGTATGTCTTCTTATATATGGTACAAATTGCACATAAATCGTAATCCAGTTCATCTCTGTGTATGAGGTATTGCTATAAATCACTGAATAATTACTTGCGATTTAATCCAAATATGAGAGCTGAGAGCAGTTCCCTTGGCTGTGTTATTACACTGGTCTTTCTGTTGTGCAGGAGTCTCTTGTCAGGGTGCTGGGGCTTTGAGTTAGTCTGGCCAAGTATCTTTTATGCCATGTTTGCCGTAGGATAACTGGATGTAGCCCCTGGATTCCAACTGCTCTCAAGCCTCTCTATATCAACTAGAGAATCTGGTCATCACTCATTCAGCCAATGTGTGTGAAAACGAGTGCACATGCAGACACGTGTTAAACACACACACACACACACACACACACACTACCCACTTCCCTAATTGGCTGCTTTTCTGCCCTGCAGTAATGCTGCCGTGGGGAGCCACTGCTACGTGATCAAGGGAGCTGCAAATTCCGCCGTTGAACGTGGCGTCCAGCAGAAAAGCTGCCCATGAAAAGCTTCAACCGCATCTAAATGAGAGACTCCCCATGATCGACTGGTATCATGCTGCCTCACCGGGAATCCATCAGAGCTCTGAGTTCATTATTGAATCAGGTGCTGTGCGCCACTGAACTGCAGCTGGGCCTCCTCTGGCATATCAAGGAACACTGGAGTTTTGGCATGACACCCAAACACATGAATCCCAGCAGCCCAAGAGTGGTAATGTTAAGGGCTTTTACCAAAGGCCAAATCAATGGACTTCTTTCATACTCTGTGCAATGACTTAAATAAGAGGACATGATGGTTTAAAAGAAATTACATTTATTTATTTCTTTTATCTATTTATCTCTCTGTTATATAGTCCTCTATTAATCACGCCATTTCAGCAGGACACCTCATTTATTCCACATGGAATCTTATCGTATATTTTCTTTGCTGTAACTGTAACATAACATTGTATCTGCTTGATCCTGCCCAACAGAAATGTCCCAGTTTCTCCATGACTTTTTTTAAGCCTTACCTACATATGTTAAAGACTTTTCACACTTTCCTTGATCACTTGAAAGTACAAATACTTCCTACCAATTCCTGACATTTTTCAATGGGCGTTAAAAGTTTATGCATGAAGAAGATGATTTGAGAGCTTTAAAGCATTTTCTTGATGAAGATGATGATGAAAAGAATCCTCCCACGGACGTTCTCTGAAGACTGTTGAAACTTGTTAACTCTGCTCTGCTTCACCTTTACCTTTCAAATACTGACTGCAAAATAAGAGTCCGTGTGGGTATGAAAATGAGGCCATCCTAGGCAAACGTTTTTGCTGGGTTTGTTGAGAAACATTTTTTAAACAACGTAATGGACATGTACCCTTCAGATTTCTGAGACACATTGAAGACATTTTGGTACTGCTACATGCACATCTGAAGAGCTCCAACTGTGAATTTCTTCTATCTCCAACCAGCTGTGGAATGTAAATAAATAGCTTTCATTCCTATTTATAGTACAGCTCTTCACAAACTCTATTCCTTTTTCTTAAATAGATTTACAGTGAGAACGACATCATCCCCCAGAAAAGACAGGAAAGGTGTGAATAGTGGTTTATTGCCCCTGAAGACCTTAAATAAAGAGGTTAACAATGTGTTACATTATTAAGCCATCATCTGTGAAACTACAAGCTCCACCACACAAACCTGCACCCCTTGTTCAGCTTTTGCCCTTACAGTAACACTGAGTATCCCAGCAACAACAAAGCCCATACAGTAACACTAACACTGAGTATCCCAGCAACAACAAAGCCCATACAGTAACACTAACACTGAGTATCACAGCAACAACAAAACCCATACAGTAACACTAATGCTGAGTGCACAATCAGAACATAAAAAATGAAAAGACCTCCAAAAATGCAGATGCAAAAGATGCAAGCAATCAGGTAGTTAGAATTAGGATTAGGGTCAGATTTAGGATTTGGATTAGCATTACAGTTATGGTTAAAGTTAGGGTTACAATTAGATTCTCTGGAATAAGGACCTAGGGTTAGGCTTAGATTCTCTGGATTAAGGACCTAGGGTTAGGGTCACATTCTGTGGATTAAGGGCCTAGGGTAGGGTTAGGGTTAGATTCTGTGGATTAAGGACCTAGGGTTAGGGTTCGATTCTCTAGATTAAGGACCTAGGGTTAGAGTTAGATTCTGTGGATTAAGGATCTAGGGTTAGGGTTAGATTCTGTGGATTAAGGATCCAGGGTTAGGGTTAGATTATGTGGATTAAGGGCCTAGGGTAGGGTTAGGGTTGATTCTGTGGATTAAGGACCTAGGGTTAGGGTTAGATTCTCTGGATTCTCACTTGATTCAGGACCCACGCTCAGGGAAAAGCTCTATGGTCCTCCGAGCAAGTGCAGTGGAGAGCAGACTGAAAGACCATGACTGCACTCCTGTCCAGAATTCACTCACTGAGGGCAAGGTTGGTGTATATTTAACCAGCTGCCATATGGCGGCGGTAAAGGTGGGAGAGGACACTCATTAGTGGCAGAGACTGCAGCCGTCCAGCTGGGCCTCGTTCACTTAGCTGTTCTGATCTGTGAAAGGCAGGTTTCCATGGAGCGCCACAGCAGGAGATTAATTGCTGCAAATGAGCACAACAGCAGGTTATTTCTTTCTGTTTTTTGTTTGTTTGTTTGTTTAGTTGGTTAGTTTGTGTTTTTGTTTGTTTTCATTTTAAATGGTAGATCTTTCAGAGTTCAGCTTGGGCTTGACTTGTCATGTGCAAGTGACCTGGGTTCCTCAGCTTTGCCAAACTAATTTTCAACCTAAAATCCTAATTTATTTTTGTAAGACCAGGATGACATAAAAAACTCTTTTGACAAGAAGAAGATGTTTTCATCATTTGCAAATGCTTTTTGCTCTGTATTTTTCTTGCAGAAGGCGGTTTATAATATTTAAATGTTGAAATATTTAAATATATGTTAATTTTAACAAATCTCAAAACTTGTTGCATTGTAAAGTTGCATTGTTTTGTGTCCACCATGGTAATGCTAATCCCAGCTTTTATTATAACTGCCCACCAGCCCACCAATCTCAGAGAAACCTGCTTGTCATTGAGCACACAGGAAGCCCACCCAACACAGCCCCCCATGGAGAATTAACAGCATCCACAATGCACCTTGATGACTCAAAGAAATGAAAGTGCTGCCAACAAGACTTTTAACCATGGCCTCAACATGAAATTACTACCAAACTAATTGTGAGCTCTTAGCAAAGATCAATAGCTGCGAGCCTTTCTTTGGAAGCAAGCAGAAAGTTTGTGAGTGAGGCGGAATTATGGCTCTCTGTTTTATGGTCTGACTAAACGCACCCCTCCTCCCCTACCGCCATGCTTGCAAAGTCCAGACGTAATGTTTCCCTCCCTCTGCACTGTAGAGTCTTGAATCACCGTGTGGTCACCGTGTAAGCACTTAGGGCACAGTGAGTGTGGAAGGGATAAAGCTTGTGAATGTATCTCCAGACCTTCAGCTCTTCAGTGCCTCCTCTCACAGAAAGAAAGATGTCATGGCTGCAGATCTGTGGGCCTCAGCCAAACAGATGTCGTCCCTGCTATGGGGCCATGATGGAGATCCATAGATATAGTAAGCAGCCGGCCAAGTCAGAAAGATTGTCGGGATAGATGGTTGAGTTAAAGGACAAATATAAATGCATAAATAAACAAACAAATCAGTGGGAAGCACTGACTGTGGCACTGAGATCACTGTCTGCTTAAGACAGAACATCCTGATATTATAAAGAATTTGAAAGAATTCGTATGACATAAATTTCAAGTTTAAGGACATTTTTAATTATTCTTTTTGCTTCACTGATGTACTGATTCTTCATGAAAGGGTTATTCATTCTGAGGAAAAAACTAAACAAAACCAGGCAAACTATTTATATCTGTTCAGTGTCCATTGAGAATATATGTAGCAGTATGTTTTGGCCTCACAGCACCAATGAACACGGCATGCGACTCTCTGAGAACGTGAGCAGCGTGTTGGCATTTAGCAGCTCCCAGTTTAACGACCCAGTGCAGCTTGCCTTATGCCACCCGTACCACTAGCCCCAAGTTGTGAAAAGACTGAGAGCCAAGTTTCTTTGTTTTAGCATCTTAGAGGAGCGCATCAGCCTGGAAACACACCCGAAATCAGGAGGCTTCTGTGTGTTTCCAGTAAAAAGATAATTAACAATAAGCTGCGTAAGACACACACTTCCCTGTTTCATTATAAATGTTTTAAAATAGTATAATTACTGAAGGTGGGAGGTAGAAAACTAAAAGAGAAGCATTTTTCACACACACAGTTCGCTCAATCTATTGATAACCAAGTCAAGGCAAACTGAAGGAATACAGTGTTTATTGATCAGACAAGCTTGTGTTTGTGAGGTTGTGAGTTTGCATGTGAGTGTGTGTGTGTTTGTGTGTGTGAGTATGTGAATAATATGTCAGAGAGAAAGAGAGAGAGAAAGAGGTGAAACACAGCATTCTTGAGATTGCATGAAGCAGTTTAGAGCTTAGAGAAGTTTGTCGTTAATAATTTCATATATGAGTGATGAAGGAGACCTCCATGATCTGTGTGTGTGTGTGTGCGTGTATGTGTGTGTGTATATGTGTGTGTGTGCACATGTGCGCGTGTATGTGTGTGTGTGTGAGTGTGTGCACACGTGTGTGCTTCATCTTTGAGCCTGAGTTTGTGTGTGTGCATCTGTGTGTGTGTGTGTGTTTGTGTGTGTGTGTGTGTTTTGGCCTGTAATATTGGGCAGATGGATGAACAGACAAGCTCTCTTTTCTTGGCAGAGTAATAGGCAGGTCTTCCAAACAAGATTATGCAATGTAGGACATATTCCATATCATACCAGGGTTTGATATACTGCTTATATCAAAAATAAATGCAGACTGAGTTCCTTTTCTACTTTACCAACTTCTTTAACTAAATGGAACCACATTTTGCCAGTACTTCATAAACTTATACATATCATAAATATCATAGACGTTATATAAGGCAGGACTATTGTTTAATGAGTAATCAACCTCGAGTCCTTCTATGCTGTAGAAGAAGCAGTAACAGTACGCTGGCACGGGTTATTGCTCAGGGAGCGTAAGTAGAGCGCTCAGGGCTGCCCCACACACAGCAGCTGACTCTCATGCCCTTCAAGAGCTGGAATGGTTGTGTGTTAGAAGAGGAAAACCAGAAATCCATGCTGTGCAGGGATCCCTTGGGATGGAGAATGTTAACCACGGAGCTGAAGCCCACAGTAGCAACAGGAAATTGGAAATTAGTGACACAGAGTTTTGGATGATGAATGGACCCTTTGGGTTAAGCATGTTTGCCTCTACACACACACACACACACACACACACACACAGAGTGGTTGAATGCCATTACCTGACAGCTGCTATGCTTCTAACCGTTGCCATGGTTTCTTAATGAGTGGTCCCCAATTGTATGCCCTCTGACTTCTATTTTTTGTGTGCAGTCACCCACAAAGACAATCAAACACACTCACATAAGCTCACACACAGACACACATACACACACACACACACACACACACAGACACACATACACACACACACCTTTTTGCTTGCCTTAACTGTTATTGCTTCTGTGATTATTTAATGTGTAAATCCAAACTACAATTAATTAAAGAGTAAATCCAAAATTTCCAATAGTCTCAAATTGTGACATAAAATGAATGTTAACAATTCTAGGATTTCAGCTATAAATCATGTACACTGTCCAAATGTCATTTGTCACTGTGCATATTCCAAAGCACAGTCACTATTCAAATGTATTGATTTGCATGAATTACCATTCACTTAATGAGCTATTGATAATAGCTTATAAATGATTAAACAGTGAACCTTCAGAAGGCTTTTCCATCTCATTAATGTGATGCTTTTAAGCTGTGTTCACTTCCTATGGACGAACAAGAACACACTTCACATGTTAAAGAAAGAAACACAAATCCTCTGAACAGTCAAAGCTCAATCTTCTCAGGAAGCAACAAATCACAGTTCAACAACTGTCAACAGTTTTCACAGATTCTGCACTGGGCCCTTTGACAAACCTGATTGCATCTCTCTATCATGTTTTAACTATTAAACAAATGTGAAAAATCACATGCTTTGAATTTCACCCTAATTTCCCTCCTATAATGCATCCATGAAATACTGATAGGATGTTTCTCACATGACTCTTGCCAGTGGGTCAGGTCATATTATCAGGTGAGAGGACAACCCTGCATTCCCTGATTCAACACACCACGCCTCATTTGAATCACATTAACCTTTCAAGGGAAGGCAGTAAGGCTGTGCCCTATATAACTTTCAGTTTCATTATTTATTTTGAAAAGTGCAGCCCTTTCTATTCTTCCTTATGTTAAATAACCCTGTCTGTCTGTCTTTCTTTCTTTCTTTTTTTTTCTTTCTCTGTTTGTTCATCTTGGCACAGGACACACCTGCACAGCAGTATGTGTGTGAGAAAGCTGACTCTAGCTTTTGGTTTTGTTCTCTTGGGCAACGTAAGCCTAACTGTTCCTGGACATTTATTTCATGCTATTTCTTCCTAAAAAATTATCTAATCTAACCAACAACAAATGTACCTGATCTAACCAACAATAAAGTCAGACATGCCTCTTGGATATTACCATTGGATCAGAATTCCCATGAATCAGTGCAAGTTACAAATGGTGTTGTGTTTATACTAAGCTTCCTACTTTTCTTTGAAAAATAACTGTTCAGTATAATTCCACCACATTCATATTGTACAGCAAAAATTACACTAGGGAAGAAAATCACACTAAAACCACATTCAGACAAATTTGTTTTAACCAGTTATTTTTTGTTTGCTTGCTTGTTTGCTTGATTGATTGATTGCTTGATTGATTAATTGACTGATTTATTTATTGATTGATTGATTGATTTTATTCACTATTAAAACTGCATCAGAGAAAAAAATTCTTGGATAAAGCAAATAAACCAAGAAATGTCATTTTTCTGCAGAATGGCAAAAGAACTTATTAATTTTCAGCATGCACTCTTGATTAGCATACTATTATATTATACTATTATATTATACTATTTCATGGGTGCATTATCCTAAAGTCAAGCTGTTAGTTGCCATTAGTTGGGGTCTGTGGATAGCAGCTTCTTTATTATTAATGCAGAACAATATCACTCACTGTCAGGAAATGGATTTGGTGAAACAAAATGGAGGGGAGAAGAAACTGAGGGGACAGCCTTAAAGAAACCACATCAGCACAGACCTGTGCGTCGGCTGGATCCGAGGACACGTATGCTGTCATATTATTTAAAAGAGGCAAAATCAGGATTAAACCCCGAGATCGTAATCTTTGGGATCTAAATTAATCTTCATAATCCAGAGTCCTAATTAACGCTTAAAGTCAGAATGTTAATATCTTTAATCCCACTGTAAAAAGTGGCGCAGAGCTGAGGTATGGTTTCTTCAAGGTGATCTTTAGTCTTCTGCCCTTTCTCCATGGTAACCACTTAAAATCCTGTGTGAGACTCCGCCCTCCAGTTGAATGTGTTTTAGCCCGGTTTGGTCATCACTTCAGTGATGTGTGTTCTAGAAATGAATAGAGTGTTGTGCCTATGGGTATGCAGAGACTGGTGAATTAAATTATGGCCTGCAAGACTGTGTTTAGCCTTCTCTGTGCTGTTTTTAGGGGCCAATAGGGTAACAGTAATTGGCTTGTGTGCAGAGGTGTCCTCTGTAGCTCCGACAGAAGTGTTAAGTTATTATAAAGTAGAGGACATAAACGTGGAAGTGATTTAATTCCCTTGTGGCATCACGTGCAATCTGAGAACTGCATTTGCTTTTCTCTGCACAACTGAACACATGACAAGAGTTATATACAAAGAAAGAGAGAGAGAATGAGTAAGAGAGAGAGAGAGAGATAAAGTAGACTACTATACACAGCAAATGAAACAAATGTGTCAGATGGAACAGGCTTAAATATTTAGACAGACAGAAAAAATGAGAGAGGAAAAAAATTAAAGACATTAGTAGAGATAGATGCAAGGGGAATATTTAAAATTCAGATGGAAAGAGACTATGAGAGAGACTGGGTAAAACAGAGAGACAGACAGAGAGAGACGGCAAAACACAGAGAGAGACAAACAGAGAGAGACACGGCAAAACACAGAGAGAGACGGACAGAGAGAGACAGGGCAAAACACAGAGAGAGACAAATACACAGAGAGACACATACAGAGACAGAAAGAGACAGGGCAAAACACAGAGAAAGACAAACACAGAGAGAGACACGGCAAAACAGAGAGACAGACAGAAACAGACAGAAAGAATGAGACAGAGAAAGAAAGAGAGAGAATGAGAAAGACAGACAGACAGAAACAGAGAGAGAGAGAGAGAGAGAGAACATGAATACTGGACTGAGGAGACAAGGCAAATGTGACAAATGTACAAATGTCAGTGGGTGTTCCATTGCCAGTCTGCCCTTACTGCCCCTGCTGAAATGCCGTGTGTGAAGTGTGTAGCCTGGGCCTTCTGGAGCAGAATAATGGAATTACAGCTCACCAGGACACTGTGGACTCACAGGCCTTGAGCCTTGTAGGCCCACATAAACCTGCCTCACACAAACACAGTAACAAATACTGAAGACTAAGCGAGACGGGTTGGAGTCACTTGTCTCTTGCTGTTTGTGTTACACTTTAATGGATCTTTTTTTTATGCAATTTCTCTACTTTTTTATGTTGAAATTCCTGTGCCAAAGCTAAGGTCTACTCAGAGAACTCTGAATAATGATTTCATTCACCATGGAGGTTCATGTCAGTGCAGAGGTCAGCTCCATTCCCGTTCAGCTCCATTCCCGTTAAGTTCCATTGCAGTTCTGTTCTCTTCATTCAGTTCATTCTTGTTTAGCCACAGCAGGAGATGCACCACCCATTACCCCTGATAATTTTATATATTTCAGTAGCTTTTTAAGAACAATATATTGAACTCCCCTCCAACAATAAAACTGAATTAGTCTTTTCATTTTCTAAAACATCAAGTGTCTATTAAGTCTGAATGCTTACGTTAGTAAATTCCTATTTACACTATTGACACATACAAAATGTATATAGCATGCATATTGCAACTTAAATACTTATATTAACATGTAGACTTTAAAACTGTGTGCTGTAAACTGAAGGCAATAACAGGGACAAGGAAGACACTGCTAAAATGTTCTTCCAGCTTTGGAGATGATAATCATAGCCTGGCTACCAGACTGTTGGCAGGTTCATGAACCTCCTGCATTCCAGCTTGGAATCGTCTCATTCAAAAATCGCCCGTCTGTCTGTGTGCTTATTCAAAGATGGACCTAATGGCTGAGAGTTGGATTACAGTATGTCATGGTAAAGCAGTTACAGCTGAATCCTCCACAGCATTTTGTCATCTTAACTCTTTGTTTGCTCATCTAAAAATATTGCGATTCAAAAAGGGATGAAAGATGAATTTTCTATATGATATTAAAATAAAAAAAGGATATAAACCACACTAACATCTCAAGAACGTTGCTGTCCTCATTGACCAATGTCTCACTCTTGACCCACATATTAAACCCTTCAGACTGTATTTTTCCATGTTCACAATATTTAATATTTAATATTGCTCTGCTCCACCCAGCGCACAATACTGATCTACTTATTATTATTATTATTATTATTATTATTATAAAAAGCATAGGTGAATATGAGGTAGTGCACAGTTGAAGTTCAGAGACACCAGTAAGTAAAGTATTGCAGTGTCACACTCTGTACTTTACTTCACACTATGAAGTAAATTCTTATGGTCTGCATGGTGGTGCCATAGAGCACATGTTCATGTCCTCAAACGCTACCAGCCAGTCAACATTGTTCTTCTCCTCTGGCCTGTAACACTCTTGAAAGCCAATTACCAAGCCCAGGTAAGTTGACACAGAGCAGACAAGGACCACAAGGTGTAGACTGGAACTCTCAGATCTAACACGTAAAGATAATGGGGTTTAGTTCTGAGCAGCACTCTTGGATTTGTCTTTGGAAAAATCAACAGAACTACAAAGGAGCAAATCTTTCTAAGGGTCATTGGCTCTGAGATCTCACTCGGAGGTCAATTTGAAATTCACCGTGGAATTCATGAGGTCCTCATTGCTCCACTCTATTCCGTCTCTCACACAGGTACCAGATGAAAGGACCAAGAGCTACACACACCTCCCAAGACTCGCCGCCTTGTCCCACGAGGAACATGAATAATTCAACCGTTAAGAGTGAAACCCCCCGTTTCGCGATTTCTCTTCTTTTGCCTTCCAACTGAAAGGGTGAAAAAAAGACGAAGGAACAGAAAGGATGCGACTCTGCATCCGCGCCTTCTTCTCTCAGGCCTTTTATATGATCCTCTTATCTCATTACATGCTTGAGGCCAGGTCTGTTGTAAGATGGCCGGAAAGCCCTTACAGCTCAAAGAGGCAGTCATGCTTATAGTTCAGCTTATTTCCATGCAAATAACGCAGAGGGACTTAGACATCAGCTCACAGCCTGTGTGTATAGAGCAGGATTTACGCATGGCAGATGTTTCAAATGTCATTTTACAAGAAACAGCTTCAGTCCATCAGCTGATTTGATGAACTGTTTTCAGGGACATCTAGCTCCATGTAAAAATAAATAGACAGAACCCCAATGAAGCATTATAAGCACAGCTCGCTATCTAGCTGTGGTTTACCAGAGTAACTCAAGCTTTTTTAAAATAAAAGCCTATTGAGTTGTGTCACTGTAAACGTTCACCTGCTAATTCCAGTTTCATGTTGTTCCTGGTTGCTCTTGTTATTGACTGAGTTCATTAGAGTGTTATTGTTACTGGTTAGGCTCATTAGGGTGTTATTGTTATTGGTCGAGCTAATTAGGGTGTGGCAGATTTGCATTTGTGACTCAGTAATGACGTCACATTGATGCTCTCTAAATCTCATGTCCAGCAGAAATGATATGCTCTGTAATTTTCTCACATAGTGATGATCAGAAGACATTGTTAATCAACTATAATGAAGATAATCTTGAACTGGAGTCCCATAATTTAAAATAAGTGATAGATAGATAGATAGATAGATAGATAGATAGATAGATAGATAGATAGATAGATAGATAGATAGATAGATAGA
>JAOXYF010000014.1:1107559-1137766 GCA_028565775.1 Sternarchorhynchus goeldii
GATAGATAGATAGATAGATAGATAGATAGATAGATAGATAGATAGATAGATAGATAGATAGATAGATAGATAGAATCAAAGTGTGTAATCATATTTCATTTTAGAAACTCCTTATATTAGACTAATTTTGTTGCGATTATGGAACTGAAAATGCAGTCTACAGCTGAGAGATGCTTACTGTCCGACCAGCATGTACTGAATGAACCCTTGTTGCTGTTTTTTCCCATTTATATAGCCTTCTAAATATAGCGCTACTTTCAATGGTATGCGTGCCAGGAGTGACAGCGCCACGAAACAACCCATGGTGGAGAACAGCATGTAACTCCTCCCTTTATTGGAGAATAGCCCCGCCTTCTTGACTCGCCAACAAAGTTGTCAACCCTTTTATCCTTATATGGTTACGCACTAACTTGACTGACAAGTAAGCACACCTCCTCAATTCCCGGGCATCAGTGAACGATTCCTTGCATTACACACAGGCACCGTAACCTGAGTGCCACTTGCTCGCAATCTGAAACGTTGTAGAACAGCCTGGATTCTTAACATCTGATCACTCACACTTACGTTCATACATGAACCAAACCGGAACAGCGCTCGTGCCACATGCTGCGTTCTCTCCTAACTAAAGGGCTTTCACAGCAAAGCGTTTTCGTTGTTCTTTCCTTCCGCGTGAAACGACTGAGTTGCCCGTTTGAACATTTAACTTTAAGAGAAACCTAAGGCTTAGGATGGAGGCAAAGCTGATCTGAATGTTTAAGGTGTATAAGAAAGCGAACGTGGATTTCTTTAGCGGCGAATCAAAGTCATTCGGAGGCACCGTTCTGACCCGTACCATGGATGTTTTGGCGAATTATAGTATTTTCCAGGAACTTCAGCTCGTTCATGACACCGGTTACTTCTCTGCGATGCCGTCTCTGGAGGAAAACTGGCAGCAGGTGACTAGCTTTATTTTTTCTTCTG
The DNA here is from genome assembly GCA_028565775.1 of Sternarchorhynchus goeldii. Lineage (NCBI taxonomy): Eukaryota > Metazoa > Chordata > Actinopteri > Gymnotiformes > Apteronotidae > Sternarchorhynchus > Sternarchorhynchus goeldii. The sequence continues at coordinate 1,108,520 of JAOXYF010000014.1, forward strand.
TTGTCACGGCTGCTTTTCTTAATCGAACTTTTCTTCTACTGCAGCATCAGCACCCGGCATCTGTGCGCCTGCTCAGCGGCACGCGTGCAACTTGTCAACCACGCTACGACTTGTGTGGAGGCAGTAGAATCGTTTTTGTACAAATGTCATTTACTATAGTTTATAGCAGGTCGTTTTTATTACTTTTTGCAAAAATTTGTTGTATAATCTTGTTTGTCGTCTTTATTAATGGGCAGTACGTTGATTACAGATAGATTGCGATTTCTCCTTACTTTCCAAGTTATGTTTCGGTGGTTACCTAAACACACCTGTGAGGTTAACGAAGAAAGCGTCCAGTCAGACTGTAATACATTGTACGATTTTACGATAATACATAATACATTCAGACGTGTGGTCGAGGTGTACTCTGTCTGGAAGTCAAACACCGCTGACAGAAGCAGACGCTTAAGTGTAACGTAATATGGGCCAACTATGTCAAAAGTAACATTTTCTACTGGAAAGGTACATAAAGTCTAGAATCTAGTGAATCATCGCACGAAATATTATTGTTGAGGGCGAAGCCATGCGGCGCGCCATAGACAAAGCACACTGACATCCACATGGCCGATCGCTTTACGCCACTGTTCAGAGATCTCCGGGAGATTTTTTTGAAAATCCCACAACCGCGAAATAAAATCGTAACGGCAGACAGCTGCGAATAACAAATGAACCACAACGTTTCCCACAGTATTAATGTTGGCACGAAAGGAGAAAACTGGGGAAAATATGATATATTGCGGCGAGAGCGCGTGGATGCCATGCTTTTGCGCATGGAGGACTATGCGTTTCTGTCATGCTGGTAATCCGCAATGCTGAACGAGAAGTTCGAGCAGCACATGGTCAAATGATGCCGGTGCCCGTTGTCTACGACCTGCAAGAAGAAAACCGATTTAACGCTTGGTCGGCCATTTCAGTGAAATGACGTCCCATGTAATGTACAACACATGCGTTCTCAATGCGTTCAAACGCTTCTGTATTCGATATACTTTGCTTCTGGCCTATAATTGCTTCTGGCCTTGACGTTTGTTTGATATACGTGTAAAATTGTCAAGCTGTGATAAAAGACCTTGACATCAAGAAATTCCATTAGAATGTTAAATACAGTAGGGAATATGCATGCATGTGTATGTGCGTGGCTCTGTGTGTGGGTGTGTGTTTGTCCATGTTTGGGTGTGTGTGCACGTGTGTTTGAGGTGGAGACATTTTTACTCTTTATTGTTTATATTGTTGCTATTGTGGTGTCCGGTGGCAACAAGAGGAGGATGCCCCCCCCCCCCTCCGAGTCTTGGTTCCTCTCAAGGTTTCTTCCTCATGCCCTCAGGGAGTATTCCATAGCCACTGTCGCCTTTGGCTCGCTCACTGGGGGCTTGAAGTCGGACATCTGTAAAGCTGCTTTGTGAAAGTGGCAGTTGTAAAAAGTGCTATATAAATACAGTTTACATAACTTGAATTATTAGGCCTTGTAGTATCTTTGTGACTCGTGGAATGGTGGGAATGTTTCAGGACACACATGACCAGAGCTCATGGGTGCTGGTAACTGATACTGAAGTACACACGACTCCCTTCAGAGCCAGGAATAATACTCAGGAATAATACTCAGGAAATACTCAAACCTCCATTTGATATTAGAGATAAATAACTCACAAACTATGACATTTGCATTTAAAATAGGCGTGATATGATTCGTCCTTATATTGTATGACTGGTCACTATGACAGAGGTGTACATTATATGACCTATTTAATGTGCGGATCATTTAGTACGGTGAAATAGATTTTAATAATTTTAAGATTTTAATAGACTGTCAGATGACAGATAAAATTTAAAAAAATGACGTGACAGCTCAAAGAATCCAGGCAAATGTGTTGCAGCTATGATATCAAATTAATCTTAAATGTTTTTAAATATGGATCACTGTTTTCTACCACTGATGTTATGGAATGTAGATAAGGAATGTGCACAAAGCCTTCAGGATATGTGCCTCTTCTCATAACAAAGACATCAAAAGCCACTCAGCCAAAGCTCAGTGTATCCTAACAAACGACACCTTGAAGTGGCAGTCTGTGACACGTCTGCTCCTGTATGGGTGAGTAAGAGTGTGATACTGGGACAGAAAATAGAATGTGCTTTTTTTCCCCACCTAAGCCCCGTTAGAGTGCTCCAGAGTTCCTGGGACACTGCAGTGCATCAGACTATTCCGGGCCGCTTTTGGTTTCTCAACAATCTATTTTTGGGACTCGAGGGAACTTGAGAATCTTTTGTTCTTGCTCCGTCCACTTCACACTGCCTCAGTATTTTTGTGCACCATTGAAATCCTGCTGCTCCTGCAGTAATGTGCAGCGGAGACACTTGCCGAGCGCCGTGGTTTTTAGGAGAGTCTTTCGTGCCTCACTCCCTCTGCGATGCCCAAACAGGGGTTTGAGTCAGAGCTTGAACCTGCTGTGTCTTGAGCTCACTGACATGCTTCAGCAGCACTGAGGATGAGGAGGCTGTATACAACCTGCTCAGCAGGCTGGTCTTGTACTGTTCTCTCATTAGAGGTTTGATTAGAACGAGGTGCTGTCACCTGATTTCACCAATATTGCATTGCAACAAATGAGGGATCAGATTTGATTAGACTTTGTAGAAATGGAGACGTAACAAAGGCAATGATGGCTAACCTGCCTTAAACCATTCATGCCTTTTAAGAGTCGTCCTGTGCAAATTCATGAAAATCTACACAGAACCTTCATTAAATCATTTCATGTTTCGATCGGCCAGACCTTTGCCCCGTGGCTACTGTATTGAACAGGCCTTGCAACTGATACGGTAATGACTCTCCCTGGGTTGTGGTGATTAGCCCAGGACTACTACAGCACTTTGTGTGTTTTACAGCGGCAACCACTTAGACGAAGAGGTCCGACATTCATCAAGCTTCACAAAGAACAACTACTGATCAGAGGTCAGTTCAGATAATTGTCCTCATTAGGATGTTAAAGCCAAGACGAGCCACTTGATCAGCAGTCTTACTTAAAAGTTTGATAGAAAAGCTGAAAATCAAGTTCACAGACGTCCAGGAAAGTTTTCTGGGAAAAAGAAAGTTACCCAGGAAATTCATCTGTAACCTGACCTTGAACTGCCTTGTCCTAGAAAAGGTTGATCTTAATCTTGTGTTAAATATTAAGGCATTTTTTGGAATTCAGACTGTGGTGCTCAGGATACGCTCAGCTTTTTAACACATTTTGTTTGTTTGCTGACCTGGCTTTTTGATAGAGAGTTCTGTCCAAGCTAAAAGAGATCTATTTGGATTATGATTGCTTTGCCCTTGAACAAAGCCTTGCATTAGTTTAAAGGGGGGGGGGGGGTTGACTTCGGTCAGCGTCAAAAAATGCCTATTGTCTTTCTATTGTAATAAAATGAAATTGGGTTGATGTGAATGTCCTGGAGCTCAGTGCTGATAAAGACTGACAACACAGGAAGAAAAAAGGTGCTGAAGCCGCATAGTCAGCTTGATCCTTGTAGTTCACACTGCTCTCTGGACCTTCAGAGTCGTCACCAAGAAAAACGACCAGTACTGGAAACACCATTCTTAGCTCACTAGCTCCGTCTCTGTCTCTGAGTGCCTGAGGTCAACTTTGGAATCAACACAGGCCAGACAAAGTTTGATCATTTCAAGTGTTAACAGGATATTCCCACAGTAATATACAGTCAGTATGATCAGAACATTTTACATTTCTGTTTTAATTCTTGTTACACTTCACCAAAATAAGATAAAAACAATTTATTTTAGATCTACTTGGTTGAAAACATTAACATATTTACTACTGCAAGAGCCTGTGTTTTCCCTGTTGTTATTCACACTGAGGAAGAATGTCTTCTTTATTGGGATTCCACCATTTGGCAGGAAAAGTCACTGCCTCATTTCTGATGAATTTCTGATGAATCAGTATCAGACTATTTCTCACCATCTGTAAAGCCTCCACTTAGAACTAAGTCAAGTCAGAAAATACTGCAGTATAGCCTCACCTTGCTACTGTTCTGTGCATTGGCCAAGTGTACCTGAAAATAAATATTTTTCTTCATTAACCTATTTTTTGCTGATGTTTACTACAAAGTTCCTGAGGTAACTGACAGCAATATTCTGCTATGTAGCAGTATTATCTTTCAGTTTTGGCCACTAAACAATCAAATTCTTAATAGTAGTTTTTGCATATATGAATATGCATTGATCAGTAAACATTGGATCAGTAAAATCTCACTGTAGCCTTTGAAATCTATCAAAGCTAATGTATTGTTATATCTATATTAAATCTTCTATTGTTTCAGACCAAAACTGCTTAAAGGCAGGTTATTTTATGTAATCTTCCAGGGGCCACTGTTGCCTAGGAAGCAGTAGAGGTTGAGTGGCTAGCAGAAACAGTTGCTCTCCGCAAGTGTGTCAGAAAGGTGAGCTTCCTCCTGACATCACTAACACTGTTGAGAACAGACAAATCCTGCTGTAGGAGCCTTCAGTATTAAAGGAAACACTGCATGCTAACAGGCTCCCATTAGCTTGCATTTGTTAAGAGCCATGTGTACAGACTACATAGCATCACGGTACTATACCCTTTAAGGGGAAATGGCCATTGGGGCTGTTTAGAAATAGTCAGTCGGTATCTCTAGCTGTTCTTTACTATCTCCTACCTTTAATTAATCAGACTCCATTTTAAACCATCCTGCTTTTTGCATGAAGGCCTTTTGGCTTCCCTGTAACCACATATTCTGTCAGATATTAGCAGCGGTAAAGACCAAGTCATTTGTCATGAATTGCGATAACAGATTTTTAGATAACTTCCCATGTAATGGAGCTGAAAAGATCTTTGCACACTTGATAAAAATCAGCACGCTGATCTGATTGCCTGAGACAACCAGCTGTAATTGAAAATGACAAAGAAGCAAATTGCATACTCTCATTAGTCAAGTCAGTTACTGCAATACAGTTATAACACAGTTACTGCAATACAGTTATAACACAGTCAGTTACTGCAATACAGTTTTAACAGTCAATTACTGCAATACAGTTATAACACAGTTACTGCAATACAGTTATAACATAGTCAGTTATGGCAATAAAGTTATAACAGTCAGTTACTGCAATACGGTTATAACAGTCAGTTACTGCAATACAGTTATAACATAGTCAGTTATCCCCAAGACTAAGAGGCTGCAGTATGGATAAGATTTGCTCAGCAGAGGGATTCATATGAGGTTGAATATCTTTAATTAATGCAGAGCTATAATTAGAGACCAGATCGTTCTGCCCTGTCGGGAGTGTGTGTGCTTTCTTCTGCACTCAGGCTGGGTGTGTTTTGCAGGTGTGAACAAGAAATAAAGCTGTGACACCTGTACTGTGATCAGGACCGTGACAACATCTGATATTTGTGTTAAAGGTACTTGTGAATTGATGGATTTTTAGTGTATGAAGTTCAAACTGATTCAAGTACTCAAAAAATGTTTTTCCAGTTAAATGTGGTTCAGGGATTGCTGGGTGTTGGCACTTGTTCCCTGTTTCACGATTCAATTTGCAAAATTCAGAATTGTTTTGGAACTGATTATATTACAGTTTAAGGACCAATGCTAACTGCAATAATATTTTGTATAAAAGAGACTTTCTTCAGATAAACAATGCACATAGAACATCAATTTACGACAGGGTAGGTTAGTTAAACACTGAAGACTGGGGCCAAATCATTACCCTTAATTACATTTGATTAATTCATACAAATCGATATTGATACATCAGTGTAACTGTGCCCTCTTTGACTAAGAAATTACAAGGGGGTTTAATTTTTGTATTTCAGAATATTTCAGAACCTCACAGGCATCACATGGTCAATCCAAAAGTAAATAAATAAATCATGATAATTAGCGAATCAGTATTTTTTACCAAGCTGTACTAGGGACGTTTAGTAGACTTTTACATGTGAGCTATCACAGGCCAAAACACAGCTCTTAATTGAACGATGACCGCAGTTCTTTCACAGGCTGAAACATGCCGGGATCAGTGCTCCTTCCATGTTCCTCATGGAGGAACATGCCCCTTCTCGCAGGTCTCACATGGACCCAGTACAGTTTTGATGAGTAAACTTCTAGAAGCTTACTCATGGCTCTGTAATGACTCATGGCTCTGTACTTACTCACTTACTTACTCACGGCTCTGTAATGACTCATGGCTCTGTACTTACTCACTTTCTTACTCACGGCTCTGTAATGACTCCGAGGTCTTTTAGGTGCAGACCTGCAGTGCAATTTGGATTGATACTACTAGGAGGGAAAATACTTGTGGCCTGAGAGCTTCTCCAAATAACATTAAATTAGAAGAATTCAAGAGCATCTGCTTGACTATAGTGGAGTGACAATTTTAATAGATTTTACTGTTTGAAATGCATAGGTTGAACAAGACTGGGAGTGGAAAGCTCCAAATTCATCTATTTGTGAGTTTCCAACCAGTAACATACAGGAGTCTGTCAGCATTTCCCTGGTCCTTTTATAACACAGTATTTCTGTGCCTTGCACTATTTAACATTATTTCTTTACAGTACGTTATTAACTGTAGGAAGCATGATATGCCAGCTTGATATGACTTCAATTTAGTGAGTCTGTCACTTGAAAGACAAAACCAACCAAGAATTCTAGATTATATATATGTATGAGTCTGTGTGTATATTTGCATGTGAGGATTGAACCTCTTAACCCTAACCTCTTTAAAAGTTGCTTTGAACCTTCAAAAGCCACTTCAAATACTTATCAGGAATGTGAAGACATGAGGACAGTTGGTCCTGCGTTAGCCGTCCCAGCGATGCCTTTCCCGTCTTACCTTCTTCTGCTGTTTGGCTTTACTTCCACAAGCTTCATCGTCTTCTTTCACTTTGTCTTTGGTGTTGGATTGGCCACAAGGACACATGTTGCTAGGGAACAGCCATTCAGTGACTTTTTTTTTTCTCTTTTTTTTATGTTTTGGTGTCAATCCCGTCACCCGTCATCGGTGACAGCAAATGCTAGTCCTCGCTATGCCTCGGCACAGCGCGCTCCAGCAGACCTTGAAGGAGGCAACGTAGGGCAGCGTTCCCTTCGTAAACAAGGCAGGGCTTGTAGCAAAGGCTCAGCTCCGAAACGCAGACTGACTGACAACACGCACTGTTTATCGACACCAAACTCACAATCCGTCACCCAGTCACCAGCTGCAGGGCCGCAGGGGAGCATCTGTGTGCTGGTTCAGTGGAGTCATAAAACTGCACACTGGTTTCTCCAAAGCACTGCAACATGAGTATTTCACTTTTGGGCACCTTATCTACAAAATATTATATATTGAAGTATATAAGGTTATGAATCCAAGCTCTTCTTAGAATTTTCATGTTTTAGAGCTCAGCAGAGAGAGCAAACCCAGCAGGAAAATTATGAGTGTGTGTGTATGTGTATGTGTGTGTGGCGTGTGGGCATATGTGTGTGGGTTTGTGTGCATGTGTGTGTGTCTGTGTTTGGTGTGTGTGTTTGTGGTGTGTGTGTGCGTGTTTGGTGTGTGTGTTTGTGGTGTGTGTGTGCGTTTGGTGTGTGTGTGTGTGTGTGCGTGTTTGGTGTGTGTGTGGTGTGTGTGTGCGTGTTTGGTGTGTGTGTTTGTGGTGTGTGTGTGCGTGTTTGGTGTGTGTGTGTTTGGTGTGTGTGTGTGCGTGTTTGTGGTGTGTGTGTACGTGCCTCACATGCCGGTAGTGCTGCTGTTTAGGAGATGGCTTAGGTCAGCAGTTTCTGTGCCTGAACATGTGTGCATGTCCACTCAGCCGTAGCATATATGCAAGTCCAGATGCATTTCCATATGCTCCAGGTTACCGTTCTCTGTGCCCTACGTGGACATTGACCTCTGTGAGCACGGATATCCGGTGCCACAGCCCTGCGCATACACCCGTTAACCTGTCCCACCTGCCCTGTACCACCATACCCACTGCTGGTACCCCATGTCACAGTAGGAGATGTTCCACTACCCCCCCACCTGCTCTACATGCTGGAGGATGTCCTAAAGACGCTCAGGTGTTGTGGGGGAGGAGCAGAAAAGCAAACACACAACACATTATTCTCTTTAATAACAGTAAAAATTGAATCGAGACTTTACTGTTCTATGCACTGCTGGTGAGCATGTTTCATTTTGAGCTGATTGATTTTGGATCGCATTCGCATGATGTTCAGAGAAAGGACCAAGCTGGGGTCAAAGGGTTCTTCCTGAAGTACTTTATCAGTGTTATTTCTTATTGATTTCCTGATACAAAAAGCCCCTAACATTCTCCATGCTGCCTTCTACATGAATGTAGTGCTTTGGTTTTTTGCCTTGTGTCTTGCTTCTAAGAACATCATTATTACAGCTTTAGTAAGCACAGTTTAAGCTGAATTTAACTCAGCAGTACAGCCACTGAACACTTTTCCCTGGTCCTGTAGCAGAAGGAGCTCAGTCTTTTGTTTTCGCCGGCAGAAGCTAAATGGGTCGAGAGTTATTTTGGGATCTGTTGCTAGAATTACCTATGGGAATATGCCTGTGATAGATGCTACAGGCCAGTTTTATATCAGCTAGAGTTTATATGCACATCTTTATTCCTGTGTGTGTTGCGAATGTATTTATTAAAGGCTGGATGGTGTCTAATGGCCAAATGTGTGTGCACGTGCGTGTGCGTGTGTGTGTGTGTGTGTGTGCACAGCACTGCAGGTTTTATATAATTTACATGACTTTATATCTCATACTCAACATTAAAGGCAACACTAAAGCATTTTGGCAACTATTTGGTGATTAATACTTAATTGGGTTTAATATTAGTAAGATAATCTGATCTTAATAAACCTTTGTGGACTGTTAAACAAACTTGCAATAATGAAACATAGTAGGCTTTTAATTTGCTTATTGATTAGGATAGTGGCAAAACCTTTTCCCTGGAAGCCTGAAAGTCCGGCAAATTCGAAATTACACTTCTGGAAGTGTAGACGAATTCGAGCATGACTCAGATCCCCAGAATTCCCATTTTGCCACTGGCCCTGCATCCTGTGTCACTGCTCAAAGGACAACATGCGAGTCTCGTGCTGAGAGAACATCTCAGTTGCCCTGTGGATCATCACACTGACCAGGGTCAAACTGTGAGCAAAACAAGCACGGCCAGAGGGATGGGGAGTCCCACCCAGCCAAGGTAGCACCCACCTGCTCCATCTTCCTGCTGCAGTTTCCACTCTAGAACCCAGGGGCTGTTGGGCATTATGGATGTAACGTTCCAGCCAATGTTATGGAATCAGAATATCCTCTGGGAGCTTGGTGGTTCCGATTGCTCTGTGTCGAGCTCAGTGAACTAGAAGCCGAGGGGAGCCGCCACACACGTCTGAGGTGGAATGAACATGGAGACGTGAGCTCTCCCCTCCACCTTATTACAGTCAAGCGTATCTGTTTAGTTCTTAGGCAGCACTGCACTACAGCTGCTGGAAATGGTGTGTGTGTGTGTGTGTGTGTGAGATTTATTTTTTTTTATTTATAATTATCTTTATATTCATTACTCCAAACATAACGTACTACTTTCCATAAAAATTACAATAATTACAATTACAATGATTAAGGATTGAAGTAAACATTAGAGCACTTTTTCTCCAATACATAATGTGATCAATGCACAGAGGTATTAATTGTACACAGTGCTTACCCAGTTTATACAGAGCACACACAGACCTTAGTGTGCACAGAACATGCGAGACAGAGCACTTCCAGCCTGTTCCCTAAAACGGCCCTTACTGATGGACAGATCGCAGTGTAGTGGCAGTCAGGATTTTGGATCACTGATCGCTGCTCACTGATAAACGACGTGTTTTCCAGTGCATAGGTGTCGGCTTCTATGCAGCTATGCACCACTTCTAGTGACGCTCACACCAGTAATGTCTGCTGGTGACAGAGAACTGCAGAGGAACTACACTTTCTACATCGCCCAGAGTCCCATTTTGGATGAAAATGTTCTGTTCATAAATTTTTATTCATTTTTATTTCAAGGAAATGATCTTCCCCCACTACCTACTTAAAAACACACATCAGATAACCTGGCAGCTCTTAGCTACTTGGTCCCTGTGTTCATTGGTTCATGCTCTCCACAGTTGTGGTCTGTGGACCTTTATTATGAAGATTAGATTTTACTGGCTAGTGTTCTAAATCTCGGATCATGGTCTGAGCCATCTCCCATGTTTCTCACTCACTTGGGAAACACACTGTTAACTCTCAGTTTAGAAGAGGTGCTGCTATAATGCTTTCTCTTCCCCTCCCACTGCCAGTGAGCTCGCATGGGAGTCTACAGCTCGGTGAGAGATTTAATGAAAAAAGGCGGGTCGCGATTAGATTAGTTAACCCTGCCAGACGGACGCCTGCTTGCTGGCTCATGTAAACACGTACTCACACACATACACGGTGGCTAAATTCAGATAAAGGGACCTGGTGGATGTTGTCCTGAATTGGCTGGGTTGGTGGGATTATTCTTCTGTAGGTCTTTTTTTTCATGGGAGGCCATATTCAAAGTATGGGCAAAACCATTGTAGCCTGTTGATCATAAAAGGAAATGTTCCAGGTCATTTTTTTATTAGGTCCAATGAGATTTCATTCAGTCATTCTACATTCCATTGATGGTTCTCCTTTATGAGGGAAAATGATGCCTTCATACATTTTCTTCATCATGGTGATGAAGCCAAATATCTGTCCAGTTTGAGCCTCTCCCTGCTGAGACAACCAAACATCTGCTGGGCTTCATACAGGCTTCCTCGTGGTCGCTGGAGTTAAGATGGCAGCAGCACAGGCTCTGGGCACAGTGGGTAACCGGGGCAGCCGGGGAGTGTGGATAGCGTGTGGCTGGCGGGGCTTCTGTAAGTGAAGCATCTTGCTGCAGCACCACGGCCTTGGGGGCAGCTGATTGATAGGTCTGAGCACATGGGTCCTGCTCTCCTTACTGAAGCAAGTCAAGAGGAAGGTGTATCTTACACCTGCTGAGCTCTGACTCAATGGGTGTTTAGGAACTGATTTTCCGAAGTTCAGTATTAGATTTTGGCTCCAGAAATAAAATCTTGACACCACACACCACCACCTTCCCCCCATCCTCCCCAGCATTTACCAGACACACTCACACACTAACACACACACACTACACACACACACATTAAACCTCACATCAAACGGTCCAGTGCTGATTGATCCACGGCCATCAGAGCGCTGGTTTTATTGCTAATTACTCAGCCTTCCCCCTCAGCTGCTAAAGCACAAGATTAGCGCGCTAAAACACAAGAGGTGTGCAAACACTCAGAAAGGTTTATATGCCTTCGGCTCATAAAAACGTGCTCTGGTGTTTGTGTGTGCGTGAATGTGCTGTTCCTTAATTGGAGCTTGGACAGAGCAGCTACAGCACCAGGGCTCAGTTATCAACCGCAGAGTGCTTGGTTCCCCTTTAGCGTTAGCCATTGGAGATTAGCATAGTCATGTGTGGGAAAAAAAAGTAAAGAGATTGCTTGGTAGCTGCAGCCTGATAAGCGTGTCCATAATCGCTCTATTGCTCTTCAGTACCGGTGTTACAGTACCAGTACAAAGGGGTGGAAGATGAGGTTTGAAAAGACAAACTTCAAACAGTGGATAAGGAATTTCCTCTGGCGGGAATGTTCGCATACTTAGCCAAGGTTAGTGTTTCGTTCCACGGTGCCCTCCAGGTCCATTAATGCTTATGTCAACAGGCCCGTTCAGGATCCATTTCACGACTGCCGGCTTTAGTCTTTACGGCTGCTTAGAAGTGTCAGCAGGCATTAGTTCGCACTCAGCGAAACACCTCCACCCCCGTATAATGAATTCTGCTGTTTAGATGACTGATGCTCCACTGAATTCCGAGGAGAGAGATCTGAAGCGGGTCTGCAAAATTGTACTTTGTGGTCCAAAACTCTATGGCGTCTATTACTCGACCAGCTTGAAGGGATTTTGTTTCGCTGTGTTTGTGCGCGATGAGAGTTCCCAGTGTAGAGAGATGAGTTTACCAAATTAATAAACTGCATCCACAAAGGTGAAACCTCCCTGGAAAGTGTGGTAATCTCCTTAGCTAATGCTCTTTTTGCAGTAGTGCTTAACTATTCACAGAAAACTGCTCATGTAGATTCACTGATGAGACCTTCTGCCGTTTTCCAGCAGTGTGAGTCTAGTTTCTTTCTGATGCTCCATCTTTAATGGCATGTGCGAGTGTGTGAGCGTCACTCAAGCGTGTGTGTTACCTCGCTCTGTGCAGGTGGTGCACGTGGTTATTTTTAGGTGCCGCTGAGCCTGTAAAATCTACAGTAGTCTGTATGAGCAGTGAGGGCTGCTGTCGATGACATCACACCCACGCGTACCTCTCCTCCCTACTGTCCTATCGATCGCCCACTGCCCCTGGGGTGGTGAGGAGTGGGGTGAGGGGTGGTTGCTTTGCCAGCTGGACAGCAGCCCCCCTCCTGAATCAAAGCGCTGGCAGGTGGTCATTTGTGTGTCTGGCCCCCACCCCTTGGCCTCAGTCTAACATTACAGATCAATGTGCTATCAGAGGGTTGGATGGCCAAACGGTTCTCCAGTCACTCTCAGCCATGCACAGCAAGCTCCAGCCAGAGCCCATCTTGCTGATCCAACAGCTACTGAAATCTCAAATAAGGAACTTACTCAGGGTTTCTGATGCTGGCTACAGCAGGGTACGAGTGGACGAGCACTATTTATCAGCTGTCAGACGAGAGGGAACGTGTTACCTTACAAAGACAACTGAGGTCACATATGTGATTCTTCTCCATGATAGCTAATCACCTGTCTTTTGTGATGGTTAATGGGCAAAAGAGGTTGAACAAAGAGCATTAGGGATCCTCTTTTAAACAAAGGCGAATGTGAAAACGACACGTGTTCTGAAACTGAAAGCCTAGCAAACCTTTCCTCATGTCATAAACAGTGTTTGATGTGAGCCCACAGCCTCCACTCTCCACACGTTTGGGAGATCTTGACAAATGCTCAGCGTTGCAGAATGACTATCCCACTTGACAAATAATCCGTCTCCTACCATTTTCATCTTGCACGGAGCCAAACGCCTTTAACTAAGCCATCTACCAGGATGAATTTGTCATCCTCACTAATTTGCTTATATCAGATCAGCACAACCCACTTCTTCTTTTTTACAACCTGCATTTTTTATTAGTGGGTAGGGCTAACGCTTTTGATACTAACTGCTAACTGCCTTATAACATGAAATACCAATCCTTCCAATTGTCATGGAATGAATGCAAATTAAGAATATGATCATAAATATGAAGGTCTCTCTGTTGACTGTTGGCATTTTTACACTGAACGGGCACCTTGGCCCCACTTTTGACTTATATTTTCCAGCTAGTGCTATACTCTCCCTAGATAAACTGATCTCTTCAGTCCCAGCTCTTGTTGGTGGTACCTGTGGATTCTGTACCTGTGTAAGCTAGTTCACTGCTGGTGACATAATACTGTGATTGAAATGACGCCTTGGTGCGGAAACAGGACACGGAATGACACATTGTCACAGGTGCATGGATGCCGAGGATATAATTGCCCAGCGGGGATAGACTACCGGAGACAGGCATGTCACATTGACTCCATGCCCTATAATGACTGCCCCAACACCAGCTCCATCATAGCGATGAAAGTTAAAATGCAGAGCTATGGCCAGCGAATTCTGGTTCTGAACCAAGACTCTCAGGTTTAAGCAGAGGGAGCTGTGTCGAAGTGGTTCGGCTTCCTCTCTGGTACTTGCAGCCGTGGAGCATGCTGGGCGTGACTCGGCTCTGCGAGTTTGGCAGTCTGCCGCTCGGCGTGAGATGGCAGCAGGGGTTCATCATGAGCTCCTCCATCCCAGCACCAGCACTGTTACATGTGCTTACGGCTGTGCGCCATACAGGGCTGAATTGTGATTGATGTTTTGTTTCCTCTCTTTTCCTGCCTGTGTCTCTGTGCTTATATCTGTAATCTACTGGGGTGTGTGTGTATGTGTGTGAGATCGATTTGATGGCTGATTCAGACGTAATGTTTCGTTCTATACAGAGATGGAATCTGATACTGGTATTGACATTTTGTCCAATTGTGCTTGACCAGCTACTTGCAGATGTTTCTCTTGAACAGAAATATTGATGCTCTGTCTACTAAACACATCACCTTTTCACAAGGCATTGGTCAAAAAAAGGTTTGGCTGTTACGTCAAACACGCTTTCACTGTTCAGCTACCAAACCACATTAACATTCTCCAAAATTCTGTCATTTATTCACATCATTATGTCAGCCCACAATACGCTAGCGCTAACGCTAACTTCGAGCGGCAGGCCCCAGGTATTCATACCACCGATGCCACAAAGAGGAAACGCAGAACGGAGGGATGCCTGCCCTCAACATGCAAAAATTTTGAATAGTGACTGAATGTGAAGGAATCGTGATGGAAAACCTCTGCTAGCATTTTGTTTCATTGTTAGCCACAGCAGGTGCCCTTTGAAACTTAAGTAGCAAATTAAACATGTAAACAGCAATTAAACATGTGCTTTTTTATTTAAATGAGGATAAACAAGAATGAATGTCTTCATTTGCATTCTGAAGCTTGTAAAGAGATGGAAGAAGCAGGAAGGTGCACAGCTGGACTTCTATAAACACAGAACGTGTTAATTGAACATGGGTGTTTTTCCTGTGTGATGACAGATAGCTCACCTTTATATTGCACTAGCATTTACTTGAAATGCAAACTGGTCTTCTGGCTCAAAGCCAGACAGGCGATTTATTGGAGACAAACAGAATATATGTGCTGCCATTTTCAGTAACAATATCCTTTGAATGTCAGTACCTCAGGGCCTGTGGACTGGTGCTGGTGGTGGTGGGGGATGGGGAGGGGGTAGAGAGAGATAAGAAAGAAAAGAGAAGTCAAATGGACCCCATGACTCCTACCCACTCTCACCCCTCTGCCAGTGGTTTACCCTGAAACACTGACTGCCCCTATTTCTACCACACACATACACACACACTGCCTTGAACTCTGACTGCCTCCCTCTCGAGATGACACACTCTCTTTCCTCGAACCGCGTCTGCCCTGTAACTGTCACATGCGTGACAGTTCAGCAGCAGGCTTCCTGACATGGATGACCAATGGAAGCCCCTGAGGCTCAGGAGAAAATCTATCCACACACACACGGACACACACAGCCATCAGAGGTTTTGTTCAAATTCTCCCTGTTCCCAGCTTTATTCACTCATCATAATTATTAATTATAATAAATCGTTGATCATTATTATTCAGGAGCTCATGCAACAATGTCAGTAAAAGAAAGCATGTCAGTAAGTTAGTAAAACCACTTGTTCTAGCAAGACTGCAGAGAAACTAATTCTGTAGAGTCAGTCGAGATATGCGGATGTTCTTTAGGTACTTGGTGATGTCACTGACGCTGTAAGAAGAGGATTCGCCAGTCCATGTTTAAGAAGGAAACCCAAATAAAAGCACGGAAGCTAATACCTGTTATCTTTATGTATACTTTTGAATTCAGCACCTGCATTAAAATGCTTTAATCACTGCCAAAATGACAAGCAACAGAATAATAGCAGCAACGATGAACGTGTATAATATAATTATGGAGCTAGTGCTACAATTTTCACGCATTTCATCAGACATGTTACATTTAATGGTACTTATTAAGCACTTAACTAGCTGCATAGCTCACCAAGTAGCTTGACATGCTAAACTGATCAGCCTCCCTTAATGGCTTGGGCCTCAAACAACTTCCCAACTACAGCGAGGTTTGTGATTCCAACATGTTTTTGTGAAATGTCAGTTTTTGTTAATGTAAGTGTTTATTTTGTTTAAAAGAAAAAAAACAAAAGAAGGAGAACTGATGCAGGTCAAAAATGCATAACATTGCATGGGGTGTTCTCATTTGAGTGATTGCCATAGCAACATAAAATGCGATGAACTCTTTCATTCAGAGCTGTCCAGTTACGGCACATATCTGATAGATTTTTTAAACCATTATTTTCATGCATTTCGTGAAATTTCATGGATCGAATATTTTGCCGGAAAAGGTGATTAGAGTATACGTGACACGACTTTCAAGGCCGTGAATTAGTTAGGACCCTAAATACATGTACGGTGTTTCAGGTAAAATCGCAACATTACGTTCTTGGTGACAGTGGATGCATTTGGCCACGTTATTTCACGGGGTGTTGTTTCGTCTTCAAAATATAATAATAGGTTTTTCATTCAAGACCTCCTTGTTGTGGGGTCCTGTTTTTCTAGGTAGAATAACAGATGGAGCAGTTGTTTCTTCATAGGGTATGCATTGACGTCGCTTATTTCCGAATACGCCCTCTCAGTCGCTATGGGAACTGTTACACGCCGCTTCGGCACGTTGCTGTGCGTCCGCCATGTTGGTCCGTACAAGACTGGCCTGTAAACATATACAAGTAAACGTGGGAGTTGCCGTTTCTGGATATAACGTCTATGTTCTGTCGCGCTGAGCGGTAAAACATTCTGCAACATAGCTGCGTTTATTAGGGAAATATTGTGAGGACAGCGGTTTATTAGAGGTAACTGGTTTACATTAAATGCTGTTTGACCTGACAGTGATCCATCCAGATTACCAAAGAAACTGGTTCATGGATGGGTTTCCTGACATGTAGCGTTTTGACGCCCGAGAAATAACGTTACGCTAGCAAAATTTGACCCAATAGATATTCTGGTTGTGTATGTGGACAGGTTTGTAAAATTTCCATAATTTAGATGTGTTTCTGTGCCATTCAAGATTTGTGTGTGTGTGTTTGTAGCAGCTACAAAGTGCAGTGAAATGCTCTGAAGACTGTGCGCGAGGTAGATAAGAATAAGCAGAATACTAGTACATTCACACTAAATGATAACGCTGCCACTCAGTCTTACCCGGTGGGTATGATCACAGGGATCCAACTGTGATGTCACATGCATACCCTTTATACCAGAGGTATTCAAATCACAGTACTCAATCCTGCAGATTTTCCACTCTCCTTTAATCGAGGAGTCAGGTGTGATGACAACCAGTTACATAAATCATTTAATTAACTACAAAGGATTACAAAATCCACGAGCGGATTTGGATCCGACGTCCAGATTTGAATAACCCTGCTGTATATGTATTAAGACCTTTTCCCTCCCTGTCCACTAGGCACTCCCAGTAGATTTGCTCCCACTGGGACACAGAATCACATAAAAGCTAAAGTAAGAACCCATCTGAAATGAAATGATCCATGATTGAATACTCTGGTTCTCTACCTCTTTATGTCCCATTATCTTCTTGTTTCTCTCTTAGCCTGTATCTCTGTTAGTCTCTTTCACCATGTCTCCTTTACTTGTTTTCTCATTTTCTCTTTCTCTGCATTACTCTTCTTGTGCTTTCCTTCCTGTCTTTGTTTTTTATTGTCTTTCTCTACCTCTTTGTTTCTGTCTGTCTCTCTCTACCCCCCACCCCCCCAGCTCTCTCTGTCCTCAGTAGGTAATTCAGGTCAGTTCTGTTTCTTCAGCTCCACAGAGCTCCAGTTGGCCCTGTGTAATCAATCACACACTAACCATCTATCTCTGAAGGCCTGCTGAAGCAAATAGCATGCTACACAGAGAGAGAGAGAGAGAGAGAGAGACAGAGACAGTTACAGAGAGTGTGAGTGAGAGAGAGTGAGAGTATTTATCCAACAGAGTGTGATAGTGTGAGAGCATGTATGTGAAACAGAAAGGGATGTTGAGAGAGTGTGTATGTTAGAGAGGGATTGTGTGTGTGTGTGTGAGAGAGAGAGAAAGAGAGAGAGAGATGAGACAAATACTCACGCGGTCACGACAGTGAACACACACAACTCTCAGTCATTGCCATTGTGCAACTCTAGAGGGACCAAGTTTAGATGTGTAAAGACTGATTTGTTTTTTTTGTTTTGCATTATATTATGTTGGAGGTCGCTGAAAGACCTTGTGTTGTGTCGACCAGTAAACTGGGATGTGTTGCAAGGACAAAAAAGGTTTGATGGAAAGATCTCACATGAATGTTGTTGCTGGTAAGAGTTGAGCAAGCAGAAACCCTGGGAGATGTTTTTTTAAGAGTTTTGTCACCTAATGTGGCCCAAGAAGTTTTTAACTAGTAGTCATATGTAGTCTATAAAGGGTCCATGAAGGGTCTGTGGCCCGTTGAATTTCAAATACTTATCCGATATAACCAAATAGCTAATTAGCTTGTGAATTGGTGTGCTAGCTGGCAAGTTGCATACAATTTGAGCTGGATTAGAAACGTTTGTAGTTTTGTATCTAAGCAAGAACAGTTCAAATTAATTTTACTAATGTCATATCATACTTTACACTGGTGGATCAAAAACAGACATTGTTAAAAAACACCGTAAAGGTTTTTGTGATTTTACAGGCATATTAATTCAGTAAAGTTCATATTAGAAATATGATGATTTAAAAGTTGATTTGCTTTCATGTACATGTCTAGGTACTGTCTAGGGTTTACCCAACCTTTTTAACCACAGCACTGATTGTAGCTAATTATGTTCTGGAGACAGTATGAAGTGATTTGCACACTGCGATACAAAAATACCATAGCAGTGCCTCTGGCACAGCCTGTATACTAAAAAATTATATGCAGGCTGACATCCATTTTTTTGTGGGGATTAAAAATAAGTAAAAGCAAATAATTTCTTTGAATTTACGTAGCACTGGAAGTTCAGACAGAGGCAACACTGGACGGAGAAAAAAAATTTGTGTGGACTTGTGAATAAAGAGTGTCCATCTCCTTCCACAGACCTGCCTGGAACTTGAACGTTATCTGCAGACAGAACCCAAGCGGCTCTCCGACCTCTTTGAAGACAACCTCAACTGCCTGCTCTCACCCAGCTTCATGAAAGCAGACAGTGAAGACGACACACTGGATCGTCTTCTGCCCAACCTCACTGACCCCCCGAGCCCTCCTCCACCCCTTCTCAGCCCCCCCAGGGAACCCCTGAGCTCGTCCTCCACACCCTTAACTGCCCCGGACTTCCCCACTGTGGTCAACGCTGCCCAGCTGAACGCCGTCACCTCCCTGACTCCACCCTCCTCACCGGAACTGGGCCGGCACTTGGTCAAGGCCACACACACCCTGTGTGCTTCTCCCGACGGGACACTCACACTAAAGCTGGTGGCCCGTAAAGTTGCTGTGGCTCGGCCTGTCTCTCCCGAGCACACAGGCAGGCACGGGGGCGGGCACAGCGACGGTGAGCAAGCAAGCTCAGCGGTGGGCGGAGACTCTGTGGAGAACAAGAAGAGGGTCCATCGCTGCCAGTTCAATGGCTGCCGCAAAGTTTACACTAAAAGCTCTCATCTGAAAGCACACCAAAGAACACACACAGGTATGTAGTTCAGGGAAAAAGAAAGGAGGTGAAGGGACCCATTATCATGTTCTGGGTCTGATATGATACTGTTCAGATCATAAATTCAAATTATTGTTAACATTTTGTTATGTTAGAAACTGAGGATTGACCCATGAGTGTTATGATTTTAACATACAGTTTGCACGATTGCTATTCGAAAGATTCACGAAAGATTCTGCTTTCCAGTTATATTAGCTTGGTAGCTCCAGTGTAAAACTAAAGAAGCAACATTTGGACAACTAAACTAAATTTGGGGAAAGACTTTTAGTTTGTATTTTTTTTTTATTTTTTGTCAGATTTTTTTCAAGGTCATACTTTGGCATGTACAGTTAAACTTTAACATATTTTAAGTAATCTAATCAAGTAGAATTATCTTATTTTAATGACAGATCATTTTAATACCTTCAGACCTTTTTTGATTAGTTCTTAACAGAACTAATATTAAAGTGTGATATTAAAGAAATTATTGTTAATGGGAAATTATTGTTAATGGGAAAGATCATTTAACTTGATAATAAGTTAGCCATATAACTTTGTTAAAAACTGCCTTTACGCATTTACAACTGATAATCATATTAACCACACCCCCAATCATAAATAAAAACTGCTATATTATTAACACCTCAGCTCTTGCATCACCATGGCGATATGCCTTGCCCCTCCCGCAGCAAATGTTTCCTCAAGGTTGTGGCAGCACTCTGTCAGAACCTTCCGGTACAGGCCGTAACTCTCACGCGCGTTCAATCTCGATGCAGGAGCTCTCGGCCTGCAGTCAGAGTTCCACCCGCCATGTGAATAAGTGCTCTGTGATGGATGGGCAGGTGGAATGAGATGTGCGGGTTTGTGTGTTTCTGTGTGTCTCTATAACTCTATTTAGCAGACCACAGTAAGTCCTTGCTTCTCCAAACACCTGAACGGTGCCATGAACTAACACAGGAACAATCATACTGTATGCTAGAGTTTCACCACCAGTACTTTAAAGATGTACACTAGTCACAAACCCTATGAGGGTGGAGGCCATTTTGAGGAGGAGGGGGAGGGGCAGTGTGGGGAGTTGGGGGGGATACAGTGCAGGGTATAGAGGGGTGGGGGACAGGTAAGACATTTCTACTCAGTTTCTGGCTCTCAAGCACATTCTAACAAATCCTGCCTTGAGAGAAACAGGGAGCTTTGATGGAAAAGTGTAGAACATCGCTTTTGCTTAATTCGGACAGGAGGCTCTGAAGTGATCACCACTATGCCTGCCTTCGGTTTAACTGGGAAAATGTAATTAACTCTAGCTCAGGCACCCGTAAGGCTGTTGAGTGTGTATGTGTGTGTGCGCGTGCATGTGTGAGTTTGAGTAAGGGAAGTGTTGGGCGGTCTGTTGCCAAGCAACCTGCACATCTTCGCTTAACAGTAGACTGTAATTGGGAGTACAGTTGCTTGTTCTTGGCATGGATGTCACCTTACACTGCTAGCCTCGTTCATACACCACTGTCCTCACAAACACGCTCTCTCTCTCTCTCTCTCTCTCTCTCTCTCTCTCTCACACACACACACACACTATGCACCACTCTGGTTGCCAGGCAACTGCATCCTCCCTTGGCAGAACAAACCATAATTGGCTGATTCTAGATTCAACCGGCTGCACTGCCGCCACCCATCTTACGCTCCCGCCTGGCGCCTGGTTGCTAGGTGACTGAGTCCAGCATCCATGCCTCTCTGACTTATAATTGCTTGGTGTTGTGATCGTGGTGGGCGCAGGTTAAACCTGCTTGTGTGTGTGTCTGTGTGTGTCTGCAAGTGCATTTAGGGTTTGCAAAAAAGTGCATTCTGACAGAAAACTAATGCAATGAAATTGAATAGAATCAAATATCATTTCAAAAACAAACTTTATAATGCAGGCTTAATACCAAATGCTAAATATGATGATTTACTTTTAAAAGTGTTTTGTAGTCATTTTTTGCTATAGTTGAGGTTTCTGGATGCAGTCAAATAAATATAAAGATGGGCACACATACAGATTTTCACATCTATGTCATTCAGTGCTTTGAGGTGCCTTACACAAAACATTACAACAATACTTTAACCATTATGTCGAAAGAAGTTATTTAAATGGCACAGAGGTTGTGTAGTGTGTGCTATTCACAGGGTAACTTGCCTGAATTCTGTACATTGTCCCTAGATGTCTGAGAGCTGTGTGTTCTAATTTGCCTTCGTAACTTGTGTTTTAGTTCAAGGAACCTCATAGATAATTGTCACTGTGGTCTCTGTTTTGGGGGCCTTTGCCTCTGGGGTTTCTAGATATCCGAAAGTAGACCCACCCATTCAGGCCAATCCAGTGCACAAAGAACTGGAGGGTGAGGTCACTTCCTGGACCACCCAGTGCTGGTGAAGGACCATGAGCTGGGTCCCAAACAGTAGGGAAGCTCATGACAGGGGCCTGAGATATGTACATTGGTGAAGTCCAAGACCCAGCTAAATAGGGGTAGAGGCCAGTGTGGGCAGCAGGACAGCAGAGTTCCTTGTATGTAACCCTCAGCATTGTAGGATGCAGAGGCAGGATTGAAGGGACTGGAGTGGCGACAGCTGTTGACTGATGAGGATAAAACTACATGCTGTTTGCTGGTTACCATTTGGGGAAGTGGAAGTTCCAACATCAAAGCGCCATACTCTCCCAGAGATGGTGGACCAAGCTAAGATCCTCTTGGACGTCCAGATACAGACCAACAAAATGGTAATGGCTGACCAACCGGACATAATAGTGGTAGATATACAGTATAAGTGGGCCACAGTGATGTGGTGTGATAGCAACATCAGATACATGTTCAATGAGAAGCTCGAGAAATACCAAGGGCTGAAGGAAGAGTTAGAAGAAATGTGGAAAGCCAACAGTTCCCGTAGTAGTCCGAGCACTAGGGGCTGTGACAAACTGGGGAAGTGGCTCCAGCAGATCGCAAGGACAACATCAGAGGTCTCTGTCCAGAAGTGTGCAGTCCTGGGGACAGCTAAGATACTACGCAGGACCCTCAAGCTCCCAGGACCCGAAGGAAAAAGACTGCCCTGGAGGGCAAGAGGAGAATTTTATATACTTGTACTTATAAATGTTTCCAATATCATGTTTTAAATTAGCCCAGGGATCATCGTGTAATGGCTTAGACTCCAGGAAGGGCTCAGTGTACAGTGTATCTCCAGGCCTTCATTAATAGTTGTGTTCAATTTGAGCTGATTTCATCCTAGAGGAGCACAGTGTCACGCACCCCGTTCATCAGGAGTAAGTGTTGAGCTGTGCGAGTGGCAGCTTTAATGGTGCCAGTGTTTTGGGATGGAGGCAGCCTTGTTGTGAAGATTTGTGGATGTGGCTAACGGTGAGAACAGAGGCAGCAGGCTGACAGTAAATATGAAGTTCCTCCCCATTAAGCATCATTACTGTGTTAATGATCACCTCTACGGCACGTCCAAATAAACTGTGCCCCGCCCCTTTTATACATTGCACTAAGCAAATAAACAAGCTACCACACACACACACACACTTGTGGACCATGTATGTGGACCCAGCATTTATACTAGGCTCTTATTCTCAATGAATGGAAATGTGCTAGATTCGAATCCAAAAGCACCCCCAGTTCTGCTGAACCACTGGGGACTGCTCGCTATACGAGTTCATTTGGTGTGACAGCTGTGTTGCCTAATGACAATCATGTATTTCATAAACTCCAATTGTGTGGATGCACGCTCACGCTGGCTTACCGACTCGAACATCATGAATGAATTAGAGTGCTACCTGCTGCTGAACTCCCTTGAGTGTGGATGTATGTGTTAATATAGCGAGCATTTGTGTGTGTGTATGTGTGTGTGTGTGTGTGTGTGTGTATCTTTGCCTCAGGTGAGAAGCCTTACAAGTGCTCATGGGAAGGCTGTGAGTGGCGGTTCGCACGGAGTGACGAGCTGACGAGACACTATCGCAAACACACCGGTGCCAAGCCCTTCAAATGCGCCCACTGCGACAGGTGAGACAGACATACGCTGCAGCTCTGAACTCACATCTCTGGCATGTACACATTATCAAACACGTCCTGTATGAAAGAGTTTGCATGTAGGTTTGTAGCATGTAGGCAGCAATTCCATCTTTACAGTTGTGTCTGCATTATGGAGATGGTGAAGGCTCTGTGCAAAGCTAAGTGTGCTGCTGTAATTGACCTTGTAGAGCAAGGTGCTCTCAATACCAACGTTATGGGTTCGATTCCCAAGGTCTACCTGCTGTCTACGGATAAATGTAAGCAAGTTGCTATGATTAAGAAAAACGCAAAAAAAAAAAGCTTATGATTTCATAGACACCGGAACCCTGTTAACCCAGGTAATGGCAACATCAAGCATGGACAAGTGGAGAGCATCATCTGAGGAAGCAGCTGGTGTTTTGCAGGCCTCAGTTATGGGCTGCATCCGTCACTATGGGTTTACAAGGGCAAAGAGTGTCTGTGCTCTCACTGGGTGGAAAGAAAGCCTTAATTATCTCTCTGTTTATTCAGAGCAACGCCAGCTAATCGTAGGCCTCTGTTGGGTGAAAAATACAGATTGAGACATTTAACAGTATCCTCCATGTTGGCCATTATGTGTAGCTGTTATGCAACCACAACCTACATAAAAGCCGGAGCATTATTCTTGTAGTTTTAAGTCTAGGGTACAGCAACAGTGTAAACACAAGTACGTGTAATGGCTTCACAAATATTCACATTTGTGGTATATTCTCACAGACATTTTAATATAAAATGGCTCAGGCAGTGTGTTACCATAACTACAGTTAAGGTTAAAAGAAGGTCACTACAAAATGTCATGTTGTCTTGTTTTGGGGCATTTGTTTGGTTTGGCTTAATGCCCAAGTGAGGAAAACCAATGTCCTCATATTAATTAGGAGCTCGAGCCTCATTCTCCTTTTGATTTAAGGCCTTCATGTGCTTTTGCTTTGGAGTGTCTTTCTCTCTGCAGTGTGTCCCTCTGTCTGTTTAGCATTTTCAGACACCTTTGGGAATCCACCGTGTTGCTAACAATGGAGGGCCCCAATTACCATCAGAATAAGTGGTGTGTGTGTGTGTGTGTGTGTGTGTTGAGTGAGAATAGTATGCAAGAGGGGCTCCCTGTCTGAAATGAAACTTAAATACAGCACAGTGAGATGCCCAACCTGTAGATAGGCCTTCAGGCCGACTGTAATCCGTCCTGCCCGTGTGTGGACCCCCTGCCTGGCTGGAGTGGGAGTGGATCTGAACCAGCTGGTGTGATGCCTCCTGGCAGCAGCCTGAGTCGCCATCTGTCAAATCCTGCCAAAATTAAAATAAATAAATAAATAAATAAACCTGAAAAAAACTCTCCTTACCCTGCACTGTAACCTTGCTATCACCAGTTCAGACGCGTGAACGAATGAATGAGTGAACAAACAAACGAAAAGACACAATAGGATCTGCGGTACTTTGTTTTACCTTATTAATCAAAACACAGTACCACAGTCAGAAACACTAACAGTTAGCCATGATGGCTATGATCTATTAACCAACATTAGCAACATTGTTTATGCCAGCAAATGTATGACCTGTTCTTTTATCTTTTGGAAAATCCCATTACAAGGAGACTGTAGACTCCTTACATCATCAAAGTCTATTTTTTTCTGTTCCAGGTGCTTCTCACGGTCAGACCACTTGGCACTGCACATGAAAAGGCATGTTTAAAGAGGAGAAGCAGGCAAGAAGGTGAGGGAGAAGAATGGAGATGGGGAGAAATGGAGAGAGAGAAAGGAAAAGAGAGAGGCAGAACACGAAGGCGTATAGCGCACAGGTCTGTCTGCCAGACGTCTCTCCATACGGACACCCTGAAGGACTCATGCAGATGGTGGGATTGGATATGCTGTCACATCCGAATGCTTAAAGTGGGAGTAGCGAGGATTTGGTGAGGCAAGGCGGCCTCGGTCCTGTGCAAGTCAGGTTGGCGGTTTGCGCTTGAGTTTATTTGACTGGCTCACCAAGTCCGGTCCAACTGTAATGTGGAACAGAAGCACATCCCCCTTATTGCTTAAGACTTATTGCTGATCAGAGGTACCATAATGAAATATGTGACCTTCAAATGAAACACAAAACCAAATGCTATAGCGGCAAATATTAATATTGAAGTGTTACAGTATATGCTTTGTGGAAACAACATGGCAGAGACCTGCATCTGACTTCAGTACATGGACATCCATGAGACAGAATGTGTTTTTTTTGTCCTAACTAATCTGAACTGAGCCTTTGGACAATGGTCCTACTTCAAATGCAATGGTCCAAAGTATTGTTTCAGTAGTGACTGCCAGGATAATACACTAACAGCAGTGTCTGTATGAGCTGAGCATCCATCTGTAGTTCGAACTCCTCAAGCCACTGCTGGATCAAGAAACGAGTTTGAAAGGTGAAGGATGACCTAATAGAATCTACTGTGCTGTTCTGTTATTCAGCCCAAATAAAAAAGATGATCACAGGCATTGGAACAATATACTCCTGATCTTCACAGATGGGTGACTCTCCTTCTCCCTACAACGTTTTCCCTACAAACCAACAGCTGCGCGGTGACACTTTCAGACTTTTCATTAAAATAAAAAAAATAATTAAAAAAAATGTAAACATTGTACAAAATACAAAAAATTAATAATAATAATAATGATTTAAAAAAATCTCATTTCAAGCTATTACTGCATTTCACGGCTCTTAGTGATTTTTGTTTTCTTTTTGCGGACGAACTGTTGCCTTTTGCACAAAGCAGCGAAGATTTAAAAGATCCTGCACTGGGCCTCATTTCTGGAGTGAAGGCCGACATGTCAAGGATAAAGAAGCAAATGTGTAGTTGCACATCTCCTGAATCCCCTCGCACTTTTATTTATTTATTTTAAAGAAAGCTTGAGATCTTTTGTCAGGCTGTCAAAGACTCGCATGCAGTGATTAAAAGCAGCATTGTTTTGTCAGTGGGGCTTTAAAATGTCTTTTTTATTTGTGAAATACCACACATCAGAGCCGGCCCTGCTGCCGTGGCAACGCTGCGTTTTGTAAATGTTGCGGAATCATTTCCTGATGTGCTCATGAATTCCGTTGCCTGTTTTCGTGAGGACGAGTGGTTTTATCATTTGGGCTTTACGAGACATTTATGATGAATGTAAAGACATAAAGCCTTTCCGAACGCTTATGTGAAATATATTTTGGCAGATTACCATAAATGGTGATTTGTCCTTGAAAGGTTTTGTAGAACACTGTTATAAACGTCAACTGTCTGGTCGTGTTTTGGGTTTGGATATGACATATCTAACAAATCGAGATTCAACACTACACAGGTTCTTTTTTTAACTCTTCAAATTGGAATACATTATTGTCTGTAATTTGACAATGTATGAAAATGTTTGTGGACTTAAAGGTTTTAGGTACAATCAAAAAGGTTAAACAGGGAGGACCTGTGCACTTGTTCAAGACATGCAAGTATTAGAACCTGAAGCTTGCAGCAATGCAGACATTGTACCTATAAAACAGAGAGATGAGAAGCGATCATTCTAGTCATTGTGTATAGCAGTTACCTACTTAAGGTGTATGTAAATCAGATTTGATTAGTGATTTGTTTATCTTCTACTTTAACAAGATATGAAAGTGAATCCATAACATTGTCTCTTTTATGTTAATGTTTAATAAAATGTTACTTTTTAGAATAAACAGATATTATTATTATTATTATTATTATTATTATTAAACCCCATGTTGAATTTAAAAACATACTGACAATGCCAAACAAGAAACTTCCACCATCTTGCCAACTTCCTAAACAACGAAGGCCCCACACCAGTGTGTGATATTCAGGCCCAGACTCCTGCTGCCTGCTCATCTGTTGGTATCATGCACTGCATGCTTTTTGCTCGCTCGCCTGACATGAACTAATATGGGAGCCATCTGACAGCAGGACTGCGCCGGTAACAAGACAGGAACCGGCCTCTTCTGGCAGGGAGCTGCCCCACTCGGGCCTTCAGCAGGGTGGAACGGACCACGGTCACTCCGGTGGGAGGGGTGGGGGGGCGGGGTTTGTGGGATGTCACGCGCTGAAGTTGTGCTGAGTGGGTAGGTCTTCTCACAACTGCCCGACACAGTCAATTTCACCCATGTAGCCAGGTGTCATCTTACCAGCCCTCATTCCCCAGGCCACATCAGCTCCAAACAAAATAATACCCAAGGTCATCTCAAGCCAGTGTACCATGCGCCTCCCTCTTTTGAGAGGCTACTCTACTGGTCGCTTTTTCCATGAAATGTAGGAAAAAACGCATTCGGTTTTTCTGAGATTGTTTGAAGTGCAACTGTTAAAGCGGCCACTCAGCGGGATCTTGAATATCTTGAATATCTTGAACATCTTGAATTTAGACTTGCTCTGTCCTGAAGTGCAAACCCATCTAATTCATAGTATGAATCTACATCCAGTTATACACACAAGAGGTTTCCAGGTTTACTTTAACTCGTGTTATACAGCCTGGAAACAGAGAACGACTGTATTTGGGGGGAAAAAAAGAAATACATGAAGTCCTAACTTCATGGAAGTCCTAACTTCATCCAAATCCGTGTTACACTAGAAGATTTCAGGGACTTTAATATTGTGAGTCAGGGACAGATACAGGTCTTCATCTGGAACTTATTTCTGATTGCTTTTGTTTACAATTTAGGTGGCACTGTCCTCAAACTTTTGATGTTGTATACACTCCAGTCTGGTAGAAAGAACCACTGAGAAGAATGAGAAGCCTTTTTTCCCATTCTTAAATGTGTTTTCTCATTTGTTTTCATGTTTCTCTGGGTAATGTACTTAAATGTCCGTTGTGTCTCTTAAAGAGCAATAGTGATGCTTGTTTTTGTTTTTTTATTTTTTACATTAAAACACTTCATATCCTGGCAACCAAACTATTTGAGTTATCCATCACCAAATGACATCAGTCTGTCTTGGGCAATAGCTGTTAAGCTACCAATCATTCATTGGTTGCACTGTGGGTTTTAATTGGATGAGGGGATAGTAGAACAGTCCTGCTGATTGGATGAGGGGACAGTACAACAGTCCTGCTGATTGGATGAGGGGACAGTAAAACAGTCCTGCTAACTGGATGATACACAATCTGTTGCACTGAGGATGACTTTTGTATTTGTGTACTTTAGCCCAGTTCTTCCTGTAAATCTATCAAAGCTCTTCTGCTTTTTGCTGTGATGCCATGTGCTCTCTATCTCTCTCACTTTGTCCATTGGGCCTCTACAGCTGCATTCACTTGTTTTTATTTGTGCTTTATTTGCTGTAAATGCATTCCCAAATATTATTTGTATTATATGATGTTAGTACACTGTTCTTTATTAAGAAAAAAACGAAGAGTTTATTTTTGTTACTGGTTTGTTTCATAATTCTTTTTTAAATTGGTATTGTAATATATCTATGCAAGAACTGTTGAGTGAAGCGATTTTATTTAAGGATGTCTTCATGTGTAATAAATGGTAGAATCTCATTAATGGAACGAGTGAGTGGGTTTTTTGCAACTTTTCCTATTGAGTTAAGAAACAATCCCAGTACCTTGCACCAAAAACTATAAATTACTAACTGCCTATTGTGAATATGAAGAAGAGGAAAGACCCATAAATAATACTTACTAGAAAGACTTGAATATTTTGGGTAACAGACTTGGAAGCCTAAAACAGAGTCCGTTGCAGGTATAGGGGCAGTGCTGATGTCCCACTGCTAGGTGGCCTCGGCTCAATGATACACTTCTCTGTGCTTTTTCGAGCTCCCTCCTC
>JAOXYF010000014.1:1147341-1162004 GCA_028565775.1 Sternarchorhynchus goeldii
TTGAGTCTGTCATATATCCTTATGCACAGCAGGTGTCACTAGTGAGAACGAGTCAACGAGGCTTCGGGTAATGAACCGTTTGGTGAACCTTTGAGCTGGAAAGCCCCATTGTTTCATGAAGCCTCATTTTGCCATCACTAGTTGTCCCTGAAACGTTGCTATGTATGTAAGTTCATGCATTACTGTTATCGTCTATGTAAAGCGAAACTAAGAATAAATTGTCTTTTTTTAATTCCGTGCATTCCTGCCTCCCTTTTTGTAGCGCCCTGAGCGCTCTCGTGATAGAAAGACCGACCACCCCCGCTAGAATGCCCAAGGGTAAGCACGGCAAGAAAGGAGCATGTAAGCAGATGAGTCTTTTGCTACATCATGGCAGAAAGACCTGATTCACAGAACATGACTGCAGGCATGTGATGTTTAATTCATCATAATATAACGTATCATCTCGTCCGGTCATTCAGACAGGACCACCAGGAAATCTCCTGGTAGTCCTGTTGGCTAATACAGTGTAACGGCGGATCGGAGGGAGCGAGAGATGATGCTACTGGAAAAATGGCTGGGTTTATTGAAGACCAGGGCTTCCAGTGGCGTAGTAAACGGGAACAACAAACACACAGTTAGAAACAAACAATGAAACAGTCAATAGCCTGGTATTACCGGAATGGCTGGGAGACAGTCATTTTAAGGAGTACTGAAGACAGCGTGAATCACAGAAGCTGTGAGAGCAGTAGCACCAGCGTGGCTAATGTACAGCACTGAAAGTGCTGTGCGGTGTCTTTAAATAGTCCCTGTGCTCATTAGCGCCAGGTGTTCTCAATACTCCGGGGATTGAGATTGAGGCAATGTTGTAGTGGTGGGCGTGGCCTGCGGGCTGGGTGCCCGGCGGGACGTGACATACAGGCCTATGTGACAACCTACAAACTGTAATAAATTGTTTTGGACATGTGCCAGTTTTTCTGCAAATAAATGTGCAAATAGAATTTTTATTGTGCAAATAAAATATATAGTGTGTCTAGGCCTAAACTCCCTCAGTGAAATCCTCTCCCAAGAGAATAGCTACAGAAAGAAACAACCATCAGCCATCTCCTATACTTGGATAACATCAAGCTGTATGCTAGAAGTGAACGAGACATTGACTTATGAATCCATCTCAGCAGGATATACTGCAGTGACATTGGAATGTAATTCGGACTGGATAAGTGTGGATGGGTGGTTACAACAAGAGGGAAGCTAGAGCTGAGGTGATTGTACTACTGGAAGGTAACATAACAGATGTTGAGGGCAATGAGAATCATGATGAGGCCACAAGGGAAGCTGCCACAGCCAAATAACTTCAAAGAGTGAAGCAAGTTGTGAGAAGTCATCTGAATGGGAAGAAGAAGATCCAGACTATTGTAATGAGTTGTGGGGGGTGTTCAAGGGCTGAGTACCTGTGGGCAATTGTAGATTAATTAGGGCAAACCAGATAAAAGGACGGGTGATGTGAGAAAGGACAGGCTTGTTTTTGGGCAACTTTGTGAGTTTGTGAGCGGTGCTTAGATTGGTGCGGGAGGGTGTCGTTCGCTATGGTTAGAACAGTCGGCGATGAAGATAGTCAGTAGCCGATCTAGATATTCCTGCATTAGGAGGGGAGGAATGATTGCCTCCTGTAGAAAGGTAGTGTGGAGGTTAGTGTAGGGTTTGCCCTGGAAACCTGGAAGGGAACTGGACAACGCCATAATCTCGGACCCCGGGGGAGGGTCTCGTTCACCGGCGAGGTAAGTAGTGATTTTAGAGTAACTGCATTGTTTGTCTGTTTTAATTAGTGTTTAAAAATTACAGGAAAGGGAAAAGCGCTTAGCTGGGAGGTGGATTGGGTGGCTCATTGTGTGAGGTGTTTTTTTGCCCTAGTGTGTTATTTAAATGGTTTGCTGTGGTGGCTGTTTGCAGTGACAGACATCGAGTGTTGAGGTTGGGGTGTGTGATAACTTATTAAGGGTTGCTTGGCTACTGATCCAACATGCCTAGCGGCCGCCTGACCTTGCCTATAGATTGCCATAATAAATAGTCATCTTGTTAAATTATCCCGGTGTCTGTGTGTGGTTATGTCTAGTCTCTGAGCCGGACCGCTCCGGATTAACAAAGGTGGTGGCAGCATTCTTGCTACCCAGTGCATTTAGGCAAGTTATAACACTTTCAACACTTACGTACCAGTCTTCAGTCATTACCCCACTGGCATAATAAATTGACTAAAGGAGTAGACAGAAACTCCTGACATCAAGACAAAAAAACTCATAACAGTTGTTCAGGATTTGGGTTTCATCCAGCACTATGAAACTCTACATTAAAAAGCATTGAAAGACAAAACAGAGGCACTAATCATGGCAGCATAAGAACAAGTTCTAAATATATCAATAGAGGCTGGGATGTACCACACCAGGAAAGTGCCCAGATGCAGGCTGTGCAAAGTTGCCCTTGAAACAAACCAGCACGTAACAGCAGGATGTAAGATGCTCACAGGCAGAACGTATATGGAACGCCATAACCAAGTTGCTGGCATTCTATACAGAAATGTGTGCCGAGTTTGGACCGGAAGTTCCAAGGGCTAAGTGGGATACTGCCCCAAAGGTAGTGGAGAACAATCAAGCTTAGATCCTGTGGGACATCCAGATACAGAATGACAAAATGTTAACTGGACAGAGGTAGAGGTAGATAAACATCAGAAGAGGGCCATAGTGATAAATGTAGCAATCCCAAGTGATGGCAACATCAGACACAAGAAACAGAAGTTTGAGAAATACCAAGGGCTGAAAGAAGAGCAAGAAGAGATGTGGATGGTGAAGGTAACAGAGGTTACCATAGTAACTGGAGCACTAGAAGCTGTGACCACACAAACTGGGGGAATAAACTCCAGCAGATCTGCTGCAAAGATACTATGCAAGGCCTTCAAGCCTTTGCTAATGGACCCAAGATTGAAGTAAAACCTGTTTTTACTCATTCATAAAATTTTTTAATTCCCCATATTAAATCGTATTTAAAATGTTATTTCTTGTTTTTAATTTTAAAATGTAAATTTTTGTATCATGACTTTTATTTTGACAGAAGTTGATTCGTTATTGTGGGCAAGCGTTGGTAGAATCACAATGACTTGAAAATGATAGCTGTACAGTAAGAAGTTAAAGTTTTAGATGTATTACTATACATAATGTCGGAGACCACACCCGAGCTTAATGAGTACTTGGAGGGTAAGATTTCCTTCGAAGAATTTGAGAGACGAAGAGAAGAAAGAAAAGTGAAGCTAAAGGTAGTAGCTAGCTAGCTATTTCTTTGCACGCAACACTGAATTAAACCTCTTTTCAATATTAAACATTAGCAGTAACTAAAATGTTAGCTAGCTTACGATAGCAAATTTGTAGTCAAACTCAATACATGCACTGTATTGATGGATCCGATAGTGTTGCAGATTACACAGTTTAAGTCGGTATGATATGGATATCTGTTTGATATGCATAGCTATTTTAACATCTTACGCTCAGTGCTTTAGTCCGTACAGCTGGGTAATGACACGGACGTGGAATTTATGCTCATCACCCACTTTATTAGCTAGCTAGTTAGATAGAAGTCGTTATCATTTAGAAAAAAACGTAGGTGTACAGTCAGATACTGCTACATTGTGTTAGTTAACAACCCCCCAAGCCTTTATCAGTAGCTGACCACACAACCGGTGTGACGCACCAACAGATGTGACGTTCAACAGATTTGCATGCTCATTCATATTTCCATGCCTATATTCCTTATGTATACTATATATGTGTGTGAAGTAGATTATCAAATAATTACCCATACTGGTAATGATTCAGGAAAGCTTTTGTGCTGATACAGATGCTAGTCTAAGCCATTGTTAAGTGAAGCATTTCACTGTAGTGGACACTGCGTGAAAGGCTTACTTAAACTTTTTTTCCCTGTACAATACCTTATTCATTTTCTGCTAGTACTGGAATGACACCAGGAATGGGTATCAAATCAGTATCAGTGTCTAGTATTAAATGTGTTACTACTCCTAGGTGAAAGCCATTAGATTGCATAGAATAATGCATTTCACGTTTAATATTTCTTTACGTGGTGTTTATATTTTAGGAAGATGGGGGTGACTGCTCCGATGAGAACGATGCCATTGAGCAGGATGACGCCATTCCGAGCACTTCAAAGCAGAGTCCCAGAGGGGGGTGTAAACACCCGGCAGGTTGGTATAAACCACCAGTGAACATCTCTTTTGGTGTAGTACATTGGTTTTGGTTTGATGCAACACTAAGCTTTAAGCTTTTGTAAGTTTTAAGTCTGGTATGGCAGGCAACAGTTTGTGAAGCTGAGGGCTGTCTTTTCTGTGGCAGGTGGCGTGGAAGAAGGGGTCAGTGCATCTGTCCAAAAAGCCTTTGCCTCCATGATGGGGGAGGGGCTTGGAGACATGGATGAGGATGACGATGGTGATGATGAGTGGACAGAGATAGCAGAGAAAGATGGTGACGATGCGCTGAGTGGTGGTGGTGAGATCACGCCGGGGGATGTGTTTGCCCTCGAGATGGAACTAAACCGGGAAAACAAGAAAATGATGAAGGTGAGGGAGACTAATCCTGCCTATTTTACATGCCTGAAATTTTGAATGCCGAGCTCTAAAATGTATATATGGTCTATGGATGTTACGAAGAAGATATCTGACACTCGGATTCGAGTCTGATGCTTGAAATTTGTTGGCCTGGTATAATATGGTACGGCATGTGTTCAGTATAAGTATAGCTGAATCAATGAGTTCTGTGACATCAAAACCTGTGCATATGACTTACTGTGTTTTTTTTTGTTTAGGAAAGGCGCCCACGGAGCAAGCTTCCACGTGCACTTCGAGGGTTAATGGGGGAGGCCAACATCCGCTACGCTCGAGGGGATAAGGATGATGCCATTCTCATGTGCATGGAGATCATCCGCCAGGGTTGGTTCTGTCTCATGACTCAGCATCCAGTCATGTGTTTCCTAGTTCTAGCTGCAGGTTGCTAGAACTAATGTTGTATACATGGTTATTGAGTGGTTGTAATAAATAATTAAAAAGACTATTAAGTGAGTAGATTAAAAACCTAAGGTAATTTACTCATTCCAGCATCATGTCTTTGCAGAAATTAATAGGGGTTTACAGAACAAATGTATGTACAAATGTAAATCAGGACCTAAATCAAGAAACGGGCATCAACATGTGGATTGTCTAGAAATGTGTCAAGAGATATGAAGAGAGTTAAAGCCAAATGTTGGGCCCATTCTCAGGACACAGTTTGTTCTTTGCATTTGTTCTAATGCATCTCGTCTCTGGTCTGCTCTCAGCCCCACTGGCATACGAGCCTTTCTCCACACTCGCCATGATCTACGAGGACCAGGGTGACATGGAGAAGGCTTTGCAGTTTGGACTGATTGCGGCACACCTGAACCCCAGTAACTGTGACGAGTGGGTGAAGCTGGCTGACATGTCCCTGGAGCAGGACAATATCAAACAGGCCATCATCTGTTACACCAAAGGTTGGGATGCTTCACTTCTGTAACACTGTCAGAGGCCGCTTCCTTTTAGCGTCCGCTGCGTTTGTGCTTAATGTGGCAAGGGTTTTTCTCTATGCTCAGGATATCTTTTAGTCAAACACAAATGAGGGTTTATATTCAGAACCCATTGACTTAGTTCAAGAATCAGTGTATTGATTGATATTTATGTAGAAACCAGAAAGATTTCACATAGGATTCTATAAAGCTGATGTTTATTTTATAGTCTAAGGACCTGTTGGTGGGTCAAGAATCTCTCTGCAATCCCTTTTGTATTAATTTCAGTATCACTAGTGATGAATTTCAGTACCATTAGTGATTAATTCAGAGTAGCTGCTGAATAATATCCCTAGCTATTAACTAAAGATGCTAATTGTTATTGCAGTACTCTAATATATATTTTGTTTATGGGATGTACATGAAATTAATTTATTCTTGAACATAAACTAAAATAACATACAATTTGCTTAAAAATAATACATGTATATAACTGCAGTACACTGTCCTTCTCATGCAGCTCTAGTTGAAAGGGACAGCAGGCACTCAGACATTTGAGGTTGTAGAGAGATGTGTGTTGATGGTACTACATCATAATGATAGTTTGTGCTCTGTGGTTGTGTTCCGTGCAGCCATTAAGTATGACCAGAGTAACGTTCACTACCTGTGGGAACGCTCCAGCCTCTATGAGCAGGTGGGTGAACATAAGCAGGCCATGGATGGCTACCGCCGTATCCTCAGTCTGCTGCCCCCTTCTGATGGGGAACACTTCATGCAGCTGTCCCGTGACATGGCCAAGTAAGACGTGCTCTCACATGCACACACAAACATCCAAGTTTTGTGGTCCTCATCCATTTAATTTGTTTTAGGTTAAACATGCAAGTCTATGTGTGTGTTGGATTAGGAGTTACTATGAGAGCAATGAGCTTCCTTCAGCTATTGGAGTGATGGAGGAAGCCCTGGTGCGTCACCCCGAGCTTGTCACGCATGAGTGTGTTAACATGGCGGCCGAGCTTTACATAGCCAACCACCAGTACAGCAGAGCCTTAGAGGTGTGTGGGGGTGGGTTTGAATGGTGTCAGCGAATATGAGTTGAAGGTGATAAAATGCTTTTGTACTTTGAAATGATCTATATAGATGCACTCTGCTGTGCTCTCTCTCTCTCTCTGTGTTTGTCTGCAGGCTCTGGTTAATTTCTGTGGCATTGTTCTAGAGAGAGAGGTGGATGGTCTTGAAAGCTTGGAGGAGGCAGCAGGGAAGAAGGAGGAGGAGGAAGAAGGGAAGAAGAGAGACAAGAAAGATGAGCACAAAGGTGAACCAGGGTGGGGGTGGAGTTAGCAGACGAGGGTGGAGACGAGAGTACATTTACATTTATGGCATTTGGTTAATGCTTTTATCCAAAGCGACTTACAATTGTGACTGAATACATCTTGAGCAGTTTAGGGTTAAGGGCTTTGCTCAGGGGCCCAACAGTGGCAACTTGGCAGAGGTGGGGAACCAGCAACCTTCTGATTACTAATCAAGTGCCTTTACCAGTGAGCTACCACTGTTGGGTAGAGTACTCATCTACCAGAGAAATACATTCTCAGATTCCCGATTCCATAATCCAGAGGGACATTGTGAACATTGGAGCCACTCTTTAGGCACTTTGAAAATATACCTGACTGTTTCTTCCTTTGTAGGACCGATTCTGGAGGTGGGGGTGCCTGATGACATTCCAGTAGATATCAGGGTGAAGCTCATGGTCTGCCTGATCCACCAGCATGTCTTCAAACCCCTGGATGTGAGTGCTTCATATTTACATGCCTTTAAACCCCTGGATGTGAGTGCTTCATATTTACATCTACAGGTGCTTTTTATATGCTTGCAAATAATGCATACAAAACATTTTACTTAATGCAAGAAGAATCCTTCCATTGTCACAAAGTTCCCAACCTCTCTGTCATTCTCCAATTTCAAAACTGAATTTTGTTCATGAGAATATTTATTCATCAAATACCAGATATCATGCCATATCACCTTGATACTCACATCCAGGGGTTTAAAGGCATGTAAATACATATAATAAATAAGAAATTGGTGTTGTAAATGGTGTCAGTATGTGCCTGTCTGTATAAACTGGGCTTGTATAGTAAATCTAGGAGGTTCTTGGAGCTGCTGACTCGGTCTTTCCCATCTGTCTCCTCAGCCCATGCTGACATCCCTGATGGAGCAGAGTCCTGAGGAGCTGGGAGATCTCTACCTAGATGTGGCCGAAGCCTTCATGGATGAGGGAGAGTACACCTCTGCACTGCCGCTGCTCTCTGCGCTCGTCTGCTCTGAGCGCTACAACCAGGCTGTGATCTGGCTGCGGCATGCAGGTGCGTTTCTTACCACCTCTTAGCTGCTAACAGTTTGCCACCTAAACTGTTGTTTAGTGGCTTTATTCGCTTTTCCAATTCTGTAAGATTCTTGACATTTCCAGACCAAGGTTAGTCCTGTGCCTTGTCCAAACGGTATTTTCACTGGTGAATCACCCCTGACTGTTGTATTTGTAAGTGTGTTTCTGGTTCCATGTTGTATTTGTAAGTGTGTTTCTGGTTCCATGTTGTGTTTGTACATGTGTGCATCCAGAGTGCCTGAAGGCGCTGGGTCATGCGGAGGTGGCGGCGCGGAGCTACACCAAGGTGGTGGAGATGGCCCCTC
This sequence comes from Sternarchorhynchus goeldii, assembly GCA_028565775.1. NCBI lineage: Eukaryota > Metazoa > Chordata > Actinopteri > Gymnotiformes > Apteronotidae > Sternarchorhynchus > Sternarchorhynchus goeldii. Next base: position 1,155,577 of record JAOXYF010000014.1, read on the forward strand.
TGCACCTGGAGGCACGTCTCTGCCTGGCCACCCTGCAGCAGCAGCTGGGCGAGCCAGACCGAGCCCTGCAGGCGCTCGAGCCCATGCACGACCCCGACACTCTCGCGCAGGACTCCGCTGCCACCCAGCAGGTCTGCACGCTCACCGCAGTCCGGGCCAGTTTAGTTAAATCCTCCATTTAGTAAATGATTCACCTGCATTATTTAGAAAAATGTAAGTTAATACTGTTAAATATATCCGTAGGGTTTGTTCAAAATTGGGTATTAATACTTAGTTGTAATGTACAAAGTGTTCTCACGGTGTATTTCCAAATGAGGGTGGAGCGTTTCGCATGCACATCGCCACTATAGCTGAACAACTTTTTAATGTGACTTTGAGCCTTTAAAGTTCACACGGCCAAACTTAAAAACACACAAACAAACAAACAAACAGAAACGCATCATAATGTAGCAGTTTGACAGTGTTGACGCCTGGAACAGACAAAAGATTCTACATCTTTTGGTAGATGTAGAACAGATGTAGAACTTTTGGTAGATGGGTTAGAACAGAGCAAACATTGCTCCTTCTAATCAAATAATTAATATTTTAGTTCATATGCTAAAAAATGTTTTACAGAATAAATGAAGAGTAATCAGCACATGAATTGCTTATGCTGTTATAAATACATTTGAAAACTGCCTCGATGACATCCATCATTTTGTGTTTGGTTTGGCTTCATAAATGTGGGATTGAATGGTGTTCATACATTTTCACCTGCTGTAGGATATAATCTGGGAATATATCGATTACTAATTAAATAAGGTTTTGGACAGACTATCAGTCCTGGAAGTACCATTTTGACATGCTGTTTAGTACAGACGTTTACAATTTGAGATGTATAAGATTGAGAACTGTGCTAACCAGTTCTAACTCTGCTAGAAAGTTTGACAAGTTTGAAGCATACATGATGGATAATGAAGAGTTCCTGGGATGCAGCATGTGTATGGGTGCTTGAAAGGTCTGTTCTAACCTAGTCAGTGCAGCACTGGTCTTTGCAGTGGATTGAATGTAATGTGGCCGATTTAGGAGCTGAAGCTGTTGCTGCACCGCTCCACACTGCTCCGATCTCAAGGCCGAACTGAGGATTACATAGATGCTCTGCTCACCATGCTGTCCATGCTGCTCAAGGTTTGACCCTCTGTGCGTCTCTCTCTTTCTTTCTCTCTCGCTGTCTCTCTCTCCCTCTCTCTCCGTCTGCCTCTGTCTCTCTCCCTCTCCGTCTGTCTCTCTCCCTCTCCGTCTGCCTCTGTCTCTCTCCCTCTCCGTCTGCCTCTGTCTCTCTCCCTCTCCGTCTGCCTCTGTCTCTCTCCCTCTCTCTCTCCCTCTGCGTGTCTCTCTCTTTCTCTTTACATCACTTTTTCCTCTCCCCCTGTGTCTTTCAGTTTTCCATTTTTATTTGAATGTTCTTATTTCTATGCTGAATGTTAAAATATAGAGAGATATTCAAAACTTTGGGTAAATATTTTCTGTACACTTTCCATCTACTTTAACTGCTGTCTATTTCTCTCATCCTTTCCTCACCTGTAGGTGGCAATGGTGAGAGCTCAGGTGTGTCTGATCGCTACCACCTCCTCTGGTCCCAGACACCTGCACTTGATCAAGGTGTCACGCAGCAAGCTGTCTGAAATCGAGGACCAGGAAGCAGCTTACCTGGATGTGACTGGTATTTACTGTTTCTCTGCCTACATCCATTAGTTCAACGAGGAACCATCATATCAACTGCATTACTGCCAATTGCTTCTGCATAAGTCGGACGGTGGATGGTCGCTACTTCAAAGAGAAAATTATGAATTTTTAAAACAGCAGCATTTAAAAAAAAATAGCCATTGTATTTGTTAAATTTAGTCCAGTGTATTTGTACATGAACATCACTGAGCCTGCAGGACCCCCCACCTCCTTTAAAAAATGTGGTATTGCAGTTTCACTATAGTATTGCACATAACCATGTGCTGTGGTGCCCCCCTGTGGCAGGGAAGACAAGTGTTCTGTCGCGGGAGGACTGGTGGAAGCTGCTCCTATGCTGCCTGACGGCGATGTGTGAGGAGCAGCGCTTTGGTGAAGCTGAGCTGCTTGTGGACTCCTCGCTGGAGTTCTACTCCTTCTACGATGACCGCACCAAGCGTGAGGAGCTGGAGTACCTGGGCCTCTCCGCTGCCTTTCTTGACCGAAACTTCCGTAAAGCCTATGACTACATCCGGTAAACATGTGAAAATTTGCTCAATATTCAAGTTTTTAAAACAAAGATGTTTAAAAATGCTTTTGCCTGTTAAAGGTTCAAGATTTTGGATAATTTATATGCTTATTCTTGTTTGTTTATTTGCTTAATCTTTTTGACCAAAAGCAATGTGTTTACATTTTTAGAGTTTTTAATGGCAGACATTTAATAACTCTAATAACCCTAAGAGATTGGTACACTGGATTATATACTGTGCCCAACTCGTGTGGATAGAATGACTAGAACACAATATATCTTGTCTCTTACAGTCATGAAAAAACACCTTCCTTCAGTTTTATGGTTTGATTTACCAGGATCAAAATAAAATGGTCCTCACCAGTTTCTATAAACTTCTGTTGTTTAGTTCACCTATTACACTAATATTATAAAGTCGACGATTCTGTGAATTAGATGCTGAGAGTTCTATAACATCTTCCTCTGACTGACACCACGCAATAACCACGCATAGTATAAACGCTAAAGAACAAAGTAAGGGTCTGTTCCGGGCTTCTTGAAGTTCTAGACTGGGTTTGATGTGTGTAGGTATGTCTGAAAACCATAGGGCACAGGAATGTCTGCCCAGGGGGTGAAAATGTGAGAAATCAGTTGTGCAAAGCTGACAAACATCAGCTCATGGAAAGATTTACAGTTGTAATTGCAGAAGCAAGTATTGATCAGAGGAGGAGAATTTTTTTATTCAATGAACAGTTTAACTAAACTGTCACAATAAACACTGTTCACATTCAAATGGTAAACAACCCACTTTTTTTTTTTTTTTTTTTTATTCTAATTTTTAATCTAAAAATTTAAACAGGGGAAAATTATAAAAAGATACAAGGCATTATATTAACAAATATTGCTTATTTGATGAGTAACATATGGCTGCTAATTAGTCATTCAGTGATTTGTGGAAGTAGGAAGGATGTACTTATTTTTTCCCACCTGGGTTTTGATTGTTGGTTTACTTTACGCGAACACACCGACACGTCCACAAAACACAGGACTAGGGAAGAGGCAGGGGTGGCCACCATTACAGTTTTGATTGTTGGTTTATTTTAGCATATTGGTTTTCCAATGACTGTGCCTGTATTCTATGTCCTAGTTGGTGGTGGTTTTATTTATTAAGGCAATTTCACTTGAATCTTTGTGTGTGTGTGTGTGTGTGTGTGTGTGTGTGTGTGTGTGTGTGTGTGTGTGTGTGTGTGTACGCTGGGATGTGCGTGTGTGTGGCCTCAGACTCATGCTGATGGGCAGTGTGGAGTGTGTGCAGCTCTGGAATGTCTTTAACCAGGTGACGCTGCACTCACAGGATGTGCGCCATCACCGCTTCTGCCTGCGGCTGATGCTCAAGAATCCGGAGAGCCACGCGCTCTGCCTCCTCAATGGACACACTTCCCTTGTGTCTGGCACCTTCAAACACGCACTCGGTACACCATCACAACACACAGAACCACAACAGCTTTCTGCCCCTTTCCTACTTCACCTGGGGATCTGCAGTGTGTAACATTTAGGAGGATCTAATAGTAACAATGGAGTATAGATGCCATTTTTTCAGTTCAGTTTCTTATACCAGTGTTGCTGCATATTTGAGTACATTTTTGTGAAGAAATTTAAAATATAATGTTCTCCTGTTGCTGTGACTCACCATGTAAATCATGACGTATATCATGAGATATAATTCTAAAGTCCAAGCTACTGGGACAGATTTGTTGCAACATTTTTAGAATATAATTGTTAATATTTATGTTAATAATTATATTCTAAAATCACACACACAAAAAGGTCTGGGTTGATGGGTAAACCTAAGGCTCACAGTGCTGATTAATACAGCGCTGATCAGTACAGGGTTGAAATTTAGTGAATGAAGAGTGATATTACTGAATGGAATGAAAGAAGAGTGATATTACTGAATAGGGAAACATCAGAAGGGCAAACCCCTCACTCGTGGTCAAAACAAATAAATACATAATTGAAGACAGAACCTGAGGAGAAAAGGGAGAACTTGAGCAAAGACCAGAATAAACACTTATCTTTTTAAGTTGCCGACAGCTTCATGACCTGAAGGGATTCAAAAGTTTTTTTTAATTGCTGGCTATTTGAAGTTATCCATGTTAGCATTTTGCTAGCTGGCTACAGGAAATAGTCAGCAAGTTGTTCTTTTAGTAATGATGCGGACTGCATGAACAGCTGAACTCTGGCTCATATTAGAAAGTGAATGGAGAGCCTGATCCCTACTGTAACAGCCAAACATCCATCAGTATTGAGCCAAATTAGAAATGTTGATGCCATCCACATCTGAGTTTGTGAAATGCTTATGCAGCTGAAATGCATAAATATCTAATATTGCTGATTGATGGCATTTCTGAAAAAAAAATTAAAACCACAAATTATATGAAACAAAATTTATTTCTTTTGTTGAACATTGGCTGTCCAGTGCTAACTAGTACCAAAAAATAAGTTTTAGTTAGGTAGTTTAATAAAATGTAGCCAGATGTTATCCAGACTCATTTTCTAGTGCAGGAAACCATATAACACACTTAAAAATACAATAGTCAAAACTAGCCATCACCCTCCCTTAGAGCCAGTTGCCAGATAGTTTAACAGACCCAAGTAAAATGTGTTAATGCATATTACGTCGCATTAAGACTTTCAGATTGTGTCTTACTGTCCTTGGTAGACAGAGGGTTTTTCATTGCCAGGCACAGAGCCATGGAGCTCTGCCTGGGAACACATCCCTCCTGGTAGAATATCCCGCTAATACTATCTTACAGTCACACTAAACACCTATAGTAAAATATCCCATTAATACTATCTGTCACACTAAACACCTATAGTAAAATTGTATTCTTGCTCTAGCAGGCAATGCTGTGTGCCACTGAAATATTACTATACTGAACAAGTAACTATGTATAATAAAACATAGTAATGGTGATCTTACACTTAATCTATAGGCTTACAAACTAAATAACATTTCTATCTAAATCTATCTAAAGTAACATCATCTCGACATATTAAACACAATGTGGTCATGGATGATTTATCATTTTAGCAGTAACTTGGCGCCTGGTGGCTACCATAGGCTCTGTTACACATTTGGAAAGGGCGATGGAACGATATGCAGTTGGTTGCATTCTGCAATCTCACCACTACACACAGCTCCTTTAAGAACAGCAATTATTTCACATCTGTCACGGGACGAGTCCCGGAGAGCTACAAATAAGCGAAGCAGGACTGCCAAGCACGGAATGAAAAAGGACAACATTTAGTTTTAGTTTTGGTTTCGACATGCAACGTACATAAACAAACCAACAGCGTAGATCCAGCATCAACAAAGACCGACAAAGACTCAGTGACTCATACATGCTTTAATACACTCACCCTAATGAGACACAGGTGAAACATATAACAACGAGACCAATCACACACGCCACACCCACAATACTGCTAGACGTACACACAGCCATACATACTCACTACTCTGACACCACAACAGAACACCCCCCCACACACAGAGACACAGGGGAGGCCAGGGCGTGCCACCGTGGCAACATGCTACGATGTTGTGTTTAAATTTGTTACACATTTGTACAGTATGTGTCCGAAAATATCTTGGTATAAAAAACATTTAAGTATTTTAGCGAGTCCATTTGGTATAAAAACATTTAAGTATATAATACTAGTCCATTTCCCTTGAGGTAAGAGGTCCGTAGTTTACATTGTGACACTCAGGTACAATGATTTTGTTTGAAGCTGCTGAAGGAGTTCCTTCCTCTCCCTTAAATCCCAAGTCTCCATCCATCCTCTCCCTGTTTGTTAAAGCAGCTGGTTCTGCATTGGAATGTAAAGAAAGGGATATTATCTGAAGGGATATATTTAAACAAATCGCTAGCAGCCTGAATTGCTTATGTTTACTATTTGTCCCTAATCTTTTGGGTGCAGGTCAGTACATGCAGGCCTTCAGGAACCAGCCCTGTAACCCTCTGCACAGCTTGTGTGTGGGCCTCACCTTCTTCCACATGGCTTCCCAGAAGTTTGTTATGAAGCGACATCCCCTAGTACTGCAGGTGTGTTGTGGGTTGCAAAGGGCTTTGGGGACCGAAGTGTGTGTGTGTGTGTGTGTGTGTGTGTGTGTGTGTGTGTGTGTGTGTGTGTGTGTGTGTGTGTGTGTGTGTGT